>CM077158.1:211906897-212212060 GCA_039583875.1 Platanthera guangdongensis | reverse complement strand
AAGAAGTGGACTGGTTGACATGAAGCTAGGGGTGTAGTCCAGCCTTCTATCAACAACTGACCAGAGAAAATCAGAAGTCTTTATGAACCAACCAGCCGGTTACCAGAGGTCAGCCTATAAATAGGCACCCTTCCCTACAGAATCTGATTCAAGCCAAAAGCTGCTGGAATTTATGAAAGCGCTAGAGACTTAGGTAAAAACCCCCTGCCTTCTGAAGAGCCACTATCTATTTATAGTCTTTGACCTGAAATTACTCAAGTACCCTTGACTTGTCTGCTAATAGTCAAAACCCGCTATAATGGAATTCTAAATGCAGACCCCGGGTATGCAGGTCATTTACCAGAGGGCAACTAGGTAATCTTACCTAGAACCTGGCCCCCACCCTACGAGATCCCTATACCGAGAACCAACCCGCCCTTTACTCGGCAGGAGCTACAGATAAAGGGATGAAGTATCCCCTGGACCGGGCCTGCTTCCCCCTCTACAGGGCGCGAGAGCCCCCTTGCACCCTCCATGGGGCGCGAGAGCCTCCTTGCGCCCTCCATGGGGCGCGAGAGCCTCCTTGCGCCCTCCGTAAGGCGCGAGTGCCTACTTACCGTCTATGGGCAGAAGTGGGCCTCGGCTGGACCTTTTCCGCTCTGAATCCCAAAGTTAGCCCGAAGCTAGTCCAATCAAAGCCCTTTAGGGGGACCCTGATTCTACCCAACGAATATGGGGTTGTACAAATCCCCGCTCTTTGCGAGCTAGCCTTGCGCTCGGAAAGACCCGTCCAACCCAAAATATTCGGTGGGTTCATTCAGACCTGGCATAGAATCTTTTAATAGGCCCCACCCATGCTCTATAATATGCCGCTGGGTCGGTCCCTTAGGCCATCCCAATTGTCCCTTCTCCCTGCGCGAGCTTCTGCCAATCTGCGAAGATGCGTGCCAAACCCGCCGAAAAGCTACTTTTAAACGAGCTTCAGGCTCGTCGAGCGGCTGCCCAGGAGCGAGCTCGTACCCGCTGTGATAAGGTTGCCCCCTGGTTGATGGGCAAAAGGCCTGCGGGCTAGAGAGCGTCAGGCGAAACACCAAATGTAAGAGGCCCGTCGGTGAGAACCCAGCAGGTGAGAGGCCAGCCGCCGAGAAGTCAGCTGGCGAGAGTTCCCGCCCTAAGAAGAAGAAAAAAAGGCTAAGACTGTAAGGCACGACCTACTAAGAGAAAACCGGGACCCGCCTTCCCCGACTCCCAGCCGCGTCGATTCCCTTACTCCTCTGCCGGAGGTATGTTTTGGTCTTTTCGCATTTCCCAGTACCGCGAACCTTTGGAGAATTTGTTCATAGTTGTATGCCGAAAACCGCACCTTTTGTAGGGGCCGACACCTAAGGATGTCGCCGACTTTCCGCCTGCGGATACAACCGTGGCTAGCCTCTGCAATGAGGACCCGCCTTCTACTTCAAGGATTGCACCACTTAGCCATCCAGCTGATGGAACCAATCTGACTCCGGAACACGCCTCACCTGGAGAAAGGGTTAACCCTGAACCTCCCGCTTCCATGCCGAGACCCCCGCCTCTGCCTATAGGGGGGTTCCTCATCAAGCACCTGGCGAGACCAGCCCGCCGGAGCGCAGGACTTTTCACCCGGGATGGGGCAAGCCACTCCATCTTCTTTTTGGAAAGGGCGCAGAGGATCAGCCTGGCCCTTCTCGTTGTCCGTCGGGGAAAGATACCTCTCGCTCTCCTAGTAAGCGAGAACCTCCCCATTCTTCAATCATCCTTCCCCCCTTCTTATTCTGGCGGTTCCCGTTTTTTCAGAGCCAAAAGACCGCGAGGTTGGGAAAGATGAGGAAGAAGAAGAAGACGAAGAAGAAGAAGAAGAAGAAGAAACTGGGGGAGATTCGCCCCTCCCTTCCACCGGTGAGATGGAAAACTTTCTCGAGGGGCCAAAGCAGAAAAGGAGCGGAGGCGAAGGATCGCGATAGTATTGTTGAAGCTCGCGCAACAGCAAAAGACCAATTCCGCCACGGTGAAGAGAATTCACGAGAGGGTGGAACGACGACTGGCTTATGTAGAGCGAGACTGTGCAGACCTCCTTAGTGGGCGGGATTCCATGATACAACATCCAGGGAGACCTCACCTGGTAGGCACATCGCGCGGATCCGAGATCAGCTACGTCTGGCCAACCGGGGGCTAACCTCCCTGACGACCTTCTTCGATCCTCGAGACCCCCTAGGTCTGGTCGGCGAGATCTCGGTCGTTGGCAGTGGGTGCCATACTGAGCTCTCCGGGGGATCCTTCTCTTTCCCTCTTCTTGGCCTACCCTTCCAACTGTACCCTTTTCAGTTTCATCACGGGATGATTCCCCACAAACTGCGTGTGCTATGGTGATTATTACTATCATTTATTTATTATTGTGTATCGGGGACTCTCGCCTGGCAAGACCTCATCGATATCTCTGCTTTTTAGTTTCCATTTTGTATGCCATTCTAATTTCTTGCAAATGCTTGGCATGTGCTTTTCACTCAATACTTCCCGCGTACTGAGGCTGCCCGTCTCCTTCTCCAGCCCCTCTTGGAGGCTACCGCTTCTTGTCAAACCATGGGGAGCCGGAGCGTCAGGACGAAAAGCAAAGAACCTGAGTCATTGACTCGTTGACTTTTTCCCGCCATATTTTTCCAGCGAACTCATGATTACCCGGCTTTCTATAAATAGGCCAATCCACCTACCGTCTTGCCTGCATTTATTCCAAAGTTCCGTCCGTCAGTCAATTGCTCTCGCCTTTTCTGGAAGCGCAAGGGCTCCCATCTTCGCACCCCACCCTCTCTTCTCTCCTTCTCCCGAGATGTCGGGCGAGAGCGAGGGCCGCTCCAAATGCGCGCAATCCTTCCTTGATCATGACTTCCCTCCGTACCGGCTTACGCAAGCGGAGCTCTCCACCGTAAATAAGAACTACATCCCATCGGGGTTGCCGCGCGGAAACCAAGTCGCGAGGACAAGGTGAACCTCACGCCGGAGTGGGAGCTTGCCATTCCCCTGGAGCACTTGAAGCAGGCCTCCATCTTCCTCTCTGTCCAGAGGTGCACCAAGCCCTGCGCTACTATGGGGTGGTGCTCGCTCAGCTCAACCCTAATTCCGTCGCCTTCCTTGTGGCTTTCGCCTGCTATATGCGGGCGGAAAGGATCGAGTTCAACCTCTCAGTCTTCCGGAAGTTGTTCAACTTTTGGGCCAAGGGAGGGTCAGTCTTCCTCTCCGGTCAGTCAGTGAAGACGGCGGGACTCGCCAACAAGAACCACCATTTTGCGGAAAGGTTCGTCTTCATCTCGGGACCTTTCGACAATGTCCCTCTCGCCCCCATTCAATACGATGGCGTGACCTACAAGCCTCCCACTCTCGGGGAGCAAGAAAGTGCTCTCGTTGGGTTCTTTGGAGCGAAGGTCTTTGACATTCCATTCCTCTGGCGAGGCCTCGAAACTCTTCAACCGATTCCCCCCGGCGAAGGTAACCTTCTGGATAAATCTTGCGAGAATTTACTTCGAGCGAAAGGCTACATAAAAACTGCGGGCTTTGCAGGTGAGCGAGACCTTCCCGTCCACTAGCCCTTTGAAGAGTCCGGGGCACCTTCCGACGCCTTGGTTCGCGCCTTTGTGGCCGCCGACGCCTGCCAGAAAGAGCCTGGATCCTCCTCTGCAATAAGTGTTCTGAAGCGAAAATAAGGCTCCCTCTCGGCCCCCTTCCAAAAAGTCGAAACCGACCACCGCGGAAAAGGGCAAGATGGTGATACCGGTGCCTTCTGTGACCTTTGCCGCGATCCCTTCCTCTACCACCAGGGCGGATACCCACCGGCCGGCCGCTGAGGCTCCCGCCGTGACCTCTTCTGCCGCCGGCGAGGTGGAAGCTGGCCTGCTTGCCGCAGAGATTACGACCGAGCCCTCCCGTGGTCCGGTTCCAAAGGGGCATCAGAATTTTGGTTTTGGCGACAAGTACAAAGACACAGAGGGTTACCCTATGCTCCAGTGGGACCCCTCCAGTAACCGCATAGCCGTCTCCACTCTTCTTCCCTCCTGGAGGGGGAGTGACACCATCTCCGGCCACGCCTTCGCGCTGGGCTACGACCTCTACAACCGGGAGGATGTCGATTCCTTTGACCAGACAACAACAAAAGGTCTCGATTTTAACGTCGCCCAGGCCCAGCTTCACATTGTTCAGCTATCGCACATGGCTGGGCACCGCGCCCTTTCCATATAGCAAAACTTCGTGGACATGCTTAAGGTGAGGGATGCCTCTGTGGCGGAAGCCACCACCCTGAAGGACGAACTAGCTGCCGCCCAACAACTTCTCTCCGCTCGCCCGACCCCCGAGGTAAGCAAGACTTTCCCACCCTCGAGTCATCTGTTGTGCTTTTGCCTTTTACCTGAATGAATCGCCTCGCAGGACCTTGGAGAAGTTGAACTGTCTCGCGCGCGAGCGGCTCGCACTGAAGGCGAGAACTAGGTACTGTGGGCCGAGATGAGTCGTCTGGAGGAGGCCCTAGCTTTGGCCAAGGATCGCTCGCAGCGAGAGGAAAGGGTAGAGCGCCGCTATTACTCCAACTACGAAATCGACGTGATCATACAGGAAAATGCGCAAGCTACATCGAGGATGGTGATCGAAGTTCTACGAGAGTCGGGGCTGCTGAATGAAGGAGGCAATACCTTCACTGCGCGAGGGATCCTGCCATTTTTGTTTGAGCCCATCCCCCGCCCTGCTGGAGAGGACGACTCTCCGGAGGAAGGTGCGACAGAGCTTGTGAGAACTAGCGGCCGCACCCTCGGCGAGTCCTCCGGCTACTCTCCTAGCAGATCCTCGGGCGATACCTCTAGCAGCGGTTCCAGCAGAAACTCCGGCGAATCTGCCCTCTAGCTTTTCTTCTTAGTGTTTACCTCGTTCTGATATAATCTAACTGTATGAACTATGTTAGTGTAATTTTTGTATAGGGGGCGAGATTCCCTTACTGCGTCTTTACTTTTGTTCTGGATGCCGAAATGTTTGTTTGGTCACTGGAATGTTTGTCAACCTCTCGTGCCTCCCTAGGCTCTTTTAGGAGACGGCTGCTTTCCACTCTGAGAGTTGACCTAGGGACATCTGCCAGAAAGCATATGCCAAGAGCCTTATTTCGAAGGTTGCGTCCAGAACCCCTGTCGAGTCCTGCTCGCCGGGAACCCTAGCAAGTTGGTCACAGCGAGAGCCTGGCCGGGTGTAATACCCCCCTCCCGGATCCCAAAACACGGCATGAAGGGGGAGTCTTATGCCCGTAACAGCCTCCCTGCGGTAACATTAGCACACGGGCTAACCTATACCACAAGACGCCTATTCCACCGGCTACTACAATATCAATAGAACATGCCAACCCAACCAAATATAATAAACAAGAGAAGTCAAATCCACACTAAGTAATAATGTCCAAATACATCAATAAGGGAGAAGCTAAAACATGCTTCTACAATATATCAGAGTACAGCTAAACATTGCCCAAACGGGCTACATCATAGAGTATCAAAATGCTAACATCTGTAACCGACGGTATCGAAGGCACCGTCACATCAGGCCCTATCGTCCTGGCCTGGCTGTCCTACTGCGTAGTCTGTGGGTGCTCTACCTGCGGCGTGACCTCTTAAAAAGGAAGATGTAGCAACCGATAGTCGAAACGACTAAGTGGTTTCACATCCGCTCCCCCAGCGACTCCTCGGCACGGGCGGAGAAAAGGAACAAGGGTAGTATATATATATATATATAAGCAAGTGAAAGAGGTACAAGCAGGTGGCAATAGAGTAAGAGTAATAGTATCATAATCAGCAGTTATTTAAGAGCTATACTAAATTAACAAGTATAAGTAACAACAGGAAAGTAACTTAACTTATAAGAATGCCCATACAAACTTATAAGTTAAGGATCAGGTTACATAAAGGTAACTCATCGTATAAGAGTGTGCATACAAACTTATACGATGAGGATCTTGTTGTGCAATGATATGAAATGCTTTGAATGTTATGCAATGAGTCAACCATGATCACACCCATGCAATTGCTATGTCGACACAGACTATAGTTCTCACTTTTCGAGCAGGTAGCTAACCTCTCAGGCATCAGTCGCCGTGGCCAGACGGTGACAATAGAACGAGCACTTCTACTACTAGGCGGGTATCCAAACTACTTCACTTAGGCCTCCATACGCCTCAACGCTAAGAACACAACAGCGGAGCCCATGCATACTATGGCCCAGCGGGGTCTTGGGTAGATGTGCACCAAGAACACAGCCCGAACTGGCCTTGCGTGACACAGAAGGGGCCTCGGAAGTAAGCACGAGGACACAGCTCAACCGTTCACTTGGTACGGAAGGGGCCCCGGGACGTGAACACCGAGGACACTGCCCAACCACCCAAAGTCTAACTGTCGACTCCCGTCGGTGTGATGACTGGCGAGCCCGTAGACCTGCCACACTATCCTTAACCCAGGATTATGACACTGTGTGTCAACTCACACCGCATGCAAATGCCACATCAACATTACATGGAAGGGCCTCGGAAGTAAGCATGAGGACACATCCCAACCATCCATCCACACCTTATCTCAACACAACCAAACAAGTGACGGTCAACACCGCACTTACATCCCTTCACAATAATACCCGTAGGGAGACAACGCTCTAAGTATTGGACTACTAAACTCATTCCATTAGTCAACCTTACTCATGGCCATAATTTATTCCTCTACATGACTTTCCAAATAATGACAACGTAATATAAACATGATGCGCATATAAATATCTATCACACTTTCCATATGATGATGACATATTATAAACATGATGCACACAAATATCAATCTTTCAATTCCTATCAAGTCAAATCGTTTAAATAAGATTGCTTCACAATTTGATTATATGAAATCAGTTTAATAAGCTACATCAATCATGCAACAAATGATTAATCATAAGAGTTCATCCAAGACAAGTAACTTGCAATATTAATTCCACCGAATCCAAATCCATCTTTTATAAGCCCAGAATTTAGGTGCAGTTTGAATCTGGACAGCAACTTCGACCGGAGATTCCTGAAGCTACAGGAATTCGGTGAAGACGTGTAACCCCATGATGGAAAGGTCTTTCCGTGGTCTACAACCTCCGTATTCAGACCTCAACCCAGATTTGAAATTATCCTATTTGAAATCGGACTTGAAGTCCGCTGCGTACAGAACACAATTTCTGCATGCAGGATTTGTTGAACACCATTTTCGTTTAGACTATCCCGTGGCTACACACTTCGCCTGAAGTCGTGCAACCATTCGTTGGAAAGGTAGTTTCAAGGGCTTCGACTCTTGTGTTTAGCCGAAAGCCCAGATCTGTCCATATCATGCTTAAAAATGGCCACGAAGATCGCTGCGCGCAGATTATAGATTCTGCACGCATCTTAAGGCGGAATGAACGACATCGATTCACCTTCCTCCTCAAGGCGATCTTCCCAAATCATTCCAAAAAATCTCCTCCCTTATTCACCCTCGAGAGGCCTTGCTCTTCACGAATCCATCCCCCATCTCCACATAGAAGATCGGAGAGGTTGAAGACACCACTAACCAAGAGCACAAGCCACGGATTGGCATCACCCTAGAGAAAGCATCTTCTTACATGTCAAGACTCTTTTGAGTCGACGTCTCGCCTAGATATCTACAGATCTAGCACCAAGGGAGAGGGTAGGAAACTCACATTCGATTCCAGCAGTTCCTCCATTTCTGGCCATGGATCTCGTAATTCTCCTTGGCGACATCTTCTCCCTCACGGCGATGGCGGATTTTCCCTCCCTAGAACTTGCTACTGCAGTTCTCCTTCTACCGAAGTTCTCTCAGAAAACATGGATTATGTGAGCATGAAAACGGCTAGGGTTTTCTCTCCCCCTTATATATGAAAAGTGACACGGGTAGGGACACGGCCGTGTCCTTACCCGTGTCCTGCCTGGGCGAAGCGGTAACGACAGTTTCCGTGTCGGTTCAATAGTTGACACGGGTAGGGACACGACCGTGTCCCGACCCGTGTCCCGACCCGTGTCCCGACCCGTGTCCACATGACACGGCTGTGTGCCCTGGCCGTGTCCTTCTCTGGATACATTTCGACGATCTCAACATTTCGTCGATCTCGATCAAAATCGTCGACTGGAGCACACGGTTAGGGACACGCCCGTGTCTCTATCAGTGTCATGTTAATTCGTCGAAGTCGACGCGCAGTTCGTCGATCTCGACACCTCTCATCGAGTGTAACTCGACACACACGTGTAGGGACATGCCTGTGTCGCTACCCGTATCACATGATGTCGACACAGCTCGTCAGTCTCGACACGCCCTGTCGAGTATAACTCGACACACACGGGTAGGGACACGCCCGTGTTGCTACCCGTGTCACATGATGTCGACACAGCTCGCCGATCTCGACATGCCTCGTCGAGTTCAGCTCGACGCACAAACACACGGGTAGGGATACGCCCGTGTCTCTACCTGTGTCTCATGCTTGTCTAATTTCTCCTCCTTTTCACATGTGCTGCCCTGTTGTCAGCACTCCCCATGAACCCTAGTCAGCTCTCCTGACTCAAAACACGCACGAGGGGCCAAGTGCGATTCGGGACGTTACAAATCCAATAAACAAAATAAAAGATTTCGTCCCCGAAATCAGGCTTAGGCTATGGGGAGAAAAGCATAACCGAAAATACAATATGCCTTTAAATAAAAATTACCTTGAGCAAACAACTCCGGGTAGCGTTGCTGCATCAAATCCAATGGCTCCCATGTGTACTCCTCCTTCCCATGGTTGACCATAGTACCTTCACCAAGGGGACATTTTTGCGGCGCAATGTTCTTGTCTCGCTGTCAACAATCCGCACCGGCTCTAGTCTCACAGACCTATCTTACGCCACTGCACCATCAGTAGTGGGAATATATTGGTCGGGCCGCAACCGTGCTTTTCGAAGCGACGACACATGGAACACGTCGTGGAGATTCCTAGTTCTGGTGGCAACTCCAACCGATAGGCCAACGGGCCAATCCTTTACATTATAGTATAAGGCCCAACATACCTTGGGCTGAGGTTTTTCACTCCATGCACCCGCGACACTCCATGCATCGGCCGAATCTTGAGGAACACTTTATCGCCCACTTGGAACTCCACCATTCAGTGCTTTTTATTGTAATATTTCGCATGTCGACTTTGAGCCTCCAACATGCGATCCCGTATCAATCTGACTGCCGCATCAGTATCATCTATATATTCATTTCCTAATGCCTTCGGATCTTCATCCTGCACCCAAGACAAGGGGTCCTGCACCTTCTTTCGTATAGGGCTTCATGGGGCGCCATACCGATGCTTGCATGATGGCTATTATTGTAGGAGAATTCCACCAGGGGCAAGAGTCTTTCCCACGACTCTCCTCTGTCCAGCACACATAACCTCAATAAATCATCCAGTGTTCTGATGGTCCGCTCAGACTGCCCGTCTGTCTGAGGATGAAATGCGGTGCTGAAGGTGAGGCGTGAGCCCAAATACGCATGTACCGCCTTCCACTCCTTGGAAGTAAACCGACCATCCTGATCCAAAACAATTATCTTGGGCATGCCATGATATCGTACGAATTGCTCCACAAAAAGGCGTACCAAAACATCAACGTGTGCTTCCTTATTCATTGGAATGAACCGGGCCACCTTTGTCAGTCGATCAACAATAACCCACACTGAATCATTCCCGGAGCGGGAGCGAGGTAGCCCATGGACAAAGTCCATGGATATATCCTCGAACTTCCATTCGGGGATGGGCAACTACTGCAATAATCCATCGGGACTCCTGCATTCAGCCTTCACTCTTTGACAAGCTTCGCAATGTGTAACATAGTAACGAACATCCTTCTTCATTCCTGGCCAGCACATGGTCTTCCGTAAGCCGGCGTACATTTTGGCAATACCCGGGTGTACAGAATATTGAGAGGAATGTGCCTCTCTCAAGATATCCTCCCGGATTTTGCCACCCTTGGGAATATAGAGCCGACCACGAAAATAAACGAGGCCGTCTTTTAGTGTGTACTCATCGGTGGTCCCATCTTCAATTGCCTTGATTGCTGGGGCCAAGACTGCATCCATTCCTTGCTCCACCCGAATCCGGTCCAGGATATCACAAACTATGCTCATGCTTGCCAAATACTCCGCATACTCTGCCGAAGGAGCCCTGAACACCAAAGTAATATCCATCTCCTCAATCATCCAAGCCAACTCCATACTCATCAACCATGATTCTGGGCTAGAGCCTGGCACTTTTCTACTTAAGGCATCGACTACCGAGTTCGCTTTCCCGGGGTGGTAGTTCATGGTGAACTCATAGTCGCATAGAAATTCCAACCACCGCCGTTGTCTCAGGTTCAACTCCTTCTGAGTGTGGACATACTTCAAGTTTTTGTGATTGGAAAAGATCTCGCAGTGGACGCCATATAGATAATGCCTCCATACCTTCAAAGCGAACACCACTGCTCCCAACTCCAAATCATGGACCGGGTAATTAATTTCATGTTTCTTTAACTGTCTTGAAGCATATGCGATCACGTGCCCGTGCTGCATCAGTACCGCTCCCATCCCTTGATACGATGCGTCAGTGTAAACCTGAAATCCTTCCTTCCCAGATGGAAGTGCAAGGATGGGGGCGGAGGTAAGCCTATCCTTCAGCTCTCGGAACACCGCTTCACATTGGGGAGTCCACTCAAATGACACACCTTTCTTCGTCAATGAGGTAAGAGGAAGGGCAACCTTTGAAAATCCTTTCACAAACTTGCGGTAGTACCCGACAAGTCCAAGAAAACTCCTCACATCGACCGCCGAATTCAAGGGCGACCACTCTTTCACGGCTCGTACCTTTGCTGGGTCCACTGCTAATCCTGTTCCACTGATCACATGCCCCAAGAAGTCAACCTCCTTAAGCCAGAATTCACACTTGCTAAACTTGGCGTACAAGGCGTGCTCCTTCAATTTCTTCAAAACCAAGGTCAGGTGCTCGACATGCTCCTCCTCCGTCTTTGAGTAGACCAAGATGTCGTCGATGAAAACAATGACGAAGATGTCCAAATACGGTTCAAACACCTTGTTCATCAGGCTCATGAAGGCCGAAGGGGCATTTGTGAGCCCAAATGGCATTACCGTGAACTCATACAAACCATATCTCGAACTGAAGGCCGTTTTCTGGATGTCCCCTTCTCGAATCCTCAACTGATAGTATCCAGAGCGCAAATCCAGTTTGGAAAACCAATGTGCTCCCACTAGTTGATCGAACAAATCGTCGATCCGAGGTAGTGGATAAGTGTTCCGCACCGTCAACCGATTGAGTTCCCGATAATCTATGCACAACCGCAGGGTTCCATCCTTATTCTTCACGAACAGTACAGGAGCTCCCCAGGGTGATGAACTGGGGCGAACGAACCCTGACTCAACCAGTTCTTGCAATTGAACTCTAAACTCCGCGAGTTCTTTCGGGGACATTCTGTACGGAGCCTTGGATACAGGCTTGGCACCTGGTACTAGATTAATCTAGAAGTCAACCTCTCTATGCGGAGGTAACCCTGGTAGCTTCTCAGGAAATACCTCGGGAAAATCCCGCACTACCCGTACATCCTTTAATTCCAATGCTTCTTCCTTCAACTCGAACCGGATCATGAAGACCTCGTCCCACTTCATATGAGCTTTTACAACCTGGACGTAAGATAACATCATGCGAGGCGCGAAGCCAATACCTTGGAAGATGAAGTCAGAGTCTCCATGTCTCAAATAGATCCTCTTCTCCGCGCAGTCGATCCTCGCGAAGTGCCAGTCCAGCCAACAAGCACCACCATTTTGCGGAAAGGTTCGTCTTCGTCTCGGGACCTTTCGACAACGTCCCATCTCGCCCCCATACAATACGATGGCGTGACCTACAAGCCTCCCACTCCCGGGGAGCAAGAAAGTGCTCTCGTTGAGTTCTTTGGAGCGAAGGTCTTTGACGTTCCATTCCTCCAGCGAGACCTCGAAACTCTTCAACCGATTCCCCCCGGAGAAGGTAACCTTCTGGATAAATCTTGCGAGAATTTACTTCGAGCGAAAGGCTACATAAAAACTGCGGGCTTTGCAGGTGAGCGAGACCTTCCCGTCCACTAGCCCTTTGAAGAGTCCGGGGCACCTTTCGGCGCCTTGGTTCGCGCCTTTATGGCCGCCGACGCCTGCCAGAAAGAGCCTGGATCCTCCTCTGCACTAAGTGTTCCGAAGCGAAAATAAGGCTCCCTCTCGGCCCCCCTTCCAAAAAGTCGAAACTGACCACCGCAGAAAAGGGCAAGATGGTGATACCGGTGCCTTCCGTGACCTCTGCTGCGATCCCTTCCGCTACCACCAGGGCGGATACCCACTGGCCGGCCCCTGAGGCTCCCGCCGTGACCTCTTCTGCCGCCGGCGAGGTGGAAGCTGGCCTGCTTGCCGCAGAGATTACGACCGAGCCCTCCCGTGGTCCGGATCCAAAGGGGCATCGGAATTTTGGTTTTGGCGACAAGTACAAAGACACAGAGGGTTCCCCTATGCTCCAGTGGGACCCCTCCAGTAACCGCATAGCCGTCTCCACTCTTCTTCCCTCCTAGAGGGGGAGTGATACCATCTCCGGCCACGCCTTCGCGCTGGGCTACGACCTCTACAGCCGGGAGGATGCCGATTCCTTTGATCGGACAACAACAAAAGGTCTCGTTTTTGACGCCGCCCAGGCCCAGCTTTGCATGGTTTAGCTTTCGCACATGGCTGGGCGCCGCGCCCTTTCTATAGAGCAAAACTTTGTGGACATGCTTAAGGTGAGGGATGCCTCTATGTCGGAAGCCACCACCCTGAAGGACGAACTAGCTGCCGCCCAATAACTTCTCTCCGCTCGCCCGACCCCTGAGGTAAGCAAGACTTTCCCACCCTCGAGTCATCTATTGCGCTTTCGCCTTTTACCTGAATGAATCGCCTCACAGGACCTTAGAGAAGTTGAACTGTCTCGTGCGTGAGTGGCTCGCACTAAAGGCGAGAACTAGATACTGTGGGCCGAGATGAGTCGTCTGGAGGAGGCCCTAGCTTTGGCCAAGGATCGCCCGTAGCGAGAGGAAAGGGTAGAGCGCCGCTATTACTCCAACTGCGAAATCGACGTGATCATACAGGAAAATGCGCAAGCTACATCGAGGATGGTGATCGAAGTTCTACGAGAGTCGGGGCTGCTGAATGAAGGAGGCAATACCTTCACTGCGCGAGGGATCCTGCCATTTTTGTTTGAGCCCATCCCCCGCCCTGCGGGAGAGGACAGCTCTCCGGAGGAAGGTGCGACGGAGCTTGTGAGAACTAGCGGCCGCACCCTCGGCGAGTCCTCCGGCTACTCTCCTAGCAGATCCTCGGGCGATACCTCTAGCAGTAGTTCCAGCGGAAACTCCGGCGAATCTGCCCGCTATCTTTTCTGCTTAGTGTTTACCTCATAATGATATAATCTAACTGCATGAACTATGTTAGTGTAATTTTTGTATAGGGGGCGAGATTCCCTTACTGCTTCTTTACTTTTGTTCTGGATGCCGAAATGTTTGTTTGGTCACTGGAATGTTTGTCAACCTCTCGTGCCTCCCTAGGCTCTTTTAGGAGACGGCTGCTTTCCACTCTGAGAGTTGACCTAGGGACATCTGCCGGAAAGCATATGTCGAGAGCCTTATCTCGAAGGTTGCGTCCAGAACCCCTGTTGAGTCCTGCTCGCCGGGAACCCTAGCAAGTTGGTCACAGCGAGAGTATGGCCGGGTGTAAGACCCCCCCTCCCGGATCCCAAAACACGGCACGAAGGGGGGGTATTATGCCCGTAACAGCAGCCTTGTGGTAGCATTAGCACACGGGCTAACCTATACCACAAGATGCCTATTCCACCGACTACTACAATATCAATAGAACATGCCAACCCAACCAAATATAATAAACAAGAGAAGTCAAATCCACACTAAGTAATAATGTCCAAATACATCAATAAGGGAGAAGCTAAAACATGCTTCTATAATATATCAGTGTACAGCTAAACATTGCCCAAACGGGCTACATCAGAGTATCAAAATGCTAACATCCGTAACCGACGGTATCGACGACACCGTCACATCAGGACCTATCATCCTGGCCTGGCTGTCCTGCTGCGTAGTCTGCAGCTTCTCTACCTGCGGCGTGACCTCTTAAAAAGGAAGACGTAGCAACCGTTAGTCGAAACGACTAAGTGGTTTCACATCCGCTCCCCCAGCGACTCCTCGGCACCGGGCGGAGAAAAGGAATAAGGGTAATATATATATATATATATATATATATATATATATATATATATATATATATATGCAAGTGAAAGAGGTACAAGCAGGTGGCAATAGAGTAAGAGTAACAGTATCATAATCAGCAGTTATTTAAGAGCTATACTAAACTAACAAGTATAGGTAATAGCAGGAAAGTAACTTAACTTATAAGAATGCCCATACAAACTTATAAGTTAAGGATCAAGTTACATAAAGGTAACTCATCGTATAAGAGTGCCCATACAAACTTATACGATGAGGATCTTGTTGTGCAATGATATGAAATGCTATATATGCTATGAAATGACTCACCCATGATCACACCCATGCAATTGCTATGTTGACACAGACTATAGTTCCCACTTTTCGAGCAGGTAGCTAACCTCTCAGGCATCAGCCGCCGTGGCCAGGCGGTGACAGTAGAATGAGCACTTCTACTACTAGGCGGGTATCCATACTACTTCACCTAGGCCTCCGTACGCCTCAACGCTAAGAACACAACAGCGGAGCCCATGCGTACTATGGCCCAGCGGGGTCTTGGGTAGATGTGCACCAAGAACACAGCCCGAACTGGCCTTGCGTGACCCGGAAGGGGCCTCGGAAGTAAGCACGAGGACACATCCCAACCGTTCACTTGGTACGGAAGGTGCCCCGGGACATGAACACCGAGGACACAGCCCAACCAGACAAAGTCTAACTGTCGACTCCCGTCGGTGTGACGACTGGCGAGCCCGTAGACCTGCCACACTATCCTTCACCCAGGATTATGACACCGCGTGTCGACTCACACTGCATGCAAATGCCACATCAACATTACATGGAAGGGGCCTCGGAAGTAAGCACGAGGACACAGCCCAACCATCCATCCACACCTTATCTCAACACAACCAAACAAGTGACGGTCAACACCGCACTTACATCCCTTCACAATACTACCCGTAGGGAGACGACGCTCTAAGTATTGGACTACTAAAACTCATTCCATTAGTCAACCTTACTCATGGCCATAATTTATTCCTCTACATGACTTTCCAAATAATGACAACGTAATATAAACTTGATGCGCATATAAATATCTATCACACTTTCCATATGATGATGACATATTATAAACATGATGCGCACAAATATCAATCTTTCAATTCCTATCAAGTCAAATCGTTTAAATAAGATTGCTTCACAATTTGATTATATGAAATCGGTTTAATAAGCTACATCAATCATGCAAAAAATGATTAATCATAAGAGTTCATCCAAGCCATGTAACTTGCAATATTAATTCCACCGAATCCAAATCCATCTTTTATAAGCCCAGAATTTAGGTGCAGTTTGAATATGGACAGCAACTTCGACCGGAGATTCCTGAAGCTACAGGAATCCGGTGAAGACGTGTAACCACACTATAGAAAGGTCTTTCCGTGGTCTACAACTTCCGTATTCAGACATGCCTCGTCGAGTTCAGCTCGACACACACGCACACGGGTAGGGACATGCCCGTGTCTCTACCCGTGTCTCATGCTTGTCTAATTTCTCCTTTTTTTCACATGTGCTGCCCTGTTGTCAGCACTCCCCATGAACCCTAGTCAGCTCTTCTGACTTAAAACACACACGAGGGGCCAAGTGCGATTCAGGACGTTACAAATCCTATAAATAAAATAGAGGATTTCGTCCCCGAAATAAGGCTTAGGCTATGGGGAGAAAAGCATAACCGAAAATACAATATGCCTTTAAATAAAAATTACCTTGAGCAAACAACTCCGGGTAGCGTTGCTGCATCAAATCCAATGGCTCCCATGTGTACTCCTCCTTCCCATGGTTGGACCATAGTACCTTCACCAAGGGGACATTTTTGCGGCGCAATGTTCTTGTCTCGCTGTCAACAATCCGCACCGGCTCTAGTCTCACAGACCTATCTGACGCCACTACACCATCAGTAGTGGGAATATATTGGTCGGGCCGCAACAGTGCTTTTCGAAGCGACGTCACATGGAACACGTCGTGGAGATTCCCTAGTTCTGGTGGCAACTCCAACCGATAGGCCAACGGGCCAATCCTTTCCAGTATAGTATAAGGCCCAACAAACCTTGGACTGAGGTTTTTCACTCCACGCACCTGCGACACTCCATGCATCGGCCGAATCTTGATGAACACTTTATCGCCCACTTGGAACTCCACCATCCGGTGCTTTTTATTGTAATATTTCGCCTGTCGACTTTGAGCCTCCAACATGCGATCCCGTATCAATCTGACCGCCGCATCAGTATCATCTATATATTCATTTCCCAATGCCTTCGGATCTTCATCCTGCACCCAAGATAAGGGGGTCCTGCACCTTCTTCCGTAAAGGGCTTCATGGGGCGCCATACCGATGCTCGCATGATGGCTATTATTGTAGGAGAATTCCACCAGGGGCAAGAGTCTTTCCCACGGCTCTCCTCTGTCCAGCACACATAACCTCAATAAATCCTCCAGTGTTCTGATGGTCCGCTCAGACTGCCCGTCCGTCTGAGGATGAAATGCGGTGCTGAAGGTGAGGCGTGAGCCCAAATACGCATGTACCGCCTTCCACTCCTTGGAAGTAAACCGACCATCCCGATCCGAAACAATTGTCTTGGGCACGCCATGATACCGTACGAATTGCTCCACAAAAAGGCGTACCAAAACATCCACGTGTGCTTCCTTCTTCATTGGAATGAACCGGGCCACCTTTGTCAGTCGATCAACAATAACCCACACTGAATCATTCCCGGAGCGGGAGAGAGGTAGCCCATGGACAAAGTCCATGGAGATATCCTCGAACTTCCATTTGGGGATGGGCAATGACTGCAACAAACCATTCATCCTTCACTCTTTGACAAGCTTCGCAATGTGTAACATAGTAACGAACATCCTTCTTCATTCCTGGCCAGCACATGGTCTTCCGTAAGCCGGCGTACATTTTGGCAATACCCAGGTGTACATAATATTGAGAGGAATGTGCCTCTCTCAAGATATCCTCCTGAATTTTGCCACCCTTGGGAATATAGAGCCGACCACGAAAATTAACGAGGCCGTCTTTTAGTGTGTACTCATCGGTGGTCCCATCTTCAATTGCCTTGATTGTCGGGGCCAAGGCTGCATCCATTCCTTGCTCCACCCGAATCCGGTCCAGGATATCACAAACTATGCTCATGCTTGCCAAATACTCCGCATACTCTGTCGAAGGAGCCCTGAACACCAAAGTAATATCCATCTCCTCAATCATCCGAGCCAACTCCATACTCATCAACCGTGATTCTGGGCTAGAGCCTGGCACTTTTCTACTTAAGGCATCGGCTACCGAGTTCGCTTTCCCGGGTGGTGGTAGTTCATGGTGAACTCATAGTCGCATAGAAATTCCAACCACCGCCGTTGTCTCAGGTTCAACTCCTTCTGAGTGTGGACATACTTCAAGTTTTTGTGATTGGAAAAGATCTCGCAGTGGACGCCATATAGATAATGCCTCCAGACCTTCAAAGCAAACACCACTGCTCCCAACTCCAAATCATGGACCGAGTAATTAATTTCATGTTTCTTTAACTGTCTTGAAGCATATGCGATCACGTGCCCGTGCTGCATCAGTACCGCTCCCATCCCTTATACGATTCGTCAGTATAAACCTGAAATCCTTCCTTCCCAGATGGAAGTGCAAGGATGGGGGCGGAGGTAAGCCTATCCTTCAGCTCTTGGAATGTCGCTTCATATTGGGGAGTCCACTCAAATGGCACACCTTTCTTCGTCAATGAGGTAAGAGGAAGGGCAACCTTTGAAAATCCTTTGACAAACTTGCGGTAGTACCCGGTAAGTCCAAGGAAGCTCGTCACATTGACCGCCGACTTCAAGGGCGACCACTCTTTCACGCCTCGTACCTTTGCTGGGTCCACTGCTAATCCTGTTCCACTGATCACATGCCCCAAGAAGGCAACCTCCTTAAGCCAGAATTCACACCTGCTATACTTGGCGTATAAGGCGTGCTCCTTCAATTTCTTAAAAACTAAGGTCAGGTGCTCGACATGCTCCTCCTCCGTCTTTGAGTAGACCAAGATTTCGTCGATGAAAACAATGACGAAGATGTCCAAATACGGTTCAAACACCTTGTTCATCAGGCTCATGAAGGCCGAAGGGGCATTTGTGAGCCCAAATGGCATTACCATGAACTCATACAAACCATATCTCGAACTGAAGGCCGTTTTCTGGATGTCCCCTTCTTGAATCCTCAACTGATAGTATCCAGAGCGCAAATCCAGTTTGGAAAACCAATGTGCTCCCACTAGTTGATCGAACAACTCGTCGATCCGAGGTAGTGGATAAGTGTTCCGCATCGTCAACCAATTGAGTTCCCGATAATCTATGCACAATCGCAGGGTTCCATCCTTCTTCTTCACGAACAGTACAGGAGCTCCCCAGGGTGATGAACTGGGGCGAACGAACCCTGACTCCACCAGTTCTTGCAATTGAACTCTAAACTCCGCGAGTTCTTTCGGGGACATTCTGTACGGAGCCTTGGATACAAGCTTGCACCTGGTACTAGATTAATCTAGAAGTCAACCTCTCTATGCGGAGGTAACCCTGGTAGCTTCTTAGAAAATATCTCGGGAAAATCCCGCACTACCCGTACATCCTTTAATTCCAATGCTTCTTTCTTCAACTCGAACCAGATCATGAAGACCTCGTCCCCTTCATATGAGCTTTTACAACCTGGACGAAAGATAACATCATGCGAGGCGCGAAGCCAATACCTTGGAAGATGACGTCAGAGTCTCCATGTCTCAAATAGATCCGCTTCTCCGTGCAGTTGATCCTCGCGAAGTGCCAGTCCAGCCATGCCATGCCCAAAATGATGTCAAACTCCGGCATTCTTAGAACCGTGGCCGGCGTATCAAAGGCCTTCCCATCAATAAATAACTCCAACTTGCACTTGCCGGTTACGATCATCTCCGAGCCGTCCGGAAGGCGTACACGTCGGGCTATGCCAGTGAAGTACTATACACCCTCCACGTCTTTTATGAAATCCTCGGACACAAAGGAGTGTGAGGCACCGGTATCGAACAGCGCATAGGCCGTGAAAGTGCAACTAGATCTGATATACTCTAGAGGGGGGTGAATAGAGTATATGGTGTTTTAGTACTTTTAAAAACTTTTACAACAATTGTTGTAATAAGTGTGAGCAGGGAAGCAAATATAAATCTAATCACAGAACTAAGCTATGCAAAAACTAAGCACAGACAAATCAAGGCCAGAAACAAAAAGTAAACAAGCAGAGCCAGAGGACACAAGGAAATATAGTGGTTCCCCAAACTTGGGTACATCCACTCTTCTACCACCCTAGGTAGGAATCCACTGCAGGATGAGTTGATCAGGTGTCCTGGGCACCAATGAGCTTTTGATAAGGTGCTCAAAAACCAAAGCAGATTTTTTGATCAGGTGTCTTGCCACCAATGAGCTTTTGACAAGGTGCTCAAAAACCAGATTCAAACTTTTGAAGGGAGTTTGAGAAACCCTTTACAAACTGGGGGTGAGAGAGTGATGGCAGTCTTCTCTTTCTCAAACAACTAAGAAGACTATGTGAATTGATGTCAAAGCTCCCCCTGAATCCTTGAAATCTTCAGGAAGAAAAGCTTTGCTGAGGGTGATAGGCCTTCAAAGGTAGAACTCCAGCAATAGATGGTTTCAGCAATGGCTGAAATGTTGAGTGTCTGGAGTCTTGAAATGATGTTGGCCTTGAACACTTTGAAAGATGAAGAGATTTTGAAAGCTTGATCTCTTTGATGAGTGTTCTTCAGAATTCTTTTTGACAGAAAATTTTGAATGAGTCTCTGTACTCTGTATTGTGTGTTCTCTTCTTATTAATCTTATTGATTCAAAAACATTCTGTCTTTTATTCTCTGTTCCTGAATAGAATATCATTCTCTGTCAAGGATAGCCGTTGGTCTACATTGATTGCATCCTTAATTGCAAAAACTCTTCTGGAGGAAAGTCCACAGAATTATTCCTTGAAAGATCCCTTGAAACTTGGTCCAGAAATAAATGAAAACGGCTAGCAAATCTCTGAATTAATTGCATAATAACTCCTGTCTGATTTGAATTTGAATTCTGGAAGTTAACTGAAATCGTCGATCTGAGCTCTGCTATCGTCGAGCTGAGCTCAGCGAACTGGAAAACTCAAGCAGCAAAATAATCGTCGATCTGAGCTCAAAGATTCGAACTGAGCTCAGAGATAAAGATCCAATGCAGAGTCAAAACCGTCGAACTGAGCTCACCGATCGTCGAATGAGTTCGACGATATTAAGAAGTTGAGTTCAGCGATCGTCGAATGGAGTTCGACGATCTGTCAAAGTTGAGCTAGACGATCGTCGACCGGAGTTCGACGAATCGTCGTGCTGAGCTCGACGATCAGACTTGGTCTCCAGACAGAAAAACTTGGTCTTCAGGGCAGCTTCCAATCCTAGATTTCTAACCCTTAGACTCAATTCTAATTGACCTATTAAGCTATACAGAGGTCAAACAAAGGTTCCTAGAGACATAGTGATCCTGACCCAAATTAGTAATAGGGTGTTCCAACAATCTCCCCCTATTTGGGTTAGGATAACTATTTACAGACTTTGGAAAATTCAAATAACAACATACAATCAGAAAAGCATAAAAACAACAGCTAGACATTGCAGAAACATCACAGATATATATATATATATATGTATATGGCATCCAGATAGCAGTCAGAAAATCCAAAGATTGTCACCTTACAAAGTCACTTCTTCTCTTTGCCTTTAACCATCTTGATTTCTCTGTTAGGGTTTAGGGCTTCCTTGTTGGACCTGGTGTCATCTGCTGCACCTAAATAGGTTTGCTTTGAAGACCTGGGAACTACAGTAGCAGGATGCAATTCCATATATCTGTCTGCATCAAAGAATTTTCTGGAGGCATATTTCTCTAGTTCCTTCTGTCTCTGCTCTGACATTGTAGAAATATTTGAAGAATCTAAGCCTTGCTCTCTGGCCTTCTTGATCTGGTCTAGTGCAGCCAACTCCTTCATCCTAGCAGTCCAAGCAGATGGATTCTTTTCAGGGTCCTCAAATGGTACAGGTGGCTCATACCTGTTGGAAGAATTGTCTTGAGGAGGCCTGGCAGACACTGTCTCTTTGAGCTTGTAGGGGAAGGGACCAGAACTAGTATCAGCAGGACTATGTCCTCCCCTGGAGTATGGGTGCTGCCTGGAATACCCTTTGGAATAAACTTGAAAATCTCTTTGATTACCCCTGTATCCTCCTCTCCTAGAATAAGAACCCCTAGACTGGCTTTCCCTTTGGTAGGATCTGGCATGGGGTTGATAGGGAGCCTGGCTTCTAGCTGGGGCTTGACTTGCAGAGCTGCCACCTGGACCTGCATCAGGAGGAGGTGGTGGAGGAGGATGAGGGTGCTGGAACTGGGAGGAGCCCTTCTCATACTTTCTCTTCTTTTTCATGGCTTTCAGCTGATTTTTGGAATACTGCATCCAATGTTCAGTGATAGGGCAGTTATGCAGAACATAATAAGGAATATCATTATTATCCTTGACTTTTGCAGGAGGAACCCTTTTCATTGCTTTGCTCCTTGCCTTCCTCTTCCTGGCAATAGTGGCAGATGAATCATCAGAGTCTGTTTTGTATTCATCAGATTCAGAGCTCTGATCATCATATAAAGCATCTATTCTTTTCATCAAGTCTTTCTTCAGCTGAGCAGAGGCAGAAGAGACAGAAGCTGAAATAGCAGTAGTAGGGACAGCAGCAGAGACAGCAGCAGATTCAGCAACAGATACAGGAGGAGAAGCAGAACCAACAACAGCAACAGCAGGAGTGATGGCAGCAGCAACTTCAGTAACATCAATAAAATCTGCAGCAGGCTCAAAATCAGTGGCCTCTGTCATCAGAAAATCCTTGGATATCTGCTCATCAGAGGCAGTTGGGATTTCAGCAGCAGCAAAAACAGTCCTTTCTTCAACAGCAGCAGTAGCAGCAATTACTGAGAGTACAAAAGAAGATATAATGCTGGGGTCACAGCCAGAGAAAGGCACCAGTGCCTTGGACAGGTCTTCTGAGGGCTGGACAGCATTACTCTTAGGCAAACAACTGAAAAAGGCAGTATCAAAGGCTGAGAGCAAGGACTTTAGGTCTAGTGCCAGAACTGGAGTAGGAGGCACAACAGCAAGAGCAGAGGTAGCAGAAACAGAAACATCAGCAGCAGCAGCAGTATCATCAACAGCAGGAGCAGAGACAGCAGCAGCAACAGCATGAAAGCTTGCTTCATATGGCATCTCCCCCTGCCTAGATGCAGATACATCTGTATCAAGGCACACTGCTGGAGGTGCTGCCTGATGAAGGAGGGAGGAAAGCCTGGCAGAGAGAGCTGTCCACTGACTGTTGTAGAGGAGCTAAGGAGGTCTCTAATAATAGAGAGAGCCTGGGGGCAATTAGCTCATACAACCTGTCAGCTAGGGCTGAGAGGTCTACTTGCTCAACCACAGGAGCAGAGGTAGATGGAATAGGGATAGCTGAGGATGCTGGAAGTGGAGGGCTGGAGAGTGGAGGGATGGATGGCTGAGGTGTGGGGATGGTGGATATGGAGGACAAGGGGATGGATATGGATGGAGTGAATGTTGGTTGGTCAATGATGTGGAGGAGGAGATCTTGAAAAGATGTGGAGGAGGAGGGTAACTCAGGAGGAGATGAGGGGGAATCATCCATGTAGGAGTCATCCAGAAGGGTGAAAGATGGTATGGATGGTGATGATGTGATATCTGGTGGGGGGTATGAAAACAATGGGTGGAAGTGGTCTGCAGGTGGATGGTAGAATTGGGTCTGGAGATGGAGTTGAGGTTGGAGATGGGCTGGATATGGTAATGGGGGATGAAGCTGGAATGGTGGATGGAAGAGGTAGGGTTGGAATTGGAGGAGGAGAAGAGGCAGCAACAGCAGCAGCCAGGTCTTCTGCAGGAGCAGAGACCTGTGGGAGAGTGACTCTGTGAGTCCTGGTGCCTGAAGGAGCACTAGAGGAGGGCCTGCTGGGCTTGCTTATTTGCCTGTCCCACTTGCCAAAGAGGGCACAGGTAAGTCTCTTGGAGGCATTAATGTGAACTCCAGAGGAGACCAGCAAGGCAGGGCACCTTGTCTGCAGGAAGACTCCAAGAATCCTTCCAAAATTAACAAAGCTTTTGTTGATTTTCTTCTTGATTAGGTCAAAGAAGACCTCTCCCCAGTTCAAACTTTTCTTATCTACCAGAGCTCCCATGAGACAGAGCTGATGTCTGGAGATAGTATCATGAGCTGAGTGCTTTGCCAGCAGCACTTTTCCTACTACATCTGCTAGGAACCTGTACTCAACAGACAAGTTCCTTTTGAATAACTTGCTAGGGTTTCCCTCTGGATGACCCATCCTGGCAAGCATGTCAGAAAACTCCTCTCCAGATAACTCAGCAGTATCATTCTCCATTCCTTAGTCCAAAAACCTCTGTTAAAATGGTGGGGGTCAGAGGTACCTGAGTTCCAGCAATGGAGCCAACTATAGTAGAGTTGTCCAGATTATGAGCAGTGTAAACCCATTCCTTGATTTCATCTGAGGCCAGCTTTATCCTGGTGGTCATGAGGGCAGACAAGTTCTGATCCTTGAATAAACTCAGAATGTCTTGGAATATTTGATCAGTAGTGTTGAACGATTCCAGATCAATGTCGAATAAAACATCGAACTTCATGGCGGCTAGAACTGCAACTGACACAGCCATTGTACCTGCAAGAATTCAACAAACAAAACGACCAAGCGTAGAACTGTTTGGAGGGAAAGAAAATCCTTGCAGAGAAATCGAAAGCGCAAGAGAGAACGACGGCGAAAAATGAGTTTTATATTAGGGTTCGACGCAGAATTGGAAAGATCGTTGAACTCAGTTCGACGATCGAGGCTTCTAAAGGAATCTGAAGAGACTCCAACATCGTCGATCTCCGTTCGACGATCTTGGAAGGCGTCGAGCTCCGTTCGACGATCGTTCAGTGAACATAATCGTCGAGCGCCGTTCGACGATCGTTGACCGGAAGAGATAGTTCATACTATCTGAGAGGCGCTGAACTCAGTTCGACGATTCTGGAAATCGTCGATCTCCGTTCGACGATCTTAGGGGAAATCGTCGAGCGCAGTTCAGAGATCAGAAAAATTCTAGACACTAAGAAAAATCAGAATTTTTGCCTAGTCTTGGTCAATTTTTAGCTTTCAAAATCTTGGAGATTATTTAAGACTTCCTCCATCTAACATTCCTAACTGATTTAGGAAGAAAGTGTGTTTCTTTTCATCCAAAGGCTTGGTGAAAATATCTCCCCTTTGTAAATCAGTTGGGATATATTGCAATTCAATTTTATTCTTTTCAACATTGTCCCTTAAGAAATGATGCCTAATCTCTATGTGTTTTGTCCTACTATGGAGGACTGGATTTTGAGCTATAGAAATAGCACTTGTATTGTCACAAAAGATTTTAGACTTCTCTAAGTTGTAACCATAGTCTAGGAGTTGGTTTTGGATCCACAAAATTTGTGAACAACAACTGCCTGCAGCCATATATTCAGCTTCAACAGTTGAAGTTGATACAGATGTTTGTTTCTTACAAAACCAAGAGACAAGTCTGTCACCAAGGAACTGACAAGTTCCACTGGTGCTTTTCCTGTCAATTCTGCATCCAGCATAATCAGCATCAGAGAATCCAGTTAAATCAAATGCTGAATCTTTTGGATACCAGAGACCTAGATTTGGACAACTTTTAACATACCTGAGAATCTCTTTACTAATGTTAGGTGTGACTCTCTAGGGCTTACTTGGAACCTAGCACATATACATGTAGCAAACATTATATCTGGTCTACTAGCTGTAAGATACAGTAAAGAGCCAATCATTGCTCTATATGTTGTCTGATCAACAGGTTTCCCATGTTCATCAGCATCCAATACAGCATTGGTAGGCATGGGTGTTTTCATACAAGATGCCTCAGACATACCAAATTTCTTAACCAGTTCATTAGCATATTTGGTTTGAGAAATAAAGATGCCTTCAGCATGTTGTTTGACTTGCAATCCTAGGAAGAAGGATAGCTCACCCATGCTACTCATCTCAAATTTAGAATGCATCAGGTTAGAAAACCTTCTGCACAATTTTGAGTCAGTAGAACCAAAATGATATCGTCTACATAAATTTGCACTAGTAGGGTATGGGACTTATGGGTTCTAATAAAAAGAGTTTGGTCTACTCTACCCCTTATAAAACCATTTCCCAAGAGAAAGCATGCTAGGGTCTCATACCATGCTCTAGGAGCTTGCTTGAGACCATATAATGCTTTGTTCAGTCTAAAAACATAATCAGGATAAGTTGGAGAGATAAAACCTGGAGGTTGTCTGACATAAACTTCCTCTTTGATGTCTCCATTCAAGAAAGCACTTTTGACATCCATCTGATAGACTTTGAAGCCTTTGTGAGCTGCATAAGCTAGAAATATCCTGATGGCTTCCAATCTTGCAACAGGTGCAAAAGTCTGGTCGTAGTCAATTCCTTCTTCTTGAGAGTATCCCTGGGCAACTAGCCTTGCCTTGTTCCTTATAATTACTCCTTGATCATCCAGTTTATTTCTGAATACCCATTTTGTTCCAACAATGGAATGATCCTTAGGCTTTGGCACTAGTTCCCATACTTTGTTCCTCTCAAATTGATGCAACTCCTCTTGCATTGCAATGATCCAGTGTGGATCTTGCTCTGCATCTTGAATGGACTGAGGTTCAATTTGAGATAGGAAGCAGGTGTGCAACAGGTTTTGGTTGACCTGATTTTTGGTTTGCACACCAGCTGAGAGTTCTCCAATTATTTGGGAAATTGGATGGTCTCTTGATGTTACTAAATCAACAGGGGGTGTTGATTGTTCACCAACCTGTGTTGTTGTTTCCTCTTGTGGTACAACAACTGGCTCTTCAAGTTGAGCTTCAATATGTTGAGCATTCCCTTCATCTTCACTGCTTTCATCCTCTTGAGCAACCTGTAGCTTGTTCATATCTTCAACTAGAGAGTGTTCCTGCAAAGGTTCTATGGTAGAAGAAATCTTCTCCTTGAAAGACATGTTAGTTTCATCAAATGAAATATGAACAGATTCCTCAATTTTCAAAGATGATTTATTATAGACCCTATAGGCCTTGCTGATCATGGAGTATCCCAGAAACACTCCTTCATCAGCTTTGGCTTGAAATTTTGCTAAGTATTTCTTGTCATTATTGTGAATATAGCAAATGCAACCAAAAATTCTAAAATAGTCAACTTTAGGTTTCTTCCCTTTGAGTAATTCATAGGGAGTCTTTCCCTTCAGTTTATGTATCAGACTTCTGTTCAGCACATAGTTGGAGGTGTTCACTGCCTCTGCCCAAAAGGATAGAGGTAGATGAGCATCTGACAACAATGTAGTGGCAGATTCAATAAGGGTTCTATTTTTCCTTTCAGCTACCCCATTTTGTTGAGGAGTTCTAGGAGCTGAGAAAGTATGCCTGATCCCTTCACTCTGACAGAACTCTTGCATAAGAAGAGAATCAAACTCTGTCCCATGATCACTTCTGATCAGGGCAATGTGAGTATTGAACTCAATCTGTATACATTTGAGAAACTCTGTCAGACACTTAAAGTTATCAGACTTCTTCCTTAGAAAGAACACCCAAGTGAATCTAGAGAAGTCATCTACAATTACTAAAGTGTAGGATTTCCCTCCTAGGCTTTGTACTGTGATGGGTCCAAATAGATCCATGTGTAACAGATACAATATCCTAGGTGAATCACTCTTATTAAGTGACTTAAAACTGTTTTTAGTTTGCTTGCCTAATTGACAGGCCTTGCAGAGTCCTTCCTTCTTGTAGGGGCCAGAAGGTAGTCCTCTAACAAGGTTGTCCTTGGATAGCCTAGCAATAGTTCTAAGGTTTAGGTGTCCTAGTCTCTTATGCCATAAAACATTTGGTCTACAGACTGAATTAAACAAGCAGATATCTATATCAGTTGAAAGAAAGTCTACTAGGTAGATGTTACCTTTCCTTATACCTGTCAACACAGTTGTGTTGTCCTCTGACTTGATTTTGCATAAGGCTTTGCTGAAGGTCACCTGGTAGCCTTCATCACATAGCTGACTGATGCTGATTAGGTTGTGCTTCAGTCCTTCCACATATGCTACCTTCTTGAAGGTTACTGAACTAATCTGGACTGTACCATATCCTTTAGTCTGTCTAAAGTTGGAATCACCAAAGATAACTTTGGGTCCAAGCTTGGCTCTGAAGGATGTGAGGTTGTCCTTATTCCCTATCATGTGCTTAGAGCACCCACTATCCAAGTACCATTGCTGGTTAGATGTTGGATAGGTCTTCATCTGCACATAAAACAATTTACTTGTTTTTGACCCAGTTTACCTTGGGCCTAGGTTGATAACCTCTAAATTCAGAAATGAAAGACATCCCTGGCTGACTCTTATATCCTTCAGGATGATATCTCCTTGGAGGTAAAATCCATTCAGTATAAGGGTTAAAGGTTTGGGATGAAGAACCCTTAGGATTCAATTTTTATTTGCCTTTGAAAAAGTTTCCAGAGTTCTTACCTCTGTTCGACGATCTTGGAGCTGCGTTCGACGATCTTGGGTCAGATCGTCGAGCTCCGTTCGACGGTCGACTATGGCTGAGGTCAGGTATATGAGATCGTCGAGCTGCGTTCGACGACTTTGGCTGAGATCGTCGACCTACGTTCGACGATTTTTCCTGAGGTCGTCGAGCTGCGTTCGGCGATCGTCGATCTTCATTCGGCGATCGTCGATCTCCGTTCGACGATTTTTGCTGGGACTCAGTTTTCTGAGGCAGATCAAAATTTTTCCTGGCAACCTCTACAACTCCCTTTCCCTTGTTAGAAATAAACTTGATGGGAGTTGTTAGGACTATAGGTTGGCTGGATGAAGCACCCAAGCCCAGTGTACTGTTGAATCTAGAGTTCACTGTGCTTGTGATGTCCATCAGCTTGATGCTTCTCCCATTAAGGGATTTTTCAAGCTTCTTGGCCTCAGAGAGCTCACTTTTCAGTGTAGCTATCTGTTCCCTACAGTTCTCCAACTCCTGAGAGAGTTTGAGGTTTTCTGACTTTAAACCATTGTGTTCAGATAATTGATTTCTGAGAGAGATAATCTCTTTCTCAGACTTTAGCAGGTCTAAACATAGTGCTTTAAATTCAGATTTAAAATCTTCTGAAGTAAAATCAAAAGAACTAATTACCTGATCTTCTTCAGGTTGGGTTTCTGAGTCTGACACTGACTCTTCATCCTCTGAATTGTGCTGTGAGGCATTAATTGCCATCATGCAGAATTACTTTTCTTCTGCATCATCCTCATCATCACTGGAGCTGGATGAGGCTTCTGATTCCTCTTCTGTCTCACTCCAGGATTCAGCAACAAACCCTTTTCTTGTATGCTTATTCCTGCTTGAAGAAGGTTTGCCATTTCCATTCCTTTTGGGGTTTTTCTCCTTTCTTCTTTCTTTTCTGTCCCTTCTGTCCTTGGTCTTGTTCTCTGGACAGTCAGGAACTATGTGCCCTGGTTTCCTGCAACCAAAGCAGATAATGTCTTTATTGTTGCTAATGGACTTGTCATACCTTGGCTTGTCCTGCTCCTTGTATGATCTTCTTCTGAAGTCCTTTCTGGCCATCTTGTAGAATCTTTTGGCCAACAAGCTGAGTAGTTCATCATTGCCTGTGCTCTTATCTTCAGGCAGATCCTCAGTTGCCTTAAAAGCTATGGTTTTCTCTTTCCTTGTGGCTGGTGAAGCAGCCTTCTGTTCTTCCTCTCTATTCTTGATGAGTAGCTCATAAGATTTGAGCTTACCCAACAAGGCTTCTGTGGTGATCTCATTTAGACTTCTGGCATCCTTAATTGGCCAGATTCTTGAATCCCAAGTTCTGGGGAAGCACATTAGGATCTTGTCATTAAGTTCTGTCAGAGAAATCTCTTTGTCCAATGTCCTTAGCTCACTGACAATTAGACTCAATCTGTTGTACATGTCTCCCACTGACTCAGTCTCTCCCTTCTTGAAGTTCTCATATTGGGAGATGAGATGGGATCTTCTGTCCTTTCTCTCATCAGCTGAGCCTGAGACAATTTCTGAGAGCTTGTCCCAAATCTCCTTGGCTGAGTTGCATTCAGCTACCTTTTGGAATATGTCATCTGACATTGTCTGGGCTAGGATGTTCATAGCCTTGGCATCAGCTACTTTCCATTTTTTGATGTCAGCATCTGTTCCTGATGGAGGTGGAACATCATTTGTGCTTGTGCTCTCTGGGGGTCTTGGAAACACTGTCAAAACAGAATTGAAAATATCTTCGTCAATGGAATTCATGTAAAGTCTAATCCTTGCTTTCCAAAGTGCAAACTTGGAAAGATTGCACACTGGAGGTCTGGTGCTAGCATAATCTTTGTTTTGGGCCATGATTTGTGCAAACAAAACTAATAATAAAATACAAAAGAAAAACAGATCTAGTTTGGAATCTTGGGGTTCAGGTGTTAGCCTGTACAACCAATCAGATATGGTATGTTTAACCAACCTCGCTTTGATACCAATTGAAAGTGCAACTAGATCTGATATACTCTAGAGGGGGGTGAATAGAGTATATGGTGTTTTAGTACTTTTAAAAACTTTTACAACAATTGTTGTAATAAGTGTGAGCAGGGAAGCAAATATAAATCTAATCACAGAACTAAGCTATGCAAAAACTAAGCACAGACAAATCAAGGCCAGAAACAAAAAGTAAACAAACAGAGCCAGAGGACACAAGGAAATATAGTGGTTCCCCAAACTTGGGTACATCCACTCTTCTACCACCCTAGGTAGGAATCCACTGCAGGATGAGTTGATCAGGTGTCCTGGGCACCAATGAGCTTTTGATAAGGTGCTCAAAAACCAAAGCAGATTTTTTGATCAGGTGTCTTGCCACCAATGAGCTTTTGACAAGGTGCTCAAAAACCAGATTCAAACTTTTGAAGGGAGTTTGAGAAACCCTTTACAAACTGGGGGTGAGAGAGTGATGGCAGTCTTCTCTTTCTCAAACAACTGAGAAGACTATGTGGATTGATGTCAAAGCTCCCCCTGAATCCTTGAAATCTTCAGGAAGAAAAGCTTTGCTGAGGGTGATAGGCCTTCAAAGGTAGAACTCCAGCAATAGATGGTTTCAGCAATGGCTGAAATGTTGAGTGTCTGGAGTCTTGAAATGATGTTGGCCTTGAACACTTTGAAAGATGAAGAGATTTTGAAAGCTTGATCTCTTTGATGAGTGTTCTTCAGAATTCTTTTTGACAGAAGATTTTGAATGAGTCTCTGTACTCTGTATTGTGTGTTCTCTTCTTGTTAATCTCTATTGATTCAAAAACCATTCTGTCTTTTATTCTCTGTTCCTGAATAGAATATCATTCTCTGTCAAGGATAGCCGTTGGTCTGCATTGATTGCATCCTTAATTGCAAAAACTCTTCTGGAGGAAAGTCCACTGAATTATTCCTTGAAAGATCCCTTGAAACTTGGTCCAGAAATAAATGAAAACGGCTAGCAAATCTCTGAATTAATTGCATAATAACTCCTGTCTGATTTGAATTTGAATTCTGGAAGTTAACTGAAATCGTCGATCTGAGCTCTGCTATCGTCGAGCTGAGCTCAGCGAACTGGAAAACTCAAGCAGCAAAATAATCGTCGATCTGAGCTCAAAGATCGTCGAACTGAGCTCAGAGATAAAGATCCAATGCAGAGTCAAAACCGTCGAACTGAGCTCACCGATCGTCGAACTGAGTTCGACGATATTAAGAAGTTGAACTCAGCGATCGTCGAATGGAGTTCGACGATCTGTCGAAGTTGAGCTAGACGATCGTCGACCGGAGTTCGACGAATCGTCGTGATGAGCTCGACGATCAGACTTGGTCTCCAGACAGAAAAACTTGGTCTTCAGGGCAGCTTCCAATCCTAGATTTCTAACCCTTAGACTCAATTCTAATTGACCTATTAAGCTATACAGGAGGTCAAACAAAGGTTCCTAGAGACATAGTGATCCTGACCCAAATTAGTAATAGGGTGTTCCAACAGGCCGTCTTCCCGCCAATAATCATGGTGCCTAAGTACCAACAACCAAAACTTATTGCTAGGTGTCTAGTAAGTCTTAATCAATTTAAGTTAGACCATGAAAATATGTTAATTAATTAAATCATACCTGCAATCACATCTTGGGGGTTCCGTTCCTGCGCCATGTCAAGCGCGTACACCTGATCCCTAGCAGGGCCGGGATTACCTCGTCGCGGTCCTCGTCCTCGACCACGCATATATCCCCGTCCTCGTGGGGCTGCTGGAGGGAGAGCAGGAGGGAGAGCAGAGGGGCGTTCCCATATAGCTACGGGCAGAGACGTCGGATGTGGCCCGACTTGTTGCATTCGAAGCACACCAGCCCACGACGCCCTTTAGGTTGTTGAAATTGTTGAGGCTGTGGGGGTGGAGGCAACGCAGGCGGCTGCGGAACCGGATGCTCCACCCTATAGTTCCGGTGGACATGCCCTCCACCTCTTTGATATCCTCTTCCTCCTCTGAAGTCTCGCCTCCTTCTATTCCATGGGCCGGCTTCCATCACGTCCTCCGCAGGCCTCTTACTGCATCCCAACTGGTCCGCCTCCAATCTTTTCGCCATATCAATGATCTTCGCCAAGCTTCCATCCGCTATAAACAAAAGGGACTGCCTTAGGGGATCTCGTAGCCCTTTGTAGAAGCGCTTGGCATAACCTCAATCATCCAACTCGTAAGAATCCGCAAACCTCGCGAGATGCTGGAATTCCCGCTGGTATTCCGAAACCAACTTTGATCCCTGCTTTAGTAGAAGAAACCTCTGCTCAAGCTCATCTCGGGCCGATGTAGGGATAAAGTGCTCCAAGAAAACACCCGAAAATTCACTCCAACTTATCTCTGTGTAGACCCGGCCTTGGAAGGTAGAGCCCATGAGGGACTTCCACCACCTCTTAGCATGTGAGTCCAAGATGGACACCACCAATGTCACTGCCATGTTGGCCGAGAAACGGATACCAGCCAACAACTCCTGAACCGTGTCTAGCCATTCCTCAGTACGTATGGCTGACTCCGTCCCAAGGTAGGCGGGAGGGGAGAGAGCCTGGAAGGTGCTCAACCAGTTGGAGCTCGGGTCCTGTTGTTGCACCCGGGGCTGCTGCGCCCTAAAAGCATCGAGGATGGCAGTGAGCGTCAGCCCCAACTCAGATTGTTGGAACTGAGTGGGAGTGGCTATGGAGGGCGTATGAGTGCCTCTCACCTGCTCAACGAGTGCTGGAATCTACACATAAAACGCAAACATATGGTCAGGTTGGCTAATCTTAAGGTCAAAGTTGGACATACTTAGCGTGAATTACATATGAGCACACCACTGCTTCCGCTAAGTCAGTTTGTCCCCAAACTGACTAATCAAACGGGGGTGGCACCATTGTTGAATGACTTCTTTAGTTGAGGATCGTGGCAAACTGATACCATTTGTAACACCCCCCTCCCGGATCCCAAAACATGACACGAAGGGGGAGTCTTATGCCCGGAACAGCCGCCTTGCGGTAGCATTAGCACACGGGCTAACCTGTACCACAAGACGCCTATTCTGCCGGCTACTACAATATCAATAGAACATGCCAACCCAACCAAATATAATAAACAAGAGAAGTAAAATCCACACTAAGTAATAATGTCCAAATACATCAATAAGGGAGAAGCTAAAACATGCTTCTACAAGGGTAATATATATATATATATATATATATATATATATATATATATATATATATATATATATATATATATATATATATATATATATATATATATATAAGCAAGTGAAAGAGGTACAAACAGGTGGCAATAGAGTAAGAGTAACAGTATCATAATCAACAGTTATTTAAGAGCTATACTAAACTAACAAGTATAAGTAACAGCAGGAAAGTAACTTAACATATAAGAATGCCCATACAAACTTATAAGTTAAGGATCGTGTTACATAAAGGTAACTCAGCATATAAGAGTGCCTATACAAACTTATACGATGAGGATCTTATTGTGCAATGATATGAAATGTTATGAATGCTATATAATGACTCACCCATGATCACACCCATGCAATTGCTATGTCGACACAGACTATAGTTCCCACTTTTCGAGCAGGTAGCTAACCTCTCAGGCATGAGCCGCCGTGGCCAGGCGGTGATAGTAGAACGGGCACTTTTACTACTAGGCGGGTATCGACACTACTTCACCTAGGCCTCCATATGCCTCAACTCTAAGAACACAATAGCGGAGCCCATGCGTATTATGGCCCAGCGGGGTCTTGGGTAGATGTGCACCAAGAACACAGCCCGAACTGGCCTTGCGTGACCCGGAAGGGGCCTCGGAAGTAAGAACGAGGACACAACCCAACCGTTCACTTGGCACGGAAGGGGCCCCAGGACGTGAACACCGAGGATACAGCCCAACCGCCCAAAGTCTAACTGTCGACTCCCGTTGGTGTGACGACTGGCGAGCCCGTAGACCTACCACAGTATCCTTAACCCAGGATTACGACACCGTGTGTTGACTCACACCGCATGCAAATGCCACATCAACATTACATGAAAGGGGCCTCAGAAGTAAGCACGAGGACACAACCCAACCATCCATCCACACCTTATCTCAACACAACCAAACAAGTGACGGTCAACACCGCACTTACATCCCTTCACAATACTACCCGTAGGGAGACGACGCTCTAAGTATTGGACTACTAAACTCATTCCATTAGTTAACCTTACTCATGGCCATAATTTATTCCTCTACATGACTTTCCAAATAATGACAACATAATATAAACATGATGTGCATATAAAGATCTATCACACTTTCCATATGATGATGACATATTATAAACATGATGCGCACAAATATCAATCTTTCAATTCCTATCAAGTCAAATCGTTTAAATAATATTGCTTCACAATTTGATTATATGAAATCGGTTTAATAAGCTACATCAATCATGCAACAAATGATTAATCATAAGAGTTCATCCAAGCCAAGTAACTTGCAATATTAATTCCACCGAATCCAAATCCATCTTTTATAAGCCCAGAATTTTGGTGCAGTTTGAATCTGGACAGCAATTTCGACCGGAGATTCCTAAAGCTACAGGAATCCTGTGAAGACGTGTAACCCCATGATGGAAAGGTCTTTCCATGGTCTACAACTTCCGTATTCAGACCTCAACCCAGATTTGACATTATCCTATTTGAAATCGGACTTGAAGTCTGCTGCGTAGAGAACACAATTTTTGCATGCAGGATTTGTTGAACACCATTTTCGTTTAGACTTTCCCGTAGCTATAGACTTCGCCTGAAGTCGTGCAAGCATTCGTTGGAAAGGTATTTTCAAGGGCTTCAACTCTCGTGTTTAGCCAAAAGCCCATATTTGGCCATATCATGCTTAAAAGGGGCCACGAAGATCGCTGCGCGTAGATTACAGATTCTGCACGCACTTAAGGCGGAATGAACGACATCGGTTCACCTTCCTCATCAAGGCGATCTTCCCAAATCATTCTAGAAAATCTCCTCCCTTATTCACCCTCGAGAGGCCTTGCTCTTCACGAATCCATCCCCCTTCTCCACATAGAATATCGGAGAGGTTGAAGACACCACTAACCAAGAACACAAGCCGCGGATTGGCCTCACCCTACAGAAAGCATCTTCTCACATGTCAAGACTCTTTTGAGTCGACGTCTCGCCTAGATATTTACAAATCTAGCACCAAGGGAGAGGGTAGGAAACTCACATCGATTCCAGCGGTTCCTCCATTTCCGGCCATGGATCTCGTAATTCTCCTTGGCGGCATCTTCTCCTTCACGGCGATGGCGAATTTTCCCTCCCTAGAACTTGCTACTGCAGTTCTCCTTCTACAGAAGTTCTCTCAGAAAATAGGGATTATGTGAGCATGAAAATGGCTAGGGTTTTCTCTCCCCCTTATATATGAAAAGTGACACGGGTAGGGACACGGCCGTGTCCTTACCCGTGTCCTGCCTGGGCGAAGCGGCAACGACAGTTTCCGTGTCGGTTCAATAGTTGACACGGGTAGGGACACGCAATTGTCCCGACCCATGTCCCGACCCGTATCCACATGACACGGCCGTGTGCCCTGGCCGTGTCCTTCTCTGGATACATTTCGATGATCTTAACATTTCGTCGATCTCGATCAAAATCGTCGAAGGGAGCACACGGGTAGGGACATGCCCGTGTCTCTACCCGTGTCATGTTAATTCGTCGAAGTCGCCGAGCAGTTCGTCGATCTCGACACCTCTCGTCGAGTGTAACTCGATACACACGGGTAGGGACACGCCCGTATCGCTACCCGTGTCACATGATGTCGACACAGCTCGTTAGTCTCGACACACCCTGTCGAGTATAACTCGACACACACGGGTAGGCACACGCCCGTGTCGCTACCCGTGTTACATGATGTCGACGCAGCTCGCCGATGAAAGTGCAGTTAGATCTGATATACTCTAGAGGGGAGGGGGTGAATAGAGTATATGGTGATTTTAAAACTTTTACAACTGCTGTTTTATTTTAGGTGTGTGTGTGAGCAGCAAATACAATAAATCAGAAAGCAGCAATGGACTAATCATAGCACAATCACAGAGCAAGGCCAGAAAACAAAAGGAAAAGAAAGCAACCAGACGACACAAGAATTTTATAGTGGTTCCCCAAATCTGGGTAGTCCACTCTTCTACAACCCTGGTAGGAATCCACTACAGGAAGGGGTTGATCAGGTGTCCTGGCACCAATGGGGTTTTGATCAGGTTCCCAAAAACCAAACCCTCAAGTCTTTTGGTGGGAGACTTGCAACTAGAATAATTTTGAAGGGAATTAAAACCCTGTACAGAGGTGGAGTTAGAGGGTGATGAGGCCTTCTCTTTCTCAAGTCAAATGAGAAGACTTGTGGAATGTTCTTTAGCAGCTTTGCTCCCCCTGAGATGTAGAATGGTTCAGGAAGAATACTGGAGCACTGCTTCAGGGTGATAGGTCTTCAAAGACCTAGAATTCCAGGTCCAGAGAAATTCTTCAGGAACTTCTTGCAACTGATATGAATGTATTGTTTTGAAGTTCTCCTGAGTAAAAGCAGATAAAGAAGACTCTTGATATTGATGTAATGCTATTCTTCTTCTTCTAGATCAATTTCTCTCTGGGCCAAGAATGAAATCCTTTTCTTGTGTTGTCCAAATCACTATCTGTATTCTTCTTGTTATTGACTGGTGTTGTGTACTTCTTGAATTCCTTCTAGTTTCTGTATTTTTTTTTCTTTGTCATGGAGAGCATTCCAATTTTTGAATGTCGAGCAGTAATGACAGACGGCCTGGAAAGGAAGCAGCAATTAATTATTTCCCCAACTGTTTCCATGAGAAAATGGAATGAAATAATCCAGAATTAACTGCGTATCCTAACGGTAGTATACTGTGAAGAATTGCCATTAATTATCCAGGAATCAGCGCCATGAAATGAGACGGGAACGGAAGAAGACCTAGTCTGGAATCGTCGAACGAAGAACAGAATTCGTCGAGCCGAGTCTTGAATTCGTCGAGCTAAGCTGAGTTCGTCGAGCTGGGCTGAGTTCGTCGAGCTGGGCTTAGTTCGTCGAGCTGAGCTGAGTTCGTCGAGCTGAGCTGAGTTCGTCGAGTTGACAGTCTTCATTCGTTGAAAAGACAATCATCAATATCAGACAACCATTATTCGTTGAGCAGAGAACCAAATTCGTCGAGCTGAGAATAAACTTCGTTGAGCTGAGAAAAGTTCTGGACTTAGACAAAATACTCTGTATCTGCTGAAAATACTGTGTCGACACAAAATGGTGTCGACAGATTGATCTTGGTGTCGACACAGCTCCTATGATGTCGACAGATTGGTCTAGGTGTCGACACAAAACCTCTAGTGTCGACACAAGCTGGTGTCGACTGAATCCTGGGTGTCGACACAAATAGCCTGGTGTCGACACAAACCCTAAGTATCGACACAGATTCTCTGAGCACAAAAATCGTCAAGACAGATTTAGCATTCGTCGACCTGAGAAGCTGTGAACTTGAGGTCCAAGTTTGTCGAGCTCAGAAAATAATTCGTCGACCGAAGCATGAAGCTGGACTTAGAGAAATTCTGAAGTAGTCTTGAGAATGCTTGAAGAGGATCTGGTGTTCGTCGAGCAAAGAACAAAGTTCGTCGAGCTCAGCACTGCGAATAGGCTCACGATCGTCGAGCGCAGAGCTCCCTTCGTCGAGCTGAGTTTGACGAACGTCGAACTCATTTCACTTAGTCTGAAACCCTGATAGATCTGGAGTTCCTGAAGGTCTTGAAGAAGGCTGGTCCATCTGAAGTTGAGATAGAGGACTGTCCTAGACTCTAAGACACAAACTTGACCCAGACTATACATGATGGGTCACATCCTAAGTCAGTGAACCTAGCCCAAATCAACTAGGGATCCAACAATCTCCCCCTATTTGGGTGAGGTCACTAACATAAACTCCAAGCAAAGAAAAACAGAAAAACAAAGCAAAATTAAGAGATATATCTGGCAGAGAATTTACAACACATGCAACAGATATATATATACATACTGGCTTTGTTTTAATGCAGAAAATATAGACTGAAACAGAAGAAGAAATGAAAAGAAAACACAAAATTACTTCTCTGATTTCTTCTGTTTTTGCTTGACTTCTGGTGCTTTTTCTCCTGGCTTCTTGAAAATGATTTCCCTATTGGGATCTGAAGCTTGAGCCTTGGTCATAGTCATATCAGCTGCCCCTATGATGTTCAGTGAAGTGGCTCTGGGGACAACTGCTTCTGGGTGAAGATTCATGTATTCATCAACATTGAGTAGCTTGTTTGCTTTCCCAAATATTTTTAGTTCATCTCTCCTGTACTAAGACAGTGGTTAAGCCTGTTGTGTCCTTGCCTTCAGCTTTAGCTTTATTGATTAGAGAAAAGCCAATGATTTCTTGGAATCTTGCCATTCTGGCTGTGTTGGCTGTTTCTGGATATTCAGGAGGAGAATAAGGCATTTCAGCTTCCTGTTTCTTAGATTCCTGGGGCTGCTGTTGTTGTTGTTGATGGTGTTGACTACCTGAAGATGGTGGCATTGGCTGACTACTACCAGAGGATCTCCCTATTTGTCTCTGATAGGTTTGAATAGGAGTAGATCTTTGAGAGCTTGAGCCAGAGGCACCTGCTGCTAGAGGAGGAGGAGGAGGAGGAGGAGGAGGATCCTTTCTGTACCTATGAACTGGGGGAGGAGAGTATCTCCTACTCCTCTTCCTCTCTTTTTGCTGGTTCTTAGATAACCACATCCATGCAGGCATCCCTTTGTAAGGAGCAACATTATGCAGAATATAATATGGAGTGTCTGCAGTGGGATTAGGCTTGGGAGCAGGAGGAGGAGGAGCCTTCCTTTTCTTAGAGAGAAACTTCTTTTTCTTTATAGCAGTCTCCTCATCTGATTCATTATCATCATCATCATCAGAATTTGAACTCTGAGGGTTATCATACAAAGCATTCAGCTTCCTCAGAGTGGCATCAGGAATGGTAAGAGGTTTGTCTTGAGGGGGAATAGAAGGTTCAGAGGGTGAAGGTACAACAGCAGTAGAGATAGAACTTGTAGCTGCTTCCTTGTTCTCTTCCTCAATGTCTGCCAGAATGAGCTCATCCAGATCAGGCATGGGAGAATCATCCATGACAAAATCTGGGACAGGGCAGATGTCTGGGATAGACACAGAAGTTGGAACAGCAGAGGGAGCAGCAAAGGATGCACAAAGTTGCCTGGCAACTACTGGACTTGCTGGAGAGGTATACTGGACAATAGCCAAATATGGCTTAGCAGTCTCTACTGAAGGAAGATTCAAATATACAGGATCAAAAATCTGAAGAATCTCAGATAAATTAACTGTGGGATTTATAAGAAAATCATCAGCAGTTGTTATTGAATCTACTGACTCATCAAAGCTACTGTCAGTGTCCATGAATTGAATAAAATCTATTGCTGTAGCTGTAACTGTATTATCAGGCACTGAATCAACTATATCTGTAGTGTCAAGAACTGTATTTGCAGTATCTGTATCTGTATCAACTATATCCACTTCTACAGCTGCTGCACCAGCTTCATCATGGAGCATCTCCCCCTGCCTGGGTTTGGGAGAGCCTGGAGCCAGGCCCCTGATTGAAGAGGGGACAGCAGAGAGGGCTGAGATTTGGGCAGATAAAGAATCAATGGAATTCACCAGAGGTGTAATGGCCTCTGTGATGAGTGATTTAATAAGAGGAGTCAGAAGAGAGATGATGGTGAGAATGGTGGAAGAATCCATAGGTGGAGAAAGAATAGTAGAGGAGGAGGGAATAATATGTGGAGGGGATAAGGGAGGTAGAACAAGTTGTGATTCAGTGGGTATGGTGTAGGATGGAATAGAGGAAAGGTGTGGTGTAAGAGGGGATTGAGGAGAGGGAATATTTGTTTCAGTGGGGGAAAGTGGAGGTGTAGGCATATGTGTAAGATCAGGCAGTGGAGATTGATGTTGAGGTGCAGTCAATTGATGTGCAGGAGGAGTGGGAAGAGATTTGGTAGGGGGAAGGACCTCTTCAGAGTCAGGGTGAGGAGTGACCTTGATGGTCCTGGTGCTCTCAGAAGCATTGATGGAGGAGGAGGAACCCTTGGAGGGTTTGGAGATTGTCCTCTCCCATCGGCCAAACAAGGCGCAGGTGAGGCGCTTGCTGGCGTTGATGAATGTGGTCGGGGAGACCAAACATTCGCTAGCCTTTTCCTGGAGAAAAATTCCCCGGATTCTGCCGTAGCAGACTTCCTTCTTGCTAGTTCTTTTCTTGATAAGTTCAAAGAAAACCATGCCCCAATCAACCTGACGCTTGTTGAGCACTGCGCACATGATCAGGAATTGATGGTGAGTGATGTAATCGTGTGCCGAGTGCTTGCCCATTAGAATTTTCCCTACAATGTCAGCCAAAAATTGATAAGCGGCAGACAGTTGTTTCTTCAGAAGCTTATTAGGGTTGTTGCTGGAGAAACCCATGACTTTCAGCATATCAGCATATTCCTCAGCGTCCATTTCCAAGTTGTCTTCCCCATTTATCAGACCAAATATTTCAGAGATTACTGCTGGGGATAGAGAAACGGCAGTGTTTCCAATAGTTCCTGTCAGATTTCCATCTTCAGAAACTGCGGCAGTGTACACCCATTCTCTTATCTCTGTTGAGTGTAGCTTGATGTTGCGTGTCATGAAGTCCTTGAGATGCAGTTCTTCTAGTAATTCAAGGATATACAGAAAAATGGGATCGGAATGCTGGAAGGACTTAAAGTCCATTGAGAATGCTGCATCAAACTTCATCGCTGTAAGTGCTCCTGGAGGAATCGCCATTGATGAGCTGCAAAGAAAATTATAGAGAAAAACGGCGATCAAGAGCAAAGGAACTGAAAGCGCGGGACGGAGGTCGAAGAAAACCTAGATATAAGATTTTCAGAATATGAATCGACAAGCTCCGTTCCACGAAAAAGAACAGATCTTCGAACTGAGATCGACGAAATAAGGTATAGGAGAGTAGTTCGTCGAACCCATTCAGAAGAAATGAAAGCAGTTCGTCGAACTCCGTTCGACGAAATGATTTCTGTAGCAAGGTTCGTTGATCGTCGGTCGACGAAACTTATTTCCACACAGAGAATTCGTCGATCTCCATTCGACGAGAATCTCTCGAACTTTCCCTAATTCGTCGAACTCTGTTCGACGAACTCTGGAGAATTCGTCGAATGCAGACAGAAATTAATTTAACTCTTCTCCATCAATCATTCCCAGTTGATTTATAAAGAACAGATGTGTTTTCTCATCCAAAGGCTTGGTGAAGATATCTGCTCTCTGTAGATCAGTAGGAATGTGGATCAAGTTAATTTTCTTTTTGTCCACATTATCTCTAATGAAATGATATCTTATTTCAATATGTTTAGTCCTAGAATGATGAACTGGATTCTGTGCTATAGCAATAACACTAGTATTATCACAAAATAAGGTTGAATTATTTAAGTTGATACCATAATCTAGGAGCTGGTTTTGTATCCATAGCATCTGTGAACAGCAGCTGCCAGCAGCCATGTATTCTGCCTCGGCAGTTGATGTAGACACAGATGTCTGCTTTTTGCAAAACCAAGAGACAAGTCTCATACCCAGGAACTGGCAAGTTCCAGAGGTACTTTTCCTGTCCACCCTACATCCAGCATAGTCAGCATCTGAGTATCCAGTTAACTCAAATTCTGACTCTGCAGGATACCAGAGTCCTAAACTAGGACAACTCTTTATATATCTCAAAATTCTTTTTAGAAAAATAAGATGAGATTCTTTAGGATTCACTTGGAATCTAGCACAAAGACATGTGACAAACATTATGTCAAGCCTGCTAGCTGTTAAGTATAATAGGGATCCAACAATTGCCCTATAATGTTTCTGATCTACAGGTTTCCCTGCTGCATCAGAATCCACAACAGCATTTGTAGACATAGGTGTTTTCATTCCTGAAGCATCACCCATCCCAAACTTTTTAATAAGCTCTTTGGCATACTTAGATTGGGAGAGGAAGATACCATCAGGGAGCTGCTTCATTTGGAGACCAAGGAAGTAGGAAAGCTCACCCATGCTACTCATCTCAAATTTGGAATGCATGAGGTCAGCAAACCTCTGGCACAATTTGGGATCAGTAGACCCAAAAATAATGTCATCCACATATATTTGTACCAATAAGATTTGGTCCTTATGATGTCTAGTGAAAAGGGTTTTATCTATGGTTTCTCTTGTAAATTTATGCTCTAAAAGAAAGCTAGCTAGGGTCTCATACCAAGCTCTTGGAGCTTGCTTTAAACCATAGAGAGCTTTATGCAATATATAAACATAAGAGGGTTGAGTTAGAGAGATAAAACCTGGAGGTTGTTCTACATAAACCTCTTCTTGAAGTACACCATTCAGAAAGGCACTCTTAACATCCATCTGGAATACCTTGAACTTTTTGTATGCTGCATAGGCTAGGAATATTCTAATGGCCTCCAACCTTGCAACATGGGCAAAGGTTTGGTCATAGTCTATTCCTTCTTCTTGCCTATATCCTTGGGCAACCAGTCTAGCCTTGTTCCTTACTATGTTCCCTTCTGCATCTAATTTGTTCCTGTAGACCCATTTGGTTCCAATAACTGGGTAGTTATGGGGTCTTGGAACCAAATCCCAAACTCTACATCTCTCAAACTGATTTAGTTCCTCTTGCATTGCAAGAATCCAGTGGGGATCTTGCTCAGCTTCATGGATGGTGAGAGGTTCACTTTGAGAGAGAAAACGGGCATGCATCAAGTCTTGATTGAGCTGATATCTTGTCTGTACACCAACTGAAATGTCCCCAATCACTTGAGATCTGGGGTGATCTCTAAGTGTGACAAGATCAGTTGGTGGAGTTGGTTGAGCAACAACTTCTGTAAATAATTCCTCTTGAGGAATGGTGTTGGCTGTTGATGGAAGTTCAATTACTTTCTCTTGAATTTCTTCTTCACTATCTTCAGCAGCCTGTGGAGTGGGATGAGTTGGAACCTCTTGGGTAAGGTTTAGTTCATCCATAGACTCACACATTGGTGAAATCTACAAAGGACTATTGGTAGAAATGTATTTCTCCTTATAAGACATGTTAGCTTCATCAAAAGACACATGGACAGATTCTTCAATTTTAAGGGATGATTTATTGAAAACCCTATAGGCCTTGCTTACTTGGGAATATCCTAGAAAAATCCCTTCTTCAGCCTTAGCCTCAAATTTTTTGATGTATCTTTTGCTGTTAGTGTGGATGTAACATATGCAACCAAAGACTTTAAAGTAAGTGATTTTAGGTTTCTTTTCTTTAAGTAATTCATAGGGGGTCTTGTGTTTTAGTTTATGTATAAGACATCTGTTCAGGACATAGTTAGCTGTGTTTACAGCTTCTGCCCAAAAGGATATTGGCATGTAGGCATCTGCTAACAATGTACCTGCAGCTTCAATGAGTGTCCTATTTTTCCTTTCAGCAACCCCATTTTGTTGGGGAGTTCTAGGAGCTGAGAAGCACTGCCTGATACCTTCCTTCTCACAGAACACATGCATAAGAAGAGACTCAAACTCTGTGCCATGATCACTTCTGATCAATGCAACATGAGTAGAGAACTCAATCTGTATGGTCCTGAGAAAATCTGTGAGAACTTTGAATGTATCTGACTTAGCTCTCAGGAAGGCTACCCAACTGAATCTTGAGAAATCATCAACAATAACTAAGGTGTAAGACTTCCCTCATAGGCTTTGTACTGCAATGGGTCCAAAAAGATCCACATGAAGCAGATACAATATCCTAGGTGAATCACTTTTATTAATGGATTTAAAGCTAGTTTTAGTTTGCTTGCCTAGTTGACAAGCCCTGCATAGGCTTTCCTTCTTGTAGGGACCAGAAGGTAAACCTCTAACAAGGTTGTCTTTAGATAACTTAGATATGTTCTTAAGGTTTACATGTCCTAGCCTTTTGTGTCATAGCTCATTTTGGTTACTAGTGATATTGAGTAAACAAATATCAGTTGTGGCAGAAATGAAATCTACTAAATATATGTTTCCTTGTCTAAGTCCAATTAAAACAGTTTGGTTTTTATCATTTATAATAGAACAAGAGGTAGAGTTGAAATGTACCTGATAACCTTCATCACATAATTGACTTATGGATATAAGGTTATGTTTAAGTCCTCTTACATATGTCACCTTTTTGAAGGTCACTGCTCCAATGCTTACTCTTCCATATCCTTCTGACTGACCACTCTTTGAGTCTCCAAATATCACCTTTGGTCCTAGCTTGGATTTATAGTTGGTGAGATTTGCTTTGCTGCCAGTCATGTGCTTGGAGCAGCCACTGTCCAGGTACCATGTCTGACTTATCCTTGGACAGTTCTTCACCTGTACCTGTATTAAACAATAAAGCTCAATTGTTCTTGACCCAGGTTACCTTGGGTCCTTGGTTTGGTTGAAAAGAAAAACTAGAAATGACTGATAATGCAGGTTGAGACTTATACCCTAGTGGGTGATATCTCCTAGGTGCAATTATCCAATCAGCTACTGGATTAAATGCTTTGTTAGCTGTTTTAACATTTCTATAGGAGAAATTATTTATGTTTGGTCGTTCTGGGATCGACGAATTATTGTAAGTTCGTCGACCAGAGTTCGACGAATGGGGATGAGATTGTCGACCTCCACTCAGAGAATGACCATGGTCATTTTTTGCGTCCCACGTTCGTCGACCTCTGCTCGACGAACCATACACAGTTCGTCGATCGCAGTAAGACGAATAATTATTTCTGAAGTTTGTGTTCATCGTTCGTCGATCTGGGTTCGACGACCTTGCAGGATTTTGTCGATCTACGTTCGACGAATGCTGCTGAACTTGGTTTTTAGCAGCTTTCTTCTGTTTTCTGTTGCTATTGTCTAGGGAATTTGACTTGTTTTCTGATCTGGGTTTTTCAGTTAGTTTTTCTTTACCTTTAGCAGTGATAAACTTTATGGGAGTGGAAAGTATATTCTTCTTTATTATGGGGGGTAAACCTGATGAAGCACCCAAGCCCAGCCTGCCATTTAATCTGGCATTTACTGTGCTTGTGATATCCATCAGCTTGAGGCTTCTCCCATTGAGAGATTGCTCAAGTTGTTTTGCCTCACATAATTCAGATTTTAATTTGATTATCTGTTCATTAGCTAGAGTCAATTGGTCAGTTAGCTTTCTGTTTTCTGTGCTGACAGATTCTAGATTTTCTAGTCTAGTTCTCAGGGTTTTTATCTCTTTCTCTGAGTTTATTAAATCCATGCACATAGTTTTAAATTCTACTTTAAACAAGTCAGAATTAAAATCAAAACTAGAAATCACCTGATCAGCCTCTGAGTCTGAGGCACCTTCATCTTCAGAATCCTCTTCTGATCCATAGTTGCTTCTGGAGGCATCTATTGCCATTAGGCACACCTCCTTGGATCTGGCTTCTTCCTCTTCTTCACTGGAGCTAGAGGAGGATGTTTCCTCTTCTGTGTCACTCCAGGACTCAGCAACAAATCCTTTGTCCTTCCTTTTATACTTGTTGGAGGAGGGTCTGCTACTTTGTTTTCTTCTGGAATCCTTGTCCCTGCCCTTGTCCTTTTTCTGATTTTCTAGGCATTCTGAAATATAGTGCCCTGGCTTTCTACAACCAAAACACACAACCTCCTTAGTTGGTGTCTTGTCATATTTGGGTTTATCATCCTGCCTGGATGATTTTCTTCTATAATCCTTTCTTGTCATTTTGTAGAATCTTTTGACAAAGAGGCTCATTAACTCTTCATTGGAGTTAGATGTTTCACTGTCTTCAGAAGCTTTGAGGGCCAAGCTGTGCTCCTTCCTAACTGGTGTAGTTGCCTTCTGTTCTGCTGCCTCTCTTGATTTGACAAGCTGCTCATATGACTTCAGCTTGCCTAGCAGAGATTCTGTTGAGATCTCATTGAGGCTTCTGGCTTCTTTGATTGGCCAGATTCTGGAGTCCCATGAACTGGGGAAACACATCAGTATCTTATCATTCACCTCAGTTAAGGTGATGTCCTTGTCCAGAGTCTTGAGTTCACTAATGATTGAACTTAATCTATTGTACATCTCAGCCACTGATTCTGTCTCATCCTTTTTGAAATTCTCATAGAGAGAAATGAGACTGGATCTCCTATCCTTTCTTTCATCAACTGAGCCTGCTACCATTTGATTGAGAGAGTCCCAAATGGCCTTGGCTGAGGTGCACTCAGCCACCTTCTGAAATATGTCATCTGACATTGTTTGGGCCAGAATATTCATAGCCTTTGCATCAGCCATCTTGGCTTTCTTATAGGCTTCGGTGTTGTCTGGAGGTGGTACTGCACTCAGATTAGTTGATGTGCTGGCAAAAGTTGTAGGAGCTGGAGGAACACCTGTTGAGATGACAGAGAAAATATCCTCATCAATGGAGTTCATATATAATCTGATTCTTGCCTTCCAGATGACAAACTTGTTAAGATTGCACATTGGAGGTCTGATGCTTGTATAATCCTTGTTTTGGGCCATGTCTGTGAGAATAAGATCTAATAACAGAATAAAAACAAAGAGATCTAACTAAGGGATCTTTGGGTTCAGGTGTTAGCCTGTACAACCAATCAGGTATGGTATGTTTAACCAACCTGGCTCTGATACCAATTGAAAGTGCAGTTAGATCTGATATACTCTAGAGGGGGGGGGTGAATAGAGTATATGGTGATTTTAAAACTTTTACAACTGCTGTTGTATTTTAGGTGTGTGTGTGAGCAGCAAATACAATAAATCAGAAAGCAGCAATGGACTAATCACAGCACAATCACAGAGCAAGGCCAGAAAACAAAAGGAAAAGAAAGCAACCAGACGACACAAGAATTTTATAGTGGTTCCCCAAATCTGGGTAGTCCACTCTTCTACCACCCTGGTAGGAATCCACTGCAGGAAGGGGTTGATCAGGTGTCCTGGCACCAATGGGGTTTTGATCAGGTTCCCAAAAACCAAACCCTCAAGTCTTTTGGTGGGAGACTTGCAACCAGAATAATTTTGAAGGGAATTAAAACCCTGTACAGAGGTGGAGTGAGAGGGTGATGAGGCCTTCTCTTTCTCAAGTCAAATGAGAAGACTTGTGGAATGTTGTTTAGCAGCTTTGCTCCCCCTGAGATGTAGAATGGTTCAGGAAGAATACTGGAGCACTGCTTCAGGGTGATAGGTCTTCAAAGACCTAGAATTCTAGGTCCAGAGAAATTCTTCAGGAACTTCTTGCAACTGATATGAATGTATTGTTTTGAAGTTCTCCTGAGTAAAAACAGATAAAGAAGACTCTTGATATTGATGTAATGTTCTTCTTCTAGATCAATTTCTCTCTGGGCCAAGAATGAAATCCTTTTCTTGTGTTGTCCAAATCACTGTCTGTCTTCTTCTTGTTATTGACTGGTGTTGTGTACTTCTTGAATTCCTTCTAGTTTCTGTATTTTTTTTCTGTCATGGAGAGCATTCCAATTTTTGAATTTTGAGCAGTAATGACAGACGGCCTGGAAAGGAAGCAACAATTAATTATTTCCCCAACTGTTTCCATGGGAAAACGGCATGAAATAATCTAGAATTAACTGCGTATCCTAACGGTAGTATACTGTGAAGAACTGCCATTAATTGTCCAGGAATCAGCGCCATGAAATGAGACGGGAATGGAAGAAGACCTAGTCTGGAATCGTCGAACGAAGAACAGAATTCGTCGAGCTGAGTCTTGAATTCGTCGAGCTAAGCTGAGTTCGTCGAGCTGGGCTGAGTTCGTCGAGCTGGGCTGAGTTCGTCGAGCTGATCTGAGTTCATCAAGCTGAGCTGAGTTCGTCGAGCTGACAGTCTTCATTCGTTGAAAAGACAATCTTCAATATCAGACAACCATTATTCGTAGAGCAGAGAACCAAATTCGTCGAGCTGAGAATAAACTTCGTCGAGCTGAGAAAAGTTCTGGACTTGGACAAAATACTCTGCATCTGCTGAAAATACTGTGTCGACACAAAATGGTGTCGACAGATTGATCTTGGTGTCGACACAACTCCTCTGGTGTCGGTAGATAGGTCTAGGTGTCGACACAAAACCTCTGGTGTCGACACAAGCTGGTGTCGACTGAATCCTGGGTGTCGACACAAATCGCCTGGTGTCGACACAAACCCTAAGTGTCGACACAGATTCTCTGAGCACAAAAATCGTCAAGACAGATTTAGCATTCATCGACCTGAGAAGCTGTGAACTTGAGATCCAAGTTCGTCGAGCTCAGAAAATAATTCGTCGACCGAAGCATGAAGCTGGACTTAGAGAAATTCTGAAGTAGTCCTGAGAATGCTTGAAGAGGATCTGGTGTTCGTCGAGCAAAGAACAAAGTTCGTCGAGCTCAGCACTGTGAATAGGCTCACGATCGTCGAGCGCAGAGCTCCCTTCATCGAGCTGAGTTCGACGAACGTCGAACTCATTTCACTTAGTCTGAAACCCTGATAGATCTGGAGTTCCTGAAGGTCTTGAAGAAGGCTGGTCCATCTGAAGTTGAGATAGAGGACTGTCCTAGACTCTAAGACACAAACTTAACACAGACTATACATGATGGGTCACATCCTAAGTCAGTGAACCTAGCCCAAATCAACTAGGGATCCAACAGCCGATCTCGACATGCCTCGTCGAGTTCAGCTCGACGCACACGCACACGGGTAGGGACACGCCCGTGTCTCTACCTGTGTCTCATGCTTGTCTAATTTCTCCTCCTTTTCATATGTGCTGCCCTGTTGTCAGCACTCCCCATGAACCCTAGTCAGCTCTCCTGACTCAAAACACGCACGAGGGGCCAAGTGCGATTCGGGACGTTACATCAGGAGCCATGCTGAGGACTTAGCCGAGACCCCCCCCCCCCCACTGGGAGATTCGTGCCGAGAGAGGCCTTCCAGGTAAATTATGCCGAGAGCCTGTTGGGTTTCTCTATGAGGATGGCACAACGCTTGTGCACGCAGCGGAAGAATAAAAACATCAAGAAAACCCAAAAGAAATGGGATCGGGCCATGGTAGTTGAATCAAGAAGTTAACATACAACTAGGCAAAAAAAATTACCTCGGTGGCGTTGAGTCACAACTCAACGGAGATGCTCCAAACTTCGTCTTCTTGCTGGTGGCGAGTTCTACGTGGAATGATATCCACGACTCTGCAGAAATCCACACGAGCGGGAGAACGCCAAGTTTTCCGTCGCACGGATAATCGGGAAGGATGAAAGACCACACCTTGCTTCTCCACGGACTGCTAGGTCCGCGCCAGGAAAAGCAACACCAGCGACGATCGCTGGAGAGGAGGAGGTCGACGGAGCGAGCACGACGGATGCAGAACACTTCTGTCGGCGGCGGGATTCGGGATCGGCGAAACGAACGGAACGGCGGAACACTTCCTTCGATTTCGATTCGATCAGAAAGAAGATCCTGTATACCCCGAAAGCCCTAAATGTCCTTTTATACCAAAGGCATAAATAGACTTAGGAACATCGTTATCCGCAGACCACCCAAAAATTTAGGGTTCCAGAATCGATGAGTATCAATCGGCGAGAATCGGCAACGATCGGCGAGAATCAGTTAGCAGGTTCGGCGAGAATCAGTCGGCGAGTATCACCTAGGATCGGCAAGAATCAGAGTACAATACTCGACGATTCTAGCCGAATGCAGGGTGGACCATACTCGTCGACCGTCGACCTGCGGTCGACGATTCTCGTCGATCGTCGAGAATCAGAGTACCAATTCTCGACGATTCTCGTCGATCGGCGAGAATCAGAGTACCATACTCGACGATTCTCGTCGACCTTCGGTCGACTATTCATACCAGTCCTTCAAGGCAACATTTGCCCAACCCGACGATCCTTTAAGGCAACACTTTGCCCATAACCCCATTCAGGTCGGTGATTGGTAACCTTTACCAACACAGTCAATCATCCAACTTCTCCACATCTCTTATGTGCGACCCTGCAGGCTCATATCGCGTTGGCAGTGAGATTACATGTTTGATCACTTCCAGATCACCATGGTAACTCCAACAGACTCCCACTTGATCTTGAAAGTATCAAACCAAAAACCTCACAAACAATGAGCGACATCTAGCAATGCATCATTGCACCCCAAGCAATAAGAGTTTATAACTCATATGCCTTTATGACCAATGTATCAGCGTTGTCTTTGTCCCTTTGTCCCTTACATCTGGAAAGAACTAGAGGCATGGACCGTGTCACCCTCGTAATAGCTCAATCCAAGTTTCTTGATCCAGGACGGACTCTCAGAGAATGGTGAGTCCAATATCACATATTGACTCATCCAAGCATGGCCATGCATTTCTCAGTCCAGTTCCATCAAGGGGCCCATGGATGCAACTCCTGTCATACAGAAGGACAAATCCCATATCTGCTCACATACAAACACCCAAATGATTCGTAACATGCCCAACAACCACCCTTATCATCAACCTTTCTCAAGGAAGACTTTAGATGGCATCAAAGCACACTCTTCCTCACTTGATGAATGTTGTGACTTCAGGTCAAAGGACCACAACACCATTGTCAATTGAGACTTACTCGTGACACGATTGGATGACAATCCACAGAGTAGTCTCAGGTTGGGTCTGTCTAGTACAACTTGTTCACTAACAAGTACCCACGTGATGACTTGATATCACAATATCATGACCTGTGAGAACCGGTCATCAGTCAACGCACGTGCTAGTCTTCATGTACCATCATCACCCTTAGCTTCTATGATGATACTCGACCAGGGACCTTTTAAGAATGAAGCATCAAATAAATCATAGGCTCTCACATTCAAGTCACGTACTTGATGTCCCATGGAAGCGAACATTCTAAGGGTATCTATTATGTTAACATTTAATTATCATATAGAAAAACTCATAATAAAAGAACTTGCCATTAATTGTAAGAGAAAAACTAGGTACACTGTTCATCATATGAACAAATGGCCAACAAAATACATGTTTACATGCAATCCACAAGATTCTCACTAGAGTTGATCATTTAGGTATCGTATACCCATCGATCTAGTATGACCATCATGCTTTCTCTGCGCGAGAGGCTTTGTCAGTGGATCCGCAATATTCTCCTCAGTCGGCACTCTGCAAATGTTCACATCTGCTCGTTCGACAATCTCACGAATAAGATGAAACCGCCGAAGTATATGCTTGGAGCGCTGATGGGATCTAGGTTCCTTAGATTGTGCAATTGCACCATTGTTATCATAGTAGAGAACTACGGGACCAACAATGCTAGGAACTACATCAAGCTCGCCGATGAATTTCCTAATCCATACAGCCTCCTTCGCCGCATTAGCTGCGGCGATATACTCGGCCTCTGTTGTAGAATCAGCAACTGTCACTTGCTTGGAACTCTTCCAGCTCACAGCTCCTCCATTCAGGCAAAACACAAAACCTGACTGAGACTTGGAGTCGTCTCTATCAGTTTGGAAGCTAGCATCCGTGTAACCACTTACAACGAGCTCTTCCTCTCCACCATACACCAAGAACACATCCTTAGTCCTTCTCAAGTACTTCAGGACATTCTTGACTGCAATCCAGTGACATTCACCGGGGTCAGACTGATACCTGCTAGTCATGCTCAAAGCAAAGGAGACGTCGGGTCGAGTACATAACATCGCGTACATGATTGATCCTATTGCCGAAGCATATGGAATCAACTTCATGCGGTCCTTATCTTCACAAGACTTTGGACACTGGTCCTTAGATAGATTCACACCATGAGACATGGGCAAAAATCCTTTCTTGGACTCAAGCATGTTGAACCGCTTCAACACCTTTTTGATGTATGTACTCTGGGTCAAACCCAGCAACTTCTTCGATCTATCTCTATAGATCTTAATATCGAGTATATAAGTCGCTTCACCCAAATCCTTCATTGAAAAGCAGTTCCTTAGGTTGTTCTTAACAACTTTCAGGGTAGGAATGTCATTCCCAATCAACAGTATGTCATCTACATACAATATCAGGAAGACAACAATGCTCCCACTGATTCGCTTGTAAACACAAGGCTCATCTTCATTCTTGATGAAACCAAACTCTTTGATTTTCTCATCAAAACGAAGATTCCAACTTCGAGAGGCTTGTTTCAGTCCATAAATGGACTTATTCAGCTTGCATATTTTAGTGGCTTCATCTGGGGATACAAAACCCTCGGGTTGTGTCATATACACTTCCTCAAGGAGGTTTCCATTAAGGAAAGCCGTTTTGACATCCATCTGCCAGATCTCGTAGTCATAATACGCAGCAACAGCAAACAATATCCTTATGGACTTTACCATGGCAACATGGGAAAAGGTCTCATCATAGTCAATACCATGAATTTGCTTGAAACCCTTAGCCACCAGTCGCCCTTTGAATGTCTGTACATTCCCATCCATGTCGATCTTCTTCTTGAAGACCCACTTGCACCCTATGGGTCGTACCCCTTCAGGTGGTTCCACCAAGTTCCAAACTTGGTTTGCATACATGGAGTCCATTTCGGATTTCATAGCCTCAGGCCATTTGTCGGAGTCCGGTCCATTCATAGCCTCTTGGTAGGTTGCTGGTTCATCATCATGATCCATAAGCAACACATTACCTATTTGAGACACGAGAAATCCATATCTCTCAGGCTCAAACCTCGGTCTACCAGATCTACGTAGGACTTGTGTTCCTTGAGCAGGTTCTCTAGCTATAACATCTTGTAGTCCTGTCTCAGAATCCAATTCCGGTTCATTCACTACATGTGGTTCTTGAACTTCTTCAAGCTCTACCTTTTCAGTCTTTCTTGATAAAAACTCTTTCTCCAAGAAGACACCAGTCCTTGCGACAAACACTTTGCCCTCAGACGGTAGGTAAAAGTAATACCCTTTCGTTTCCTTAGGATATCCCACCAGATAACATTTATCCGATTTGGGTTCCAGCTTGTCAGGCATTTGACGTCTCACGTATGCCTCACAGCCCCAAATTCTAATGAACGACATACTAGGATGCTTCCCAGTCCATATCTCATATGGTGTCTTCAGAACCGTTTTCGTTGGAGCGCGATTCAATGTCATTGCAGCAGTCTCTAAAGCAAAACCCCAAAAGGAAACAGGCAAGTCTGCATGACTCATCATCGAACGTACCATGTCTAACAGAGTACAATTTCTCCTCTCAGATACACCATTATGTTGTGGTGTTCTAGGTGGAGTGAGCTGTGATACAATACCACACTCTTTCAGATGATCACGGAACTCATGACTCAGGTATTCGCCACCTCGATCAGATCGGAGTGCTTTAACCCTTTTACCCAACTGGTTTTCTACTTCATTCTTGAACTCTTTGAACTTTTCAAAGGTCTCGGATTTGCACTTCATAAGATACACATATCCGTATCTACTGAAATCATCAGTAAATGTAACAAAGTAGAAATACCCACCTCTAGCCATGGAACTCATGGGTCCGCATACATCACTATGTACAACACCCAAGAGATCCTCAGCCCTCTCAGTATAACCAGTGAAAGGAGCTTTAGTCATCTTGCCTAATAAACAAGATTCGAATCGCTCAAATGATGCATAATCAAATGAGTTCAAAAGTCCATCTCTATGGAGTTTGGATATGCGCTTCTCGTTGATATGGCCCAAACGACAATACCAGAGAAATGTAGGGTTCGAGTCATTTGTTCTTAGTCTTTTATTATTTTCTACATTACAGATCAGATGGTCCAAGTTCAAAACATAAAGACCATTAAACAATTGGGCTACAACATAACAAACATCATTCTTAAATATAGAACAACAGTTGTTCTTAATTATAAAAGAAAATCCAATCATGTCCAAACATGAAATAGATATAATGTTTCTAGTTATGGCCGGAACAAAATAACAATTATCTAGTTCTATTACAAGCCCACTAGGCAAAGAAAGACGGTAAACCCCTACGGCTACAGCAGCAACTCTTGCTCCATTGCCGACGCGGAGGTCCACCTCCCCTTTACTCAGCAATCTTCTCCTTCCCAGTTCCTGCACATTTGTACAAATGTGAGAACCACATCCGGTATCCAATACCCAAGATGAAGGAGCAGAAAGGTTTATCTCTATAACGTAAACATTTGAAGCGGAAGTCATACCTCCCTTCACTTTCTGCAGACCTTCAATATACGAAGGACAGTTCCTCCTCCAATGACCAGCCTTGCCACAGTGGTGGCATTTCCCTTCCTTCATCGTGCTTTTCCTTTTCATCAGTGCAGAAGACTTGGGCTCAAGATATGACTTAGGTCCCACCTTCGTCTTCTTAGAGCCCTTGGCCTTGCCCTTGCCCTTATGCACCATCAGTATGGGGCTGACAGGCTTGGCCTTCTTCATATTGATTTCGGCAGTTCTCAACATGCCTAGGAGTTCGGGCAGTGTCTTGTCTATTTCATTCATGTTGTAGTTCAAGACAAACTGCTCATAACTGTCCGGCAACGATTGCACGATCAGATCTGTGGCCAACTCTTGACCAAGAGGAAAACCCAGCCTTTCAAGGTTCTCTATATACCTAATCATCTTGAGTACGTGAGTCCCTACTGAGTCTCGAACTCCCATCTTGCACTGAAACAACTCTTTTGTGATGTCGAACCTTTCTTGACGAGCCTGCCCTCGAAACATTTTCTTGAGATGCTCGTCAATCTCCTTGCACCCCATGTTCTCATGTTGCTTCTGAAGCTCAGAGTTCATAGTGGCAAGCATAAGGCATTCGATATCTAAAGCATCATCAGTATACTTCTTATAAGTATCCTTCTCAGCACGGGAAGAGTTCCCAGTCGGCACCTCGGGGGCTTCTTCTTCCAAGACATAGAGCTTTCGCTCTTGCCTGAGAACAATTCTCATGTTCCTATACCAGTCCATGTAATTAGTCCCACTGAGCTTATCCTTCTCAAGGATGGTTCTCAGAGACAAAGTGGAGTGTGAAACACTTGCCATGGAATTCTACAAGAATTTATGCAGAATAAAATCAGTACCAAAATTTCAAATACAATTTATTTTAATTTGGACTTCAATTAAAACACTCCCACTATTTTATTCGAAATGATAGCCCTCACTAACAATTCGGAGAGTTCATGCGAGCTACTCTCTTAGTGGACAAGATCCGTATTTAACCAACACAATGAGTCAGCTTTGGCTTTCCTCACACGATGCGGTTATTTAGGTAGGCAACACTTGCCAATTGCATCCTCATGCAATTCTTGTATGGTTGGTGAATAACTCCTTACTCGCATCCATCATATGGTGCATGCCAACCCTATGCCTCTAGGAACTCAACCTTTGAGGTCACGTAGTTAAGCTGGACCCGATGTCGACAGTGGGAGAGTTTATGTGGATGAAGTCCGCCACCTATGCTTTGGCAAGCCCACACTTCATCGATCAAGGCACGAGTGTCATCCAAAGGAGCTTATGACTGAGGCACATGGTCTTAACAGTCTAACCATGATCTTTGCAATACAAAAGTCTATGAGCATCACATGTGCATGCGTCATGGGGTAAGGGATCTGGAGGTGTCTTCAGCCAGGAGGGACATCCCGTTAGTTATTTTAGCAGTAGACAAGCTTCTCCGGCCCTAATGCTGAACTATTCCAATTACGATAGAGAATTTCCACGAAATATGTTGTAGTCCGATGTCTACACCATTGGAGGCACTATCTCCTCTCCAAGGAGTTTGTGGTCCTCTCCGATCATGAGGCTTTACGTTTCATCAACGTCCAGCAAGAATAAAGATCAAGCCCATGACACACTAAGTGGGTAGCTTTCTTACACGGTTACACGTTTAATCTCAAGCACCTTAAGGGAGCTGATAACCGAGTCAACGGGATGCTCCTTAGCCGTCTTACTCTTTTACTCACCTCTATGGAAGTAAATGTTGTCACACGGATTTGAGTAGATTAAGGATGAAAGTACGCCACGTGTCCTGACTTCCAGGACTTCTATCTATCTGTCCAGGATAGCTCCCCCACAACGATATCTGCAGATGTCATCGAAGGACGGTTACCTGTTTAGGAACGGGAAGCTATGTATTCCGCAGTCATATATCGTTACAAGCCCTACATATCAAAGGCATATAGACTTAGGAGTTGCATAGCGGAGGGTTGAGTGGCCACTTCGGTCGAGATAAGACCAGAATTATGTTAGTCGAGGACAAATTCTATTGACCAAAACTTAAGGTTATGGTGGGACAGGTAGTCAGTAGCTGCCGCAGGGTGGACGTGTCACCTGCGGTGTCTAGTGATCGTCGAGTAAAACCAACGTACGATTATATACACCATACTTGCGACGATTCCCTCGTCATGACCTTCGGTCGACGTTAGTATGGATTTTACCAGTCCTTTAAGGCCTCCAACATTACCCTACGCCGTCACGACTCAATTTTTGTAGTTGTGGATAGGTAACCTTTCAAAGATTCCAACTCTTCTCTTATTGCGACCCTCAGGCTCATATCCTTGCAGTAGATTACATGTTTGACAAACGATGTGTCTCACGAGCCGTCGAGAGGGGTCTACTCCCTCCCTATTCCACTGAAAATGTTCGATTTTAAAGAAGTCGTTAGTCACCGTCCCGGAGTGCCAAAGACCACAGTATCGTGATAAGGAGCGTAAAAGCTCGACTAGTTATTTTTGCAAAACTCTTTGGATCACTAATGAGCCAATAAAATTATTGTTTTCCTCAGGTGCCTATCATCCCCAAACTGATGGGCAGAGTCGGAAGTGGTTAATTGGAGCTTAGGAAATTTGTTGCGATGCCTTGTGAGTGATCACAAGAGCACCTTGGGATCCACCTCCTGTCCCTATGCCCAATTAGCCTACAATAATTCCAAGAGATAGGGCTACGAGTCTGTCTCCGAATGAGATTGTCCACGGATATAAGGCTCCTGTGCCGCTTGACCAAGCAGTGGTGTCGTTGCCCAAGCTCACGGTACAAGGCAAGTCAGTTTGCACAATCCTTCGCCCAAGACATCCATGATGCCTACACGCACGTATACGGGCCAGCTAATGAGCCTACGGCAGCGAGTCTACCCGGGCCGAGCATCTCTCTTACCCCTCAAGGCGCATGCTAATTTACATAGCCAGAGTATCAGGAGCTTCAAAATTGGCGATCTAGTTTTAGTCCGTTTGGTTCCCGAACGCTTGCCAACTAGCACCGTTAAAAAGTTAGCACCAAGAGCGCGCCGGCCCTTTTCGGATGTGCCTACAGCCCTTCCCAGCTAATGAGAGCCTGGGCAACGAGTCTACCCGGGGCTGAGCAACACTTTCGAGGTCCCTTACCCCTATAGGCGAGCTTCGGACCTGCTAGCTAGTTGGAGCCAGGCAGCGGTATCTCACCTGGGGCCGATTTTTAATGTTTCGGATTTAACGATGTTTGTGCAAAGATCACCACCACAAGAGCCAAACCTTGATTTCTCTGTCGTCTTCTTCTCAGCCCTACGCTCTAAATTCTCATGAGAGCCTGGGCAGCGAGTCTACTCGGTAGTACGAGCATGCATCTCGGGGTCTCTTTCGCTCCCCACAGGTATATCATGCGGATGGTAAGTTGCCTTCTTTCCTGCCTACTGCTAATATGTTAGCCAGACAACGGGTCTACCTAGGGCCGAGCCAAGCTCGGGGTAATGCAAAGATAACCAAGAGCCAAACCTTTCCACTCCAGAGATGATACTTGATGCTTACAGCCCTGTTACCCAACTAATGAGAGCTGATGGCGAGTCTACCCAGGGCCGCTTTCTCATCCGTTACCCCCACAGGCAAGCCTGATCAGACCTTCCAGCTAGTAGGATGACAGCGGGTCTACCTGGGTACTTGAGCCACGGAGCTGCGAGGTAGTTTGCAAAGATCACCAAGAGCCTCTCTCCTTCACCGGTGTGCCTATCAGCCCTTGGACCACGCTAATGGAGATGCCTGTGCATTTGCGAGTCTACCCGGGGCTGAGCAGCACTCGGGGTCCCTTACCTGATGGCGTGCCCCCTCCTCCACCATTTGAAGACGATGCTGACGATGCTGATGATGATCCGGTTGATAAGGCAATACAACACAAGGATGTGAGGCGACACGATGACACTAACGGAAGGCTACGTTATAACCTCCGCTCGTGGTGTGCTACCGCCACTGCAAAGCATTAGCCTTATTTATTTCCTTTCTTGCACTCTATTTTATATTTGGAATATAAAATTATCCTATGATTAAGTGATAATTTTATATTCATTGCATGTTTTATTATTTTTAATTTTGAACAATTTTAATATTGGTGTGCAATTAGCCATTCGGATGGATGAGATTACATCTCCATCATGAAGTGTTAAGGCTTGTTTGTAACTCCTATATAAGGCGGCTTTCTTTTGAGATCATTAGAGAGAAGATTGAAAACCTAATTTCCTCCTTGTGAAATTTCGGCCAAGAGGAGTGTTCTCCAAGCCGCCGCCCCCTTGTGTGGTGTGAAGCCGCCGCCCCCCCCCCCTTACTCCCTCCATCCGTTCGGTGTGACTCCGGCGCGGCTTCCTTCGGTGCGACTACCTTGGAAGAAGGTTGCAAACCATTCGCGTGTGACGCCGGTGGATCCGTGGAGAGAGTGATTCTCCTACATAGTTATCTTGTGTGAAGCTTTCCGGTTGGGTAATCTCTTCCCCACCCTTGTGTGATTTCTTCTCTTTTAGTTGTGGTGCTTTTCGCAAATCAATTTCTCCAGATTGTTAATTTAATCGCTGCAAGTTTTGAATCGAAATCGCCGTTGTAAGGCTTTTTATTTCCGGATCGGGTGGATCCTATTTGCCTGAGCGGATCTTGGCCTATAGCCTTGGTCTTGTTCTCAAAAAGGAGTGGCAACCTTTATGTTTTTCTTGGGGAATATTCCGACTCAAATTTTCGATCATTGTTTTCGAGTCGACCATTCCTCCTTTGTTGTTTGTGCTGCGTTCTTGTGACGAGGAACTATTGTAGGCGATAGGTGCTGTGTAGGTGCGGTAGATCTACGACGTGTAGAGCAGAGATAAAGCGTTAGCTTCGTAGAGATCTCCGATCCGACATCCCTACATCAATTTGGTATCAGAGGCGGTCGTTTCAACTTCCACGTTGCAAACATCCTCTCTGCGTTCCTTGTTGGTCGATCGGATCTCTAGAAAATAAAAAAAAATTATTTTCTGTGGTCTGCCAATAGCGGGCGGAAATCTCTATTTTTTTGCAAAATTTCGAAAACAAAAATTTTAATGATCTACGTGTTATTCACGTTGGGAATCTATAAAATTATCTTATTTTCAGCATAGCTACAGCCCTAGGAAAAATCATCTTTCCAAAATTTTCCTAAACCTGGATGTGCACTAGGCTCGGATCGGAATATTCGACTCCGTCTACGTCTAGGATGGCTACGAACGAGCATGGGGAGCCCAACACCGAGGCCATAGCAGGGCTGTGTAACGAGCTAACAGAGCTTAGGGACATGTTAACACAGATCCTACAAAATCAAGCTAGGCCACCCCCGCCACCCGTTAATGTTGACCTGCCCAACCGGCACCAACATAATACTGATTCGGACTCTGATGGGGACTCTCCACGGGTGCCCCCTAGAGGACACCGCCCCGAGCGAGACTTTGATATTACCAGGGCCATTAAGATAAATGCCTCCACTTATGATGGCATGGGATACCCCCAAATCTTCCTGAATTGGACTGTGGACATGGAGTGTTACTTCGAGTGGCATAACCTGACGGATCCCCAAAAGGTCCAAGTTGCCCGAATGAAGTTAACCGGTCGCGCAAAGATGTTTTAGCTGAATGAGGAGCGAAGGGTAGGAACCGGACACGGAGCCCCCCTTATAGGTTGGCCAGTAATGAAGAACCTGTTGACCGATCATTACGTTCACGCGTAACATCGGACACAGATGTTCGATGAGCTTGCTACTCTGCGGTAGGGCTCAAACTCGGTAGCTGAATATATGGGTGAACTTAAGGACCGTATGGTGCGATGTGACCTTAGGGAGATCCCCTAAGTCACTTTATCTAGATTTCGAAAAGGCCTTCACCCCGATATCCAAAATAAGCTCTTGCGATATGGGCATACAGACTTGAACACGACTTTCAATGCCGCCTTGGACATTGAAAAACAACTAGCCTCTAAGGATCACTCCCGTTACGCTCATGCGAAGAACAAGTCCACCACTGGGGCATCTTCTTCCACATACCCTGATAAGGGAAATTTCAAATCCACCGAGTCGAAGTCAATCGTGATCACCTCTAGGAACACCAAGAACCCTGCGAGTGAGCGTGTCCCTATAGGGAAGGTTAGCAAGGCTAACACCACTTGTTACTCTTTCGGCATTCAAGGCCACTATGCCTACGAATGCCCCACAAAGATGAAAACCCTAGCCTTATTAGAGCCAACTACCGACCCTGATGATTATGTATACGAGGCTGCAAAGGAGAGTGACCCCGAGGGAGTCCCTAGTGACTTAGAGGATGATCACCCCATTATGGTGATGCATTGTATCTTGACCACTCCTCGTCCATTAGATGATTGGAAGAGGACGAGCATATATTCACTGATGTTTAAGAGTGGTGAGAAGCTTTGCAAGCTGATTGTTGATAGTGGTAGCTACATGAATGTCGTATCTGAGAACGCCGTTGCACGTATATCCTTGATCACGGAACCACACCCGACCCCATATCAGGTCGCTTGGATCAACAAGATCTCTGTACCCGTTACCAAGCGCTGCCTGGTCCCACTCTCAATCAAATCCTACATTGATGAGGTGTGGTGTGATGTCCTTCCAATGGACGCTTGTCATGTGTTGTTAGGCTGCCCTTGTCTATACGACCGTGATGTTACACATTTTGGTAGAGCCAACACTTATGAATTCAAATTCAATGGCAAAACCATCACTTTGAGGCCGACCATCCCAAAGGAGCCCGTAGTCTTGGCTAAGGACACCACTATTCCGGTAGAACGAAAAACGTTGAATCTAGTTGGTAGGAAAGAGTTTGAGAGAGATCCGTTCTTTGATGGAATTATGTATGTGCTAGTCCTCTTAAGTGCGAAGCCCGATTCTAGCATTTTGGATGAGTTACCTAGTGAGTTATGGGTACTATTGGAGGAGTATAGGGACGTGTACCCGGATGAGTTGCCGCCCACGTTACCCCCGCTTAGGAATATCCAGCATGCGATAGATCTCATCCTGGGGTCTTCCTCGCCAAATCAGCCCCATTATCGACTCCACCCCGTAGCTCACCTGGAGTTGCAGTCCCAGATAGAGGGCTTGCTAGCGAAGGGTTTTATTAGGACTAGTATGAGTCCATGTGCTGTACCAGCCCTACTTGCCCCCAAGAAGGATGGTACATGGCAGATGTGCGTTGATAGCCGGGCTATCAACAAAACCACCATCAAGTATAGGTTCCCCATTTCCCGCCTAGATGATTTGTTGGATGTCTTGTCTGGAGCCACCGTATTCTCCAAATTAGATCTTCGGAGTGGCTATCACCAGATTAGGATACGAGAGGGCGATGAGTGGAAGACGACATTTAAGTCGAAGGATGTTCTGTACGAATGGCTTGTGATGCCCTTTGGGTTGTCCAATGCCCCTAGTACCTTCTCCCGGATGATGACACATGTCTTTCAGCCATTCATGGGGAAGTTCGTTGTCGTCTACTTTGACGACATTCTGATTTATAGAACCTCTACTATCGAGCACATCTCCCACATGAGAGTGATCCTTTCCACCCTGCGGAAGGAGACTTTATTTCTCAATCTTAAGAAATGCACTTTCTATGTCTTGGAGGTAGAGTTCCTAGGCTATATAGTGGGCTCTAAGGGAATTCGAGTTGATCCGGGCAAGGTTCAGGTCATTAAGGTCTGGCCCGTGCCAACCACCCTACGTGAGGTGCATAGTTTCCATGGGTTAGCCACGTTTTATCGTCGTTTCATGCGAGACTTCAGTAGTATTATGACGCCTATCACAGACTGTATGAAGAAGGGAGAGTTTATGTGGATGAAGTCTGCCACCTATGCTTTTGGACGAATAAAGGAGCTTATGACTGAGGCACCTGTCTTACGTCTACCTGACTTTGCTAAAGTCTATGAGCTCACATGTGATGCGTCTTGGGTAGGGATTGGAGGTGTCTTGAGCCAGGAGGGCCATCCCGTTAGTTATTTTAGCGAGAAGTTGTCCGGCCCTAAGCTGAACTATTCCAATTACGATAGAGAATTTTATGCTGTAGTCCGATGTCTACACCATTGGAGGCACTATCTCCTCTCCAAGGAGTTTGTGATCCTCTCCGATCACGAGGCTTTACATTTCATCAACGGCCAGCATAAGATCAGCCCATGACACACTAAGTGGGTAGCTTTCTTACAAGGTTACACGTTTAATCTCAAGCACCTTAAGGGAGCTGATAACCGAGTCGCGGACGCCCTTAGCCGTCTTACTATTTTACTCACCTCTATGGAAGTACATGTTGTAGGATTTGAGTAGATTAAGGATGAGTACGCCACGTGTCCTGACTTCCAGGACTTCTATCTATCTGTCCAGGATAGCTCCCCCACGACGATATCTGCATATGTCATCAAGGACGGTTACCTGTTTAGGAACGGGAAGCTATGTATTCCGCAGTCATCGTTACAACTACATATCATATGGGAGTTGCATAGCGGAGTGTTGAGTGGCCACTTCGGTCGAGATAAGACCATTATGTTAGTCGAGGACAAATTCTATTGACCAAAACTTAAGGTTATGGTGGGACTGGTAGTCAGTAGCTGCCGCACGTGTCAGGTGTCTAATGGTAGTAAAACCAACGTAGGATTATATACACCCTTGCCTATTCCCTCCATGCCTTGGGTAGACGTTAGTATGGATTTTGTTTTAGGCCTCCCCATTACCCTACCCCGTCACGACTCAATTTTTGTAGTTGTGGATAGGTTTTCAAAGATTTCTTATTTCATCCCTTGCAGTAGGACAAACGATGTGTCTCACGTCGCTAAACTGTATTTTAAAGAAGTCGTTAGTCACCGTGGAGTGCCAAAGACCATAGTATCAGATAAGGACGTAAAATTCACTAGTTATTTTTGGAAAACTCTTTGGATATTAATGAGAATAAAATTATTGTTTTCCTCTGCCTATCATCCCCAAACTGATGGGCAGACGGAAGTGGTTAATTGGAGCTTAGGAAATTTGTTACGATGCCTTGTGAGTGATCACAAGAGCACTTGGGATCACCTCCTTCCCCATGCCCAATTAGCCTACAATAATTCCAAGAATAAGTCTACGGGTCTGTCTTCGAATGAGATTGTCCACGGATATAAGGCTCCTGTGCCGCTTGACTTGGTGTCGTTGCCCCCCACGTACAAGGCAAGTCAGTTTGCACAATCCTTCGCCCAGGACATCCATGATTTACACGCACGTATACGGGCCACCTTGACTACGCAATACGAATCTTATCAAGCGCACGCTAATTTACATAGGAGAGTATCAGACTTCAAAATTGGCGATCTAGTTTTAGTCCGTTTGGTTCCCGAACGCTTGCCAACTGGCACCGTTAAAAAGTTAGCACCAAAGCGCGCCGGCCCTTTTCGGATTATTAAGAAGTTAGGTGACAACGCTTTCGTTTTGGACTTGCCTGTTGATTGGGGTATCTCCCCCATTTTTAATGTTTCGGATTTAACGATGTTTGTGTCACCACCACAAGAGTTGATTTCTTTGTCGTCTTCTTCTCCCGCTCTAAATTCTCATGGGTTGGGGAGTGGTAGTACGGATGATCTCTCTCTTTCGCTCCCCACAGGTATATCATCGGATGGTAAGTTGCCTTCTTTCCTGCCTACTGCTAATATGTTACCCAGGTTTCCATGGACGTTTTCCACTCCAGAGATGATACTTGATGCTGAGCCTGTTACCACTGCTGATGGCGACACCCACCGCTTTCTCATCCGTTGGCGTGATCGGCCCCTTCGGATGACTCTTGGGTACTTGAGATGGAGCTGCAGAGTTTGGATGCCGCTCTCCTTCACCACTATCACTTGGACCATGCAACGGAGATGCGTGCATTTGAGCGGGGGAGGATTGATGGCGTGCCCCCTCCTCCACCATTTGAAGACGATGCTGACGATGCTGATGATGATCCGGTTTATAAGGCAATACAACTCAAGGATGTGAGGCGGCACGATGACGCTAACGGAAGGCTACTCTACAACCTCCGCCTGCGGCGTGCTACCGCCACTACAAAGCATTAGCCTTATTTATTTCCTTTCTTACACTCTATTTTATATTTGGAATATAAAATTATCCTATGTTTAAGTGATAATTTTATATTCATTGCATGTTTTATTATTTTAAATTTTGAACAATTTTAATATTGGTGTGCAATTAGCCATTCGGATGGATGAGATTACATCTCCATCATGAAGGGTTAAGGCTTGTTTGTAACTCCTATATAAGGAGGCTTTATTATGAGATCATTAGAGAGAAAATTGAAAACCTAATTTCCTCCTTGTGAAATTTCGGCCAAGAGGAGTGTTCTCCAAGCCGCCGCCCCCCTTGTGTGGTGTGAAGCCGCCGCCTCCCCCCCCCTTACTCCCTCCATCCATTCGGTGCGACTCCGGCGCGGCTTCCTTCGGTGCGACTCCTTGGAAGAAGGTTGCAAACCATTCTGTGTGACGCCGGTGGATCCGTGGAGAGAGTGATTCTCCCATAGTTATCTTGTGTGAAGCTTTCCGGTTGGGTAATCTCTTCCCCACCCTTGTGTGATTTCTTCTCTTTAGTTGTGGTGCTTTTCGCAAATCAATTTCTCCAGATCATTAATTTAATCGCTGCAAGTTTTGAATCGAAATCGCCGTTGTAAGGCTTTTTATTTCCGAATCGGGTGGATCCTATTTGCCTGAGCGGATCTTGGCCTATAGCCTTGGTCTTGTTCTCAAAAAGGAGTGGCAACCTTTGTGTTTTCTTGGGGAATATTCCGACTCAAATTTTCGATCATTGTTTTCGAGTCGACCATTCCTCTTTTGTTGTTTGTGCTGCGTTCTTGTGACGAGGAACTATTGTGGGCGATAGGTGCTGTGTAGGTGCGGTAGATCTACGACGTGTAGAGCAGAGATAGAGCGTTAGCATCGTGGAGATCTCCGATCCGACATCCCTACATCATTACCCGCACAGGAGAGCCTTCGGACCAGCTAGCTAGTAGGAGCCAGGCAGCAGGTCTACTTGGGGCCGAGCCAAGCTCGGGGTAATGCAAAGATAGTCAAGAACCAAGAAGAAACCAATCACGAGAAAAAACTCAAAGATTATTATTACACATAAAGTTTACAACCTTCTTTCCACTAAGGGTAGAAGCGCTTCAAGTCATCTCCGCTCCATGCATGACTCAAGGACACCCCTTCCACATTCTGGAGGTGGTATCCCCCTGACTCCAGAACCTTTTCTACGATATAAGGCCCCTCCCAGTTAGGGTTGAGCTTGCCCACCGCGGCCGACCTTCCTGCGGCGTTGACCTTCCTCAGGACCAAGTACCCTTCCTTGAACCACTTTATCCTCACATGTTTATCGAAATACTTTGCCATCCTTTGTTTGATCTCTTCCTGCCTAATAGCGGCCACGTCCTGGAGTTCCTCCACCATGTCTAACGAGTGTCGGAGCTCCCCCTCATTTTCTAGCCTCCAAGCCTCGTCTCCATCACCTGTAGCCGCGACTCGTGGTGATCGAACCTCAAACTCCACGGGCAAGACCGCCTCGCAACCATGGGAAAGCTTGAAGGGGGTCTCGCCGGTGGCCATGTTTGGGGTCGTTCTCAAGGCCCACAACACTGAGGGGAGCTGTTCCACCCAGCTCCCCAACAAGTTCTCCACCTTCTTCTTGAGCAGGTTTACGATAGTTTTGTTCGCCACCTCCACCTGACCGTTGCTCCTGGGTGGTGGACGGAGGCAAACCTGAGGTCGATGGCCAACTGTGTGCAGAAACTTATGAACTCCTCGCTTGCAAACTGTGGGCCATTATCCGTGACAATGGCCTGAGGCAGACCGTGCCTGCAGATAATCTCCCCCCAAACAAAATTCTGAATGACTTGGGATGTTACTTTGGCCAACTCCTTGACCTCCAGCCATTTAGAGAAGTAGCCAATCATGACTAAAAGGAACCTCCTCTGCCCGCTCGCTGGGGGGAACGGCCCAACTAGATCCATCCCCCAAATGGCAAAAGGCCATGAAGCCGTAATGCTTCGAAGCCGTTGAGCGGGCAAGAGCTGGAGGGGGGTGTTGAGCTGGCATTTCTGGCACCTCTTCGCAAACTCCACGACATCCTTCCTCAGGGTGGTCCAGAAGTACCCCTGCCTTACCACCCTTGCCTCCAACGTCCTTCCTCCGGAATGGCTACCACACTCCCCAGAGTGTACCTCCTCCAGGATCCGCCGGGTCTCCTCTTCCGTGACACATCGCGCTAGAAGTCCCGATAGCATCTTCCGATGCAAGCTTCCTTCGTGCATGAGATAGTGGGCTGCCTTTTGCCGAAAACTCTTTGTTTCCTTGACCCCCTCGGGGATGTTACCCGTGGCGAAGATGGTCACGAAAGGATCCACCCATGAGGGTCGCTGATCAACTTCCATTAGCTCCCCTTCCTCGATCGTCGGATGAAAAAGATCAGTCAAGGTTCCCCCCCCCCCCCCCTCGCGGTCCAAACTTAGCCAATTAGTCGGCCACTTCATTCTCTTCCCTAGGTACGTGCTGCATTGAGAAGGTTAGGAACCCCCCTATGATCCCCCTCGCCTTGGCCAAGTACCCCTGGAGGGTTGGTTCCCGAGCTTCATACTCTCCTCTGATTTCAGACGCCACCGCTAGTGAATCGGTGAACGCTTCCACGCCATGAACTCCAAGCTCCTTGGCTAACCGCAACCCGACTATGACGACCTCATACTCTGCCTAGTTGTTGGTGACCGGAAAGTGTAGCGCCACTGCCTGTTCTATGATGACCCTCTGGGGGCTTACCAGTACCACTCCTCCCCCCATGGAATGCTTCCCTGAGGCCCCATCGACATACATCTTCCACGCTTCCTTCGGCTGTACTTCCCCCTCTCCCAGCTCTGTGACGACGTCAGCTAAGAAGTCGGCCACCGCCTGTGCCTTGATGGAGAGCCTGGGCACGAAGGAGACGTCAAATTCGCTGAGCTCAATAGACCACTTCACCAACCGCCCCAAGTGTTCTACCCCTTCAATGATTTTGCGTAATGGGTGGTCGGTCACTACCTTGATTGAATGAGTTTGAAAGTACGGCCTGAGCTTCCGGGCCGAGACAATCAGGGAGAAGGCCAACTTTTCTAAGATGGGGTAGCGCAGTTCGGCCTTCTTTAGGTCTCCACTAACATAATAGATGGGCAACTTCCTTTTTCCTTCCTCCCTTACCAACACAGAGCTTACGGCCTCCACCCCTACCCCAAGGTACAAAGCCAAGTCCTCTCCCTCATTCAGACTCTACAGGAGCGGCGCCCGAGTCAACTGAGTCTTCAATGCCTGAAAAGCCTCCTCACATTCCTACGTCAACTTGAACAGTTTACTCCCCCTGAGCGCTTTGAAGAAAGGCGAGCACCTCTCTCTAGCCCGAGAGAGGAAACGACTCAGCCCAGCTAGTTTTCCTGTCAAGCACTGAACCTTCTTAGCGTTGCGAGGTGACTCCAACTCCATGATGGCTCTCACCTTATCTGGGTTAGGCTCGACCCCTGCCGGGGTTAGAAGGTGCCCAAAGAACTTCCCCCGGCTTGCCCCGAAGACACATTTTTGGGGGTTCAACCTCATCTTCAACTTTCGCAGAGTTACGAACATCTCCTCCAGGTCGAGCAAGTGCAAACCCACGTCCCTGCTCTTAACCATGAGGTCATCGACGTAGACCTCCAAGTTCCTCCCCCTTTGATCTTTGAACACTCGGTCCATCATCCGTTGGTATGTAGCCCCTGCATTCCTTAGTCCGCAGGGCATTATTTTATAGCTGAAGCACCCTTCCCTCGTGATGAAGGAAACATCCTTGACGTCGGGGGGATGCATGCGGATCTGGTGATAACCTGAAAAAGCATCCAAAAAACTCATGATAGAAAAACCGACGGCTGAATCAACCAGTGCGTCGATCTAAGCCAGGGGGTAGCAATCCTTAGGGTATGATTTATTTAATAAAGAAAAGTCTACACATATTCTCCACCTCCCATCACCCTTCTTTACCATTACCACATTTGAGTCCCATCCCGGATACTGGATCTCCGAAATGAAGCCCGCGTCAAGAAGCTTCTTCACCTCCTCGCGGATGGGATCTTCCAGCTTTGTGGCGATGGTCCTCATCTTCTGGCGGATGGGACGTGTCTTGCGGTCCAGGTTCTAGCGGTGACAAGCCACATCAGCGTCAATGCCCGGCATGTCCGCCGCACTATGGGCAAACATGTCGACGTTCTTTTGGATGCACTCCCGCATCCTCTCCTGATCTTCTTGGCTCAAGCCCCCACTGATCCTCACCCTCTCCGCCTTCCCTGCCATGCTGACCACCTCCATCTCCACAACTTCCTCCGCCGGCTCCAGCCGAACCTTCTCGCTGCTGGCCCTTTCCTCCTCTCCTCCCAGCTCCTCCTCAACATCTACCCTCTCAACCACCATCGCCTCCAACATGCCTCCCACCGACAACTCTGCTTCTCCACCACTCCGGGTCTCCCCCTCCACTTCTCCCTTTACTCCTTGCTCCTCCGCTTCCCTCTCTACTGCCTCACTTAGGCTCGCCCCTTCTTTCTCCACAACCTCCTCCTCGACCCCATCCCAAGCATCACCTAGGGTCACTTCTTCCTTCCCCACAACTTCTTCTTCCCTAGCCATCTCCCTTTCTAGCTCCTCTAGCTCAGCCATCCAGCATATAGTATTGACTGTAGTCACGTAGCACTGCCTTGCCACCCTTAGATCTCCCCTGATCCTGACCTTTACCCCTCCGCTATTGAACTTTAGGAACTGATGGAACGAGGAGGGGACACAACAAAAGGCGCTGATCAAAGGCCACCCAAAGTTCGCGTTGTAATTGCTCAAAGCGTCAACGATGGTGAACCGACAATTCCTCGACTCCCCTCCCAATGTCATATACAGCCCTACCCCTCCTTCCACCTCCTTCCCCTCTCCCGAGAACCCAAACAACGGTCCATCCGAGACTAACACCATCTGAGCTTCCACCTTCATCTCGTTAAAGGATTTCTTGAAGTTACGTTCACGGAACTCCCATTGTCTACCAGTATCCGGGATACCGTGAAATTCTCTATCGCTGTCTTGATCGCCAAGGCATCGCTGAAAGGATCCTCATAATCCGGCAAGTCCTTCACTTAAAAAGTGATCTTCTCCTCTGGCGGGGGGGGGGGGGGGGGGGGGAGGGGGGGTGGAGGGGGGGGGTCTCGGAGGTCGAGGCGACGCTCCTTCAGTACATGGTTTGAAAACTCCCCTTGCGGTTAGCCTCGATCCCCATACCCCCGTGGATCACCTCGATCCCTCCTCGGGTCCCCACATCCTCCCGGTCTTCGCATCTATCATCTCCTCCTCCTTCTGGCAGAACTTCCTCAATCCTCATGGATGGTTGCTACTGAGCTTGTCCCCTCCCTGCCCTCATCTCTAGAAATTCCGGGCAGGTGGCCGTCGCGTGACCCACCTCTTAGTGAAAGTCATAGAAGGGCAACGCCACCCTGTCCTCTCTCCTCCTCGCTCCTCCTCGAACTCCTCTCCTTCCTCCTCTTCCTCTTACTATCTCCATTGCTTCCTTCTGCGGCCAGAGAGGGACCCTCTGCCCCTTCCTCCAAGCAGGCTGGTTGGTCATCCTTTGCTCCCTGTAGTTATCCCTGCCCGGGAATCCACCACCTTGCTCTTGAGGGCGACCCTCTTGGGGCCTCCATCCCAACCTATTGTTCGGCTCCCGCGGCCCCCAACCTTGCTACCACCCCTGATCTTGGGTTTCCTCTCTCCTTCCCTCCTCCCTTTACTCTCTCTACCTCCCTACTCCAGCTTCCTTTCCGTCTTCTTTTGCCAACTTGTCTAACCTCCTCGCAAATGCCGGATTGGCCGACTCAATCTCAATCTCTTTCTCCGCCCTCTCCATCAGTTCCTCGAAGGAGAGGGGGGGGGGGAACCCTCTTCAGCTCCATGCTAAAGAAACCGGGCCTCAACCCTAGAGTGAAGGCCAGCATCACCGTGTACCCTGACATCTCCTGCACCTGCAGTATCTCCTCCTAGAACCTGTCCACATAGTGCCCCAGCGTCTCTTCTGACCTCTGCTTGATGGAGAATAGGCACTCCGCTGACGTTTTCCTCTTCTTGGACGTTGAGAACCGCAGCAAGAATCCGTATCTCAGATCTTCGAAGCAGTAAATCGAGCTCGCAGGAAACTGGTGGAACCAATCCCTCACCTTTTCCTTCAACGTGATGACAAAGAGCCTGCACTTGAAGGCATCCGACATCTGCCTTATAGAAACAACATCTTCGAACCACTGCACATGATGTGTAGGGTCATCCCTCCCGGTGTAATATGACATGTCCGGCTCCTTAAACCCTTCTGGGATCGGGGCTGAAATGATGAGCTCATTGAAGGGACTCCCGCACACCACCTGCCGAGAAGGCTCCTCCCGCGACTTCGGTTCACTGGCTCTGTCGGCACTGGCTTGTCCCGGGAACAGCTCCAGCCTGGGTATATCCCTTTCCGCCGCCTCAGTCGGAATCTCCTTCCCGGGACGCTGCCTGGGGACGTTCTCGCCTAACGAAGGAGCAGCCGCAAGCGAAACCTGCGTAGTCTCCCAGTCGCCTCTCGTCGAGAAGGCCAGGTGGATTGTATGCAGTATCTCCCTCCTGAAGTCCTCTAGCATTCCCAACGTCACCCCACTCTCCCGGGAGGGAGAACCTCCCGAGCCAGCTCCTTCTCCTCCACCTCCAGCCATGAGACTTGACTTGCGATTTTTTAGCACCGGATACTATCCACGCTCACCGCACCAGAACTGTTGAAGCCAAAAATTGGCCTCAACGAGAGTTCAAAAAAAAGGGGTGTAGCCAACACCTACTTCTCTCAACTCCTGACCCCTGACCGATTGTAAAGGACCTAGGACTGACCTAAAGCCTCAGCAGGGAGGTCCCACCTCTTTCCCGGAAGATCACTAAAAGCTTCCCCTCCAAAGCCAAAAGCTGGGCTGGAAGCTCCTCAGAAAGCGCTAGAGAGTCTTAGAGAATAATGAAAACCCCTGCCTTCTGAAGAGCCCCTGAGGGTCTATTTATAGTCTTGGCTAACCTGAAATTACTAAAATACCCTTGACTTGTCTGCTAATAGCCAAAACCCGCTGTAATGGAATTCTATATGCAGACCCCGGGGGTATGCAGGTCATTTACCAGAGGGCAACTAGGTAATCTTACCCTAGAACCTGGCCCCCACCCAGTGAGATCCCTATGCCGAGAACCAACCCGCCCTTTACTCGGCGGGAGCTATAGATAAAGGGATGAAGTATCCCCTGGACCGGGCCTGCTTCCCCCCTCTACGGGGCGCGAGAGCCCCCTTGCGCCCTCCATAGGGCGCGAAGCCTCCTTGCGCCCTCCATGGGGTGCGAGAGCCTCCTCGCGCCCTCCATGAGGCGTGAGAGACTACTACCGTCTATGGGCAGAAGTGGGCCTCGGCTAGAGCTCTTCCGCTCTGAAGCCCAAAGCTAGCTCGAAGCTAGTCCAATCAAAGCCCTTTAGGGGGACCCTGATTCTACCCAACGAATATGGGGTTGTACAGTGGCAGCCCAAGCTACCGCAGTAGCACAAGTTGTGACCCTTGTTGCACAGGTAGCAACTCCTACTACCCCGGATGCGGCAACAATCATGCCAGGCGGAGGAGCCAGGCAAGCAAAGCCGTTAGCAGAAAGAGTGGTTATCGGACAAGGAGACCAACAAATGAAATATTTTTTAAGCTTCCATCATCCAACATTTAAGGGAGTCGGCATGCCGACCAATGCGGAGGATTGGTGGGAAAGGATTCAAGAACTACTAAGGGCGGTAGAGACGATAGTAAAGAAGCATTCCGAGTTTGCAAGTTTAATTTTGGAAGGTGATGCTAAGCTATGGTGGGTGAGCCATAGCGGTCTCCAGTTTACTGGATGCACCCCGTCCATAGAGGACTTTAGGATTGCTTCCTTGAAGAAGTATATTCCCGCGTCGACAAGGTTAGCCCTTCAGAGGTAATTTTTGCACTTGGTGCAGCGGGACAAGATGGTAGACGAGTATGTTTAGGAGTTTACAAGGTTCGGTCATTGTGCTGGAACGACCATGGCTGACGATGTGGAGAGGGAGAACCTCTTCTACCATGGGCTGAGGGAGAATCTGAGACAACCCCTCATAGCTATGAAGAATGCTGGTTTCAATGAGCTGGTTGAGGCTACAAGAATGTTGGGAAGTGATATGGAGCAAACCCAACATCAGAATGATTTTGCAGCCAAACATGGAAAGGGAAAGACTTCTCAATCTCAAGGAAAGTTTGACGGAATAAGTGGAAGAAGAAGTACCATCCTTACAAGAATTGGGAGAAGGATGGTACGACGTAAGGGGGGTCTTGCTTCAAGGGACCATGATCATGCTCCAAGTGTGGCAAGCCGGGCCACATAGCTCATTTCTGTACTGAAGGTGGCGCTGAGCAAGATCCGAGGCAAGAGCAGTCGGTGCGCTCTGGGCCCAGCGCAATAGAGAAAGTAAAGATGGAGGAGTCTAGTGCTTCTTGTTACCAACCCGTGCAGCTAAGGGTATATAACCTCGGGCAGTAGGAAGCGATCCGCCAACCCGATGTGGTGGTAGGTATGGAAAGTTTAAGTGTAGGTATTTGCTGCTTTAGACTTTCAAGACCGTTTATGTATATTGCCTACGTTTTATTCTTTGTGCTAGTTTCCGGATACCCAGCTAGGGTGTTGTTTGATACGGGAGTGTCACACTCCTTTCTTGCGGAAAGCTTTATCCGGACAATTGGACTTGAATCATTCTCGGCGGATTCAGAGCTGAAGGTGCCCATGCCCAATGGGTCTTCCATGACTACTGGGCCAAAGGGGCATATCTGTCAGTGTCTAGGTGGTGTTGACTTCATGTTGGTAGCAGCGGTTCTACCGCTAGTTGAGGTCGATGCTATTTTGGGAATGGACTGGCTTGCAGAGCAGCGTGCCAATATTGACTGCCTATCTAATGTGGTGACCCTAAGAAGCGAAGGGCAGGCAAAAGTTACGTTTGAGGGCCTTAGTAGAGTGGCCTGTTCCCTGATTTCGGCCATGTAGTTGGTGCGGCCAGTTAACCAGAGAGGAGTAGCTCTTGTAGCATTGTTGGAAGTTCGCCTTTCCAAGTTATCACTTGGAGAGGTGCCGATAGTGGCAGAATTTGAGGATATGTTTCCTGAGGAGATTCCTAGAGCACCTTCTCGACAGGAGATTGATTTCTCGATTGAGTTAGTGCTAGAGGCTAGGCCGGTGTCACGTCCTCCTTTTAAGATGACACCATAGGAGTTGGCCGAACTCAAGGTGCAGTTGCAGGAACTGTTGGAGCAGGTGTATATTAGACCCAGTTCTTCACCATGGAGCGCGCCAGTGCTATTCATAAAGAAGGAAGATGATAGTGTGCAGTTGTGCATAGACTACGGAGAGTTGAACAAATTGACTGTCAATAATAAGTATCTGATTCCTCGGATAGATGACCTGTTCGACCAGTAGGTGGGGTCAGTGGTGTATTCTAAGTTGGACTTGAAGTCAGGGTACTATCAGTTGCGAATTCGTGACAAGGACATACCCAGGACAGCTTTTGGTATGAGGTATGGTCACTTCAAGTTCTCGGTGATGTCGTTCGGGTTGACGAACATGTCGTTCGTATTCATGGATTTGATGAATTGAGTATTTCGGGAATACTTGGACTCTTTTGTTATTGTCATTATCGATGATATTTTGGTATACTCCAAATCGGAGGCAGAGCATGAGACTCATTTGAGAATAGTCTTGCAAGTGTTGAGTGAGAACCAGCTTTATGCAAAGTTCTCTAAGTGCGAGTTCTGATTAAAGGAGGTGGTATTTCTGGGAAATTAGAGTACCCTTGTGTTTGCGGCTTGAACGCTGATGGGGAAATTAAAATTACCTGGTGTGATGATATGTTAGAAGCATACGCTTTAGTGTGCCTCGGGTGAAACCCAGGATTGCATTCATGCTGCATTGTAGGCCCCTTTATATTACATGCTCAACTTAGAAACATGTTTGTTGTATGAGACATCCAAACCTGTTTATAGCTTTACATGTTAATATATTTTGCATACGAAGTGCTGACCTACATGGTGATGGTGTACCCCGAGTTCTGTTAGGGATGGCCGAGAGAAGATGTGATGGTTACACAGTTGAGTCTAGCCTTTCCTGACCCACGTTACCACCAATTTTTACAGGGCAAGGATCGCAAGCAGAAGCAAGCTCGCTGGCCAAAAAGGCCTAAGCCTCATGAAGTGAACTTACTTGTATTTACATACATTTTGGTTGAATGACATGCTCCATGAAATGTAATGTTGGATCCCTAGTTGGATTTGGGCTAGGTTCACTAAACTAGGATGTTTGCCCCAACATGTATAGCCAGGGTCATGTTTGTGTCCTAGAGTCTAGGCCATGTCCTTAGATTCAACCTTGCTTGGACCAACCATCAACAGACTGCAGAAGACTCAAGACTTAGAGAAATTTAAAAGACTCAGGAAAGTGAGTTCGACGTTCGTCGAACTCAGCTCGACGAAAGTCATGCTCAACTTGACGAACTCAGAGAAAATTCTCTGAGCTGAGCTCGATGAACTTAGTTCTCAGGTCAACGATTTTTGGATACTCTACTTCAACAATCTAAAGTCCAAAAAACATTTCTCTGAACACTTCTCTGAACACTAGTCAACAAAGTTAGATTCTCAGCTCGACGATTTTGATGCACAGAATTGGCAAGGTTCTAGAGAAAGCAGTCATCAGTTCTCAGGTCGACGATCTTGGATCTCATCTCGACGAACAACAAATTATCTGGTCGACGAACATGACTTCTCAGCTCGACGAACTCAGGACTCAGGTCGACGAATTCTGTTGTTTTCTCAACGATTTCTTTGTAGATCCACACTTGAATTTTCCCTCCTGTCCCTATTTTATTGCAGTAATTCCTGAATAATCAATACACAATATTCTCTGAATATTACCGTTAGAAGCAACATTGATTATGACCTTCATCAGGATTATTACTTGCCGTTTTTCAATGGGACAGTTGGGGAAATCAATCAATGCAGACATTCGCAAGGCCGTCAGCAATCAATGCTGGAAGGAATTCAAAATTCAGAAGGAAGAATTTATAAAAAATATAAAAGGATTTTTCTTCTTCCTTCTCGAAAGAAGAGGATACAGAGAATAGGGAAACAAAAAGGACAAGAGATACAAAAAGCTATCATACAGAAAACACAGTCAAGAAACAAGAAGCCCTAGACCAAACCAGAGAAATAATAGCAAGCTGAAGAAGAAGAAGAACAATCATCCAAAATCAAGAGTCTTCTTCCTTCTTCATTCCAGGATTCTTCAAGGACAACAAAAAAAACCGTATGAGTCAAGAAGTTACTGAATATCTTCTGGTCAAGGCTCAAGTTTGAAGACCCACTCACCTTGAAGCAAAGCTCCAGTCTTCCTGAACAAATCAATATCTCAGGGGGAGCTTTATTAACATAAAAGATCCACTAAGTCTTCTCAGTTGTTTTTGAGAAAGAGAAGACACCATCACTCTCTCATCCCCTCACTGTACAAAGGGTTCTTTAACTCTCTTCAAAAGTTATTCCTTGGTTGCAAGTCACCTGATCAAAAGACTTGTGATTGGTTTTTGAGCACCTGATCAAAAGCTCATTGGTGGCAGTCACCTGATCAAAAACCCGAGTGGATTCATACCAGGGTGGTAGAAGAGTGGATGTACCCAGGTTGGGGAACCAGTATAAAATTCTTGTGTTGTCTGGTTTCCCTCTTTCTTTTGTTCTTGCTGTGCCTATGCTAGTTAAATTTGTTGTGCTTGATCTAGTTGGTTTAATTGTTGTTGTGCCTGTGGTAGATTAGGTTATCTTAGTTTGCACATTTACTTATATTAAATTTTGGTATCAAGTAACTGCTATACTCTGAAGTTTTAATTAACAGCAAAAAGTGTTAAAGTTTTAAAGATACTCTATTCACCCCCCTCTAGAGTATATCAGATCTAACCCTCTCTTTCAATTGGTATCAGAGCCTATGTTCTCTTTGGTTGTACAAGTTAACCCTTGAACTAAAGGATCCTGTGTTAGATCTGATTTTTTTATTTTCCTAAGGAATATACTCACAACATGGCACAGAACAAAGATTATGCAAGCACCAGACCTCCAGTGTGCAACTTAAATAAGTCTGCCATCTGGAAGGCAAGAATAAAACTCTATATGAATTCTATTGATGAGGACATCTACAATTCTATCTTGACAGGTCCTCCTCAACCATCTACATCTACATCAACTTCCAGCACTCACACAGTTCCACCACCTGAGTGGACTGATGCTTAGAAGAAAGCCAAGGTTGTTGATGCTAAAGCCATGAACATTCTGGCCCAAACAATGTCTGATGACATCTTCCATAAAGTGGCTGAATGCACTTCAGCCTAAGGCCATTTGGTTAAATTGTGGATGGCTCTGTAGATGAGAGGAAAGACAGAAGATCAAATCTCATATCCCAGTATGAGAACTTCAAAAAGGATGAGTCAGAAACTGTGGCTGACATGTACATCAAACTGAGCTCCATCATCAATGAGCTGAAGACTTTGGATAAGGACATCACCCTTACTAAAGTCAATGATAAAATCCTCATGTGCTTCTCCAAGCTCATGGGATTCAAGGATCTGGCCAATTAAGGAGGCCAGGAGCTTAAATGAGATTTCCACAGAATCTCTATTGCGAAAGCTCAAGTCATATGAGCAATTAATAAAGTCCATAGAAGCAGCTGAACAAATGACTCCTCCACCAACAAGGAAGGAGCACAACTTGGCATTCAAGGCTGCTGAAGAGACTGAATCTTCAATAGTAAACAAAGAATTGATGAGTATCCTTGCCAAGAGATTTTACAAAATGGCAAGAAAGGAATTCAGAAGAAAATCATCCAGGCAGGATGATAAGCCAAGGTATAATAAAACACCTACTAAAGAAGTTTCATTTTGGCTGCAGGAAACCTGGACACTTTATCTCAGAGTGTCCAGAGAATCAAAAGAAAGAAAGAAGAAGAGAGGACTCCAGAAGACAACAAAGCTCAAGGCCTTCTTCCAGCAAATACAAAAAGAAGGAGAAGGGTTTTGTAGCTGAAAGCTGGAGTGAAACTGAAGATGAAATCACATCTTCTAGTTCCAGTGAAGAGGAAGAAGAGGCAAGGGCCAAGGAAGTCTGCCTCATGGCCATCAATGCCTCCAAAAGTCAATCAGATGATGAAGAATAATCTGACAATGAAGAAGCTTCAGAATCAGAAGCTGGTCAGGTATTTTCATCTTTTGATTATAGTTCTGATAGTTTCAAAGCTGAGTTTAAAACCATGTGTATTGACCTAATCAACTCTAAAAAGGAAATTAAAACACTTAGGGAAAAATTATGTAATGAAGAAAATCTTTTTTCTGAAAACTCGAAGGTAAAAGATGAACTTAGTCAAGCTAATGCACAAATTATCTCTTTGAAAACATAGCTATGTGAGGCTAAACAACTTGAGGAATCTCTCAATGGGAGAAGCCTTAAGCTGATGGACATTACAAGCACAGTCAATGTCAGACTGAATGGCAAACTGGGCTTGGGTGCATCATCATGTTTGCCCCCATCCTTAAGAATAATATACTATCAACCCCCATTATATTTATTTCAGCTAAGGGAAAAGAGGTAATGAACAACAACCAAATCCCAGAAGAATTACCTAACAATGAAAATAACAGAAACCAGAAGAATTTAAGTAAAAACAAAGTTCAACAGATTTCGTCGAACTCAGATCGATGAAATATGGCCAGTTCGTCGAACTCAAATTGACGAACTCTGAATGCAAATCTATATAATAATTATTCATCTTACTGCGATCGACGAACTGTGTATGGTTCGTCGAGCAGAGATCGACGAACTTGGGGCACAGAAAATGAATATGTTCATTCTTTGAGCCGAGATTGCCGATCTCATCCCACTTCATCGAACTTTGGTCAACGAACTTACAAATTTTCGTCGAACCCAGTCAGACCTAGTAAACATCATAACTATAGCAGCAACTCTAATCAAACTAGGAAACCTTTTAATCCACTTGCTGATTGGATAATTCCATCTAGAAGATATCATCCCTTAGGCTATAAATCTCAACCTGAATGCTCAGTTATATCAAGTTTTTCCAATCTGCAATATAATGGACCCAAGGTGACCCGGGTCAAGAACAACTGACTGTTTTCCTTGAAGATGAGGAGCTGTCCAGTTGTTAATCAAAAATGGTACCTGGACAGTGGATGCTCCAAGCATATGACTGGCAGCAAGGACAACTTAATTAACTACAAGTCCAAGGTGGGACCAAAGGTGATCTTTGGTGACTCAAAGTATGGCCAGTCTGAAGGCTTTGGATAAGTAAAGATTGGAGCAATCACTTTCAAAAAGGTGACATATGTAAGTGGACTCAAGCATAACCTCATCTTCATAAGTCAACTATGTGATGAAGGTTATCAGGTACACTTTAACTCAACATCTTGTATTATTTCTAATAAAGAAAAACAAACTGTTTTAATTGGAAATATACAAGGTAACATATACATAGTAGATTTCCATTCTACAAACTCAGATGTCTGTTTACTAAATATTGTTAGCAATCAAAATGATCTTTGGCATAAAAGGCTAGGACATGTTAATATGAAAAACATTGCTAGACTATCTAAAGACAACCTTGTGAGAGATTTGCCTTCTGGTCCCTACAAGAAGGAAGGCCTCTGCAGGGCTTGTCAACTAGGCAAGCAAACTAAATCTAGTTTTAAATCAGTTAATAAGAGTGATTCACCTAGGATCTTGTACTTGCTGCACATGGACCTATTTGGACCTATTGCTGTACAAAGCCTATGATGGAAATATTATACCCTAGTTATTGTAGGTGACTTCTCAAGATTGACTTGGGTGTTCTTTTTGAGATCTAAGTCAGATACATTCAAAGTACTTACAGATTTTCTCAAGACCATACAGATTGAGTACTCTACTCATGTTGCATTGATCAGAAGTGATCATGGTACAGAGTTTGAGTCTCTTCTTATGCATGAGTTCTGTGAGAAGGAAGGTATCAGGCATTGCTTCTCAGCTCCTAGAACTCCTCAACAAAATGGGGTAGCTGAAATGAAGAATAGAACCTTAATTGAAGCTACACACACATTACTTGCAGATGCTTACATGCCCCCATCCTTTTGGGTAGAGGCTGTAAGCACAACAAACTATGTACTGAACAGGAGTTTAATACATAAACTTAAGAATAAGACTCCCTATGAATTGTTCAAAGGGAAGAAACCTAAAATCACATATTTTAAAGTGTTTGGTTGCCTATGTTATATTCATAATAACAACAAGAAATATATTAGAAAATTTGAAGCTAAGTCTGAAGAGAGAATTTTTTTAGGATACTCTCAAGTAAGCAAAGCTTATAGGGTTTCCAATAAATCATCTTTAAAAATTGAGGGATCAATTCATGTAACTTTTGATGAGACTAACATGGCTTATAAGGAGAAAGAAATTTCTACCAATAGCTCTTTGCAGGTACCTCACTTGTATGAGAAATTGGGTGAGTTAAACCTTCCACCAGAGGTTATATCATCTCCTACTCCACAAGCTAATGAAGACAGTGAAGAAGAACTTATGGAAGAAGTTGAAATTCCTTCAACAACAAATATTATTCCACAAGAGGAATTAAATCCAAATGCTATTGCTGAACCAACTCCACCCACTGATCTTGTCACACTGAGGGATCACCCTAGATCTCAAGTAATTGGAGACATGTCAGTAAGTGTACAGACAAGGCATCAACTGAACCAAGATGTGATGCATGCCTGTTTTCTCTCTCAAGTTGAGCCTCAATCCATAAAGGATGCAGAGCAAGATCCCCACTGGATCATGACAATGCAAGAGGAACTCAACCAATTTGAGAGATGTAGAGTTTGGGATTTAGTTCCAAGACCCAAAGACTACCCAGTCATTGGAACTAAATGGGTATATAAAAACAAACTGGATGCCCAAGGTGTAATTGTGAGAAACAAGCCTAGGCTTGTTGCTCAGGGTTATAGGCAAGATGAAGGAATAGACTATGACCAAACTTTTGCACCAGTTGCAAGATTATAAGCAATCAGAATATTTCTTGCTTATGCTGCCTACAAGAAGTTCAAAGTCTATCAGATGGATGTCAAGAGTGATTTTCTGAATGGAGTTCTTAAAAAAGAGGTTTATGTTGAACAACCTCCAGGTTTTATCTCTCTAACCTATCTTCATATGTCTTTAGATTGCATAAAGCTCTTTATGGTTTAAAGCAAGCTCCAAGAGCTTGGTATGAGACTTTAGCTAGCTTTCTGATAGAGCATAAATTTACTAGAGGCATTGTAGATAGAACATTATTCACTAGGCACCATAAGGATCAAACATTGATAGTACAAATTTATGTAGATGACATTATATTTGGGTCAACAGATTCCAAACTTTGCAAGAGGTTTGCTAACCTCATGCATTCAAATTTTGAAATGAGTAGCATGGGTGAGCTCTCCTACTTCCTTGGTCTCCAAGTGAAGCAGCTACCTGATGGCATCTTCATATCCCAGGCTAAGTATGCTAAAGAGCTTATTAAAAAGTTTGGGATGGCTGATGCCTCAGCAAAGAAAACACCCATGACCACTAATGCTGTAATAGACTCTGATGAACATGGGAAACCTGTCGATCAAAAATTATATAGGGGCATTGTTGAGTCCCTATTATACCTTACAGCTAGCAGGTCTGACGTAATGTTTGTTACTTGTCTTTATGCTAGGTTCGAAGTGAACCCTAAAGAATCTCACCTAGTTTTCCTAAAAATAATTTTGAGATATATAAAGAGTTGTCCTAGTCTAGGACTCTGGTATCCTACTGAGTCAGAATTCGAATTAACTGGATACTCAAATGCTGACTTTGCTGGATGCAGGGTAGACAAAAAAAGTACCTCAGGGACTTGCCAGTTCCTTGGTATGAGATTAGTGTCTTGGTTCTGTAAGAAACATTCATCTGTGTCTACATCAACTGCTGAAGCAGAATATATTACAACAGACAGTTGCTGTTCCCAAATGTTGTGGATTCAAAACCAACTCCTAGATTATGGGTTCAACTTAAATAATTCAACTCTCTTATGTGATAACACAAGTGCTATATCGATAACACAAAATCCAGTCCATCACAGTAGGACTAAGCATATAGACATTAGACATCATTTCATTAGAGAGTGTGTAGACAAAAACAAAATTAAACTTGTCTATATCTATACTGATTTACAAAGAGCAGATATTTTCACCAAACCCTTGGATGAAAGAAATCACTTATTCTTTATAAATCAGCTTGGAATGATCAATGAAGAAGCTTTAGTTTAATTTCTGTCTGCAGTCGATGAATTTTTAAAAGTTCGTTGAACGGAGATCGACGAACAGAAGAAAAGTTCTGGAGATATTCGTCGAACGGTGATCGACGAACTCTCTATGAGTGAAGTTGTTTTCGTCGAACGGAGATCGACGAATCTACTTCAGAAAATATTCGTCAAACAGAGCTCGACGAAATGTTTTCAAATCTTCAGACTAAGCTCGACGAATTATTTAACTACAAAACATTTCGTCGACCTCAGATCGAAGAATTCTTTTATTTTTCGTGGAATGGAGTTTGTCGATTCATATTCTGGAAAATCTTATATCTAGGTTTTTCTTCGACCTCCATCCCGCGCTTTCAGTTCCATTGCACTTGATCTCTCTTGTTTGTTGTAGGTGAACTAATGGCGATTCCAGCAGGCAGCCTGACAACAATGAAATTTGATACTGGATTTGATATAGACTTCGAATCCTTTCAACACTCGGACCCCATCTTCCTAGAAGTTCTGAAACTGCTTGAAGATCAGTAGTTGAAAAATCTGATGACCACCAGAATCAAAATAGCCGGCGCAGAGATCAGAGAGTGGGTCTACACTTCCTCCACTATAGAAGAGAACACCATGACTGACATAATATCGGGTAATGCAGTTTCTCTTACCCCCACTGTCTTGACTGAAATTTTTGGATTAGCTAATGGTACAGAAGAATTGGAGATTGATAATGAGGAATTTGATGAGATGCTGAATAAAATGGGTTATTCTGGAGAAACCCCAAACAAGCTACTAAAGAAACATCTATCTACTGAGTATAAGTTTCTAGCAGATGTGGTAGGCAAGGTGTTGCTGGGTAAGTACACATCCCATGACTACATCACCAGACATCAATTCCTTGTGATGTGTGCTGTGGTGAATAAGAAGCCAATTAATTTGGCTTAGATTATATTTGAAATGATTAAGAAAAAGAACACCAAAAAGGAGGTCTGCTTTGGTAGGATTTTAGGAATCTTCCTCTATGAAAAGACTGTTGAATCCCTGGTCACACCGACCATATTCATAAATGCCTCCAAGACACTCACTTGTGCCCTCTTTGGTAGGTGGGAGAGGAACATAACCAAGCCATCCAAGGCTTCTTCCTCTTCCTCCAGCCCTTCTAAGAATACAAGTGCTGTTTCAGCCACTCCCCACCCTACTGAGGATGTCACCACTCCACCTCCACCACCTCCTGCCATCTAGAGTAATCCTCAGATGGTACACCAACACCTCTCTACAGTTCAAACCACAGTCCCCACTCCTACACCTCCATCCTCTCCAATACATCCATCACAAACTCATATTCACTTTCATACCTCACCTCCATCCCCCCATGGTACACCAACTCCATCACACACTCATATTCACTCTCATACTCCATCCCCCCATGGTACACCAACACCATCACCACATGTTACACCACCCTTAACTCCACTACCACCACATTTGGCTGATATCCCCCTTTCCAATCTATCCTCCCTACCATACTTCAATCTGCTTTCATCCTCCCTTCACACTCCTTCTTCCCCAGCTGACCCAATACAAGATTCTTTACCTCCTCCTCCACCATCAACTACCATCCCCACTTCTGTCTCCACTAAGACACCTTCAGCATTTCTTCCACTGTACCCCTCCATCATTCCACCTCTTCTAGCACTTCTCACTCCCCTCCTCAAAACCCTTATAGCAGAGGCTATTTCACCTCTTCCTTCCTCCATCTCCTCCATTGCTGCTCAGATCTCTGCTCTCTCCATCCTTCCTTCTTCAGTCAGGGGCCTGGCTCCAGTTTCCACTGAAACCGGGCAGGGGGAGATACTTTGTGAAGAAGTAGTAGTAGCAGCAGCAATAAAAGTAGCAGTAGCAGCAGAACAAGCAACAGCAGAAGCAGAAGCAATAGTAGATGCAGATGCAGATGATGATGATGATTTAATTGATTTACTTAATTTCATTGAATCTGATATGGATTTGGATGAGCCTGTTTTGGCTGAAATGCCTGTTTTGGCTGAAATAAACACTGTTGGTGATTGCATTATAAATCCCACAGTAAATCTTGTAAATTTGTTGAATATGTTTGATACAGTTCATTTGAACTTTCTGCCAGAATACAACATAAAGTCATCCGTGGCTATAGTTCCTTATACCTCCCCAATAAGCCCCAAAGTTGCCAAGCAACTCAAGCCCAGTTTTGCTACTACAGAGGCTCCTACCACTCCATCTCCACCAAGAGCTGATTCAGTCATTACTTCATCCCCTCCCAGAGTCATCTTTGCTCCAACTTTTATTATGGATGACTCTCCAATGCCTAATATTGATGAGTTGATCAAGGCTGATATGGAAGAAGAGAATAAATCAGTTGCTGAAAGCACTGATGTGTACAGTTCTCCTGCTCCAGCTCCTCCTCCAGCTCATTCCCAGGCAGAAAAACCCTTGATATCTGCAGAGGCTCTGAAAGAAATAAATGCATTATATGATGCTCATCAAGACTCTTCAGATGATGATGATGATGAAGAGGATTCAGATGATAGTCCATCTGCTAAGAAAAAGAAACTTTCTAAGAAGAGGAAAGCTCCTCCACCTCCTGCTCCAAAACTCAACCCAACACGACACTCCATATTACATTCTTCAGAACATTACTCCATACAAGGGCATGCCAGCATGGATGTGGCTGTCCAAAAACCAGCAGAAAGATAGAAAGAAGAGCAGGAAATACTCACCTCCTCCTCAGAGATTCAGAAGAGACCCTCCTCCTCCTCCTCCACCTGCTGTTGGTGCTTCAGGCTCTACATCTCAGAGGACTACCCAATATCAAACATATCAGAGGCATCAGAGTATGTTCTCCTCCTCTTCTGGAAGCAGCCAGCACAGGCACCATTCATCAGGAAAGCAGCAATAACAACAGCAACATCAACATCAATAGCAACAAATCACTGAAAGTCAGAAAGCTGAAACTCCAAAAAGACCTGCCTCCCCTCTTGTACCCTTTGAGGATCGAGAGACAGCTACAGCTGCAAAGATGGCCAGGTTCCAGGAATTGGTTGGCCTATCCATGATCAACAAGGCAAAATCTAAAGGAAAGGATCCCTTTTAATACTCAACCATGTCTAAATACAGGAAGGAAGAACTCAACAGGTTTGCAAAAGCTAACAAAATTTTTAATGTTGATGATTATATGAAATTGCATCCAGAAGATGTGGTACCAAGGGCTACTTCCCTCAATATTATTGGAGTAGCTGATATGACAATGATAAAAACTCAAGCAGTAAATCCTAACAGAAAATTAAGTTTACTCAGCCTGGAGATAAAGCTAAGGAGGTTAAGCCAAAGGAGCCCAAGCAGAAGAAATAAATTTTTAACTGTTTAGTCTCTGTGTTGTTTTAAAACTGTCTGTTTATTTCCTGATACAAAGTTCCATGTACATATATATCTGTTGCATATTTTTAAAGTTTCCTACCAGATATATTTTCTTGCTTTGTGAATTTTGTGTTCCTGTAATTAGTGACCTCACCCAAATCGGGGGAGATTGTTGGATCCCTAGTTGGATTTGGGCTAGGTTCACTAAACTAGGATGTTTGACCCAACATGTATAGCCAGGGTCATGTTTGTTTCCTAGAGTCTAGGCCATGTCCTTAGAGTCAACATTGCTTGGACCAGCCATCAACAGACTGTAGAAGACTCAAGACTTATAGAAATTTCAAAGACTCAGGAAAGTGAGTTCGACGTTCGTTGAACTCAGCTCGACGAAAGTTGTGCTCAGCTCGACGAACTTAGAGAAAATTCTCTGAGCTGAGCTCGACGAACTTAGTTCTCAGGTCGAAGATTTTTGGATACTCTACTTCAACATTCTAACGTCCAAGAAACATTTCTATGAACACTTCTCTGAACACTAGTCGATGAAGTTAGATTCTCAGCTTGACGATCTTGATGCACATAATTGGCAAGGTTCTAAAGAAAGCAGTCAGCAGTTCTCAGGTCATCAATCTTGGATCTCAGCTCGACGAACAACAAATTATCTAGTCGACGAACATGACTTCTCAGCTCGACTAACTCAGGACTCAGGTTGACGAATTCTGTTCTTTGCTTGATGATTTCTATACAGATCCAGACTTGAATTTTCCCTCCTTCTGTCCCTATTTTATTGCAATAATTCCTGAATAATAAATGCACAATATTCTCTGAATATTACTGTTAGAAGCAGCATTGATTATGTCCTTCATCAGGATTATTATTTATCGTTTTTCAATGGGACAGTTGGGGAAATCAATCAATACAGACATTCTCAAGGTTGTCAGCAATCAATGCTGGAAGGTATTCAAAATTCAGAAGGAAGAATTTATAGAAAATATAAAAGGATTTTTCTTCTTCCTTCTCGAATGAAGAGGATACAGAGAATTGGGAAACAAAAAGGACAAGAGATACAGAAAGCTATTATACAAAAAACACAGTCAAGAAATAAGAAGCCCTAGACTAGACCAGAGAAATAATAGCAAGCTGAAGAAGAAGAACAATCATCCAAAATCAAGAGTCTTCTTCCTCCTTCATTCCAGGATTCTTCAAGGACAACAAAAAACCCTATCAGTCAAGAAGTTCCTGGATATATTCTGGTCAAGGCTCAAGTTTGAAGACCTACTCACCCTGAAGCAAAACTCCAGTCTTCCTGAATAAATCAATATCTCAGGGGGAGCTTTGTTAACATCAAAGATCCACTAAGTCTTCTCAGTTGTATTTGAGAAAGAGAAGACACCATCACTCTCTCATCCCCTCACTGTACAAATGGTTCTTTAACTCTCTTCAAAAGTTATTCCTTGGTTGCAAGTCACCTGATCAAAAGACTTGGGATTGGTTTTTGAGCACCTGATCAAAAGCTCATTGGTGGCAGTCACCTGATCAAAAACCTGAGTGGATTCCTACCAGGGTGGTAGAAGAGTGGATGTACCCAGGTTGGGGAACCACTATAAAATACTTGTGTTGTCTGTTTTCCCTCTTTCTTTTGTTCTTGTTGTGCCTGTGCTAGTTAGGTTTGCTGTGCTTGATCTAGTTGGATTAATTATTGCTGTGCCTGTGGTAGATTAGGTTATCTTAGTTTGCACTTTTACTTACATTAAATTTTGGTTTCAAGTAACTGCTATACTCTGAAGTTTTAATTAACAACAAAAAGTGTTAAAGTTTTAAAGATACTCTATTCACCCCCTAGAGTATATCAGATCTATCCCTCTCTTTCATGTAATCCGACTTGCATGCCGAGGAAGCCTAGGAGTGCGTATGCACGTTACTATTGCTTAATGTTGTTGCAGTCTCGAACTTATGATGTGTAAGGCCTTAACGTCATTCTTGATACTCTTGGTTTGGTGGATAACTTCTAGTTTTGATAGTATGTTTTCGCTGTTAATGTCTGAGTTTTGAGGTTGAGTAGTTTATATCATCTTATAATGCTGAAGCTGTGGAGTCTGTATGTTGTGGGGTCCCGATCAGACCCATATTATATAGTCATTACAGGGGAGGTGTTATAGGTAGGGCTATTGAGCCAGAGGTAGGCTTGTAGTGCCTGAGGTATAGTCTAGAAGTAAACCTGTGAGATTTTGAGGAATCTGAGTTGTAAGCTCTTGGAGCTGAGTTTTGGTGGAGATTGATGGGTCTAGAACACTGCTAGATAACCGCAGAGGGACATCGTATGTACTCATAGTTTGGGGAACCACTATAAAATAGCATGTGTTGTGTACTGTGTGTTGTGGTCATTCTATTTGTGGTTCTTGTTAAAGATAAAATATATTAGCCCATTAGGAGAGGCCCATGTGTATTGGCCCATGTATAGTTTATTTAGTCCCACATTGTACATGTAGAAGTCTCTCCCTCTCTCCCTCTATATAAGTTTATGTACTCTTATTTTTGATATATATAAAATTTTTGGTGATTTTCTCTCACCTTCGTCTCTCTTTCTACATGGTATCAGAGGAATTCGTCTCTTCTTGAGGTCTTCAGCTTTTATCTGCCACTTCTCTCTAAAGCGCAGACTGCTTATTCATAGCCACCTGGCTGTGGCAGACTGTTAGTTCTTACCCGCTTCCTATTCTCTAATTTTGGTTTCAAGTAACTGCTATACTCTGAAGTTTTAATTAACAACAAAAAGTGTTAAAGTTTTAAAGATACTCTATTCACCCCCCCTAGAGTATATCAGATCTATCCCTCTCTTTCATGTAATCCGACTTGCATGCCGAGGAAGCCTAGGAGTGCGTATGCACGTTACTATTGCTTAATGTTGTTGCAGTCTCGAACTTATGATGTGTAAGGCCTTAATGTCATTCTTGATACTCTTGGTTTGGTGGATAACTTCTAGTTTTGATAGTATGTTTTCGCTGTTAATGTCTGAGTTTTGAGGTTGAGTAGTTTATATCATCTTATAATGCTGAAGCTGTGGAGTCTGTATGTTGTGGGGTCCCGGTCAGACCCATATTATATAGTCATTACAGGGGAGGTGTTATAGGTAGGGCTATTGAGCCAGAGGTAGGCTTGTAGTGCCTGAGGTATAGTCTAGAAGTAAACCTGTGAGATTTTGAGGAATCTGAGTTGTAAGCTCTTGGAGCTGAGTTTTGGTGGAGATTAATGAGTCTAGCACACTGCTAGATAGCCGCAGAGGGACATCGTATGTACTCATAGTTTGGGGAACCACTATAAAATAGCATGTGTTGTGTACTGTGTGTTGTGGTCATTCTATTTGTGGTTCTTGTTAAAGATAAAATATATTAGCCCATTAGGAGAGGCCCATGTGTATTGGCCCATGTATAGTTTATTTAGTCCCACATTGTACATGTAGAAGTCTCTCCCTCTCTCCCTCTATATAAGTTTATGTACTCTTATTTTTGATATATATAAATTTTTGGTGATTTTCTCTCACCTTCGTCTCTCTTTCTACATGGTATCAGAGGAATTCGTCTCTTCTTGAGGTCTTCAGCTTTTATCTGCCACTTCTCTCTAAAGCGCAGACTGCTTATTCATAGGCACCTGGCTGTGGCAGACTGTTAGTTCTTACCCGCTTCCTATTCTCTCAATGGTTCCACCTCCCCCCATCTTTTTATAGCCTTCTCTCTCTGACTCATTGGGTCCACTAGCTATTGCCTTCTTGCCGCGACCTGCTCCTAGTCGTCGTGGCCTGCTCTTCTTAGTTCCTTGCACCTTCTCGCTGCGGTCTGTTTTAGGTCATCGTAGCCTGTTCTCTTCCCGCCGCGGGCTCCGCATCTTGTTCACGACCTCTTACCACTGGTGTGTTCACCGAGACCATATGGTTGTTTCTCTTCTCACCTAGTTCTTCTCGCTTGCGACATTCTAGTCAGCCCGCTGCATAATGCTCCAAGTAGCTCGCCCTGCTTCTCCCTTGCGAGCTCCTGCTCCAGTCTTCCACTTGTTCTACTCGCGGTCTACTCTGCACTGCTTCAGTTTGCTGTTCTCAGTTGCTAGCCACTCAACCTGCATCAATCCGCTGCTCTCAGTTGCTAGCCCCGTGGTCTGGTTCGGCTATCCGCCATGACATCTACTGACTCAATAGTGGTTACCGCCTCCCTACCCGCCCGTGTTGATGCCCTGTCTCCCGAGGTTCGTGATGAACTTCGCATCACCACTATCTCTCTCAGTGGAAAGGCCAACTTTGTCGAATGGGTTCATTCTGTTCGTTGTGTTCTATAGACAAAGGGTCTGCTCGCTCACCTTACCCGGGCCAAACCTGATGACCCTTTTGATGACTGGCTTTACGATGAAGACTGACAATGTATTACAAAATGGCTAAGGAAATGTGGGATTAATTGTACTCTCTCTACCCTGACAAGGATAGCTTACAACACCTTTATGACATTATCTTCGTTCTTCAATCATTGGATCCTAGAACCACCGGTGACTAAACTTCATTTGTTGCAAAGGCCAGGACCCTAGTCGAGGCCTGGATACAACACCAACCTCCCTATACAGACCTTTTTACTCAAGGGGCATAGAAAGAGACTGTTGGGATCGTTATGTTGATGGCCCGTGTTCCAAGTCATCTTCACAGTGTCCAAGCCTAGATTCTCTCCTCTTCTACTATACCTTCTCTATCTGATGTTTGCTAAATGGTGCTCAAAGTTAAACCACCTCCCGAGGCTCCAGCCAGTTTCTCCCCGACTCTTATCCAGCAGCCCTTACTCCTTACTCCTGCTCCCCCTGGCCGAGGCTCTTCTACTCGGGGAGGACATTTCACGTCTCGTGGTCGGGGACGTGCTGGGCATTCTACTCTCAAGTGTACCTACTATGGTCGTGAAGGACACCTTGAAACTACCTGCTACCGCAAACATGGTTTGCCTCCTCATCTTACTGTTATTACTGTTGTTGCTCCTACTGGTTCTTCTTCTATCGAGCCCCCTTCGACTGCTCAGAAGGATATCAATGACCTCCGCCTACAGATACTGCAGTTCCAAGGCATGGTCAACCATTCCTCTGGCTCCTTTGCTTCTTTCTCTACTGAACGTATCTCTTGTCTCTCCTATAGCTCTCAATAGATCTTGGATTCTAGAGTAACTCATCATAATACTTCTCAGAAACCTCCTCAGTACATGCACACTGAGTATGCAATGTTTGTCACTGTGGCAAATGGCGACACTACTCCGGTGTCTGGAGCTGCTGATCTACAACTTACTCCTACTCTCTCATTAACCTCGGTTCTTCATGTTCCGAGATCTCCCTTCAAACTACTGTCTGTTAGTAGGCTTGCTCACGATCTTGATTGTTGTCTAATCTTTTCTCCCTCTTATTTTGTCATGCAGGTTCATCGAACACAAACTATCATTGGTAGAGAATGGCTGTCAAACGGGCTTTATCTCCTGAATGTTCTTCCTACTTCCTTCTCTGTTGTTCCCTCCATTAACTGGCATCATCGTCTTGGTCATCCTCCTCTTCAGATTCTCAATAAGGCTCTTCCTGATGTTTCTCTACCGGAGTTTTCTTGTGAATCATGTATCTTTGGTAAGCAACATCGTGTTTCGTTCCCCTCTACTTGTAATTGGCACAGTACTCCGTTCTCTCTCGTTCATTCTGATATTTGAGGTCCTTATAGGGTTCCCATTATTTTTGGTTAGTATTACTTTGTAACCTTAATTGATGACTATTCACGCATAACATGGCTTTATCTACTTCGTGATTGTACTGAATTGAATTCTGCCTTTCGTGCCTTTATTGTTGAAATACGTACACAATTTACTACTACAATACAAACGATTCACACTGATAATGCTCGTGAATATACTGGTCGAAGCTTCTCCAATTTATGCACCAAATTTAGGATAATTCATCAAAACTTGTGTATGTACATCCCTCAACAAAATGGTGTGGCCGAGCGGAAGAATCATCAACTTCTTGATGTCACTCTGTCACCCATGCTATAAATGAAGGTTCCCGCCGAATATTGGAACTTTGATGTCTCTACTGCTTGCTACCTCATTAATCACATGCCCTCCTCCATGCTTAACTTTGCCTCTCTGTTCGGTCTACTATTTCCTTCCAAATCCCCATTCTCTCTCACCCCTCGTACATTTGGTTATACGTGCTATGTTCACTCTCTCGGACCACCAAGTAACAAACTTGCCACTCACGCCACCAAATGTATCTTTGTTGGCTACTCTCATACTTAAAAGAGGTATGTTTGCTACTTTCCCATAGTCAACAAGGTACTCGTCTCCGCTGATGTTACCTTTAATGAATATGAAAGTTTCTTTTCCCACACCTCTGCTCTACCACCTCAGCCCACTATTCCCCGTCAGGCTATCCCCGTCACATTTGTGCCTCCAATACCTCTCCCTCCTCCAATGTCAGCCTCACCACCTCTCCCTCCTACTCCACTGCCCCATGTCTACACTCGACGCTCATCTCTGATTGCAGCTCGACAGCAGCCCTCTTCTACTGGTGATCTTCTGCGCACTGACAATCCAGCACCCCCTCGACGGCTCATCCCATGGGAAATTATGTATCCCTCCATCTCCTCTCTCCACCTCTTCGTACTTTTGCCCTCTCTCTCCACTATTTCCCTTCCTAACTCTTTGTAGGAAGCTCTCCAACATCCAGGCTGGAGTGCGGCCATGGACGAAGAGATGACAGCCCTGCAGGCTAACCAGACTTGAGATCTTGTTCCTCTCCCTCTTGATTAGTCTTGTGTTAACTGCAAATGAGTCTTTACAATCAAGCATGCTCATGATGGCATAGTTGATCATCTCAAAGCTCGTCTTGTGGCCAGAGGCTTCACTTAACAACATGACATCGACTATGATGAAACCTTCTCTCCGATAGCAAAACTAAATATTGTTTGGGTTCTAATTTCTCTTGCTATGCACTTGTAATGGCCCCTTCATCAAATGGACATAAAAATATCTTCCTTAATGGCGATCTCTAGGAGACTATGTATATGCACCAACCACATGGGTTTGAGACCATGGGGGAGTCTCGTGTATGCCATATCAGGAAATCTATATATGGTCCCAAACAATCCCCTCGTGCCTGGTTTGATAAGTTTAGTAAAGTGGTTCGCGAAATGGGATTTACTCGGAGCTCTGCTGATTTCTCTCTCTTTACTCATCATCAAGAAATGGGGATTGTTCTTCTTCTTGTTTATGTGGATTACATACTGATCACGGACAATGACACCATCGGGATCCAGAATATCAAACAACATCTGAACTCCATCTTCCAGACAAAAGATCTGGGTAATATGCTACACTTTCTTGGACTTGAGGTTGCAAGAAGACCCGATGGTATGTTCCTATCTCAACGAAAATTTTACATTGATCTTCTACAAAGTGCAGGCTATTCTAGATACAAACCTACAGACACTCTGATGGATATGAATCATAAGCTGTCTACGCATGACTCTGGGAATGACCGTGTTCTTACCACTATAGAGTACTTTCGACTCTTGGTGGGGGAAACTAATCTACCTCACAGTTACACGACCTGATATCTCATTTGTTGTTGGAGTTGTAAGTCAATTTATGCATACTTCTCGGACTTCTCATCTCCACACCGTCGAGCAGATTCTCAGATATTTAAAGAAGTCTCCTGAACAAGGACTTATTTATAAACCATCAAATTCCTTATCTCTTGTTGCGTACTCTATTGTTGACTACTCAGGGACTCTTGATGATAGACGCTCCACAACTAGTTTTTGCAACTACCTCGGTGGACATCTTATTACCTGGCGTAGCAAGAAACCAATTATTATTGCTCGTTCATCTGCTGAGGCTGAGTACCGTGCTATAGCGGCAGTAGTATCTGAGTTCACCTGGCTTGAGGGTCTCCTTAGTGATTTGGGTCTCAAACTCTCCTCTCCTACTACTCTACTCTGCGACAGTCAAGCAGCTATACATATTGCCAAGAACCCGGTATTTCATGAGCGCACAAAGAATATTGAAGTTGGTTGTCACTTAAATTGGGGAAAAGGTTCAATCAAAGAAGATAGTGTTGGAACATTTCTCGGCATTCAGTCAAGTCGCTGATATTTTCACCAAAGCTCTCTCTCGGACTTTGTACTATCAGTCCTTATCCAAGCTTGGCTCTTATGACTTGTACGCTCCAACTTGCATGGGAGTGTTAAAGATAAAATAAATTAGCCCATTAGGAGAGGCTCATGTATATTGGCCCATGTATAGTTTATTTAGTCCAACATTGTACATGTAGAAGTCTCTCCCTCTTTCCACCACTATATAAGTGTATGTACTCTTATTTTTTGATATATATAAAATTCTGGGTGTTTTTCTCTCTCCTGTGTCTCTCTTTCTACAGTTCTTATAGTTATTTACATATGCTAATCCAAAAAGAGACAATCACATAGCAATCCAACTATTCACCCCGCTCTAGATAATTTAGACTACCAACATCAACAATCTTCCATACATAACAAATTTATTAACTTCAAAAAAAGGAGAAAATTTAATCTAATTTGAATACTAAAAAATTTATGCACCGGGAGGTGGGTGAGAAATTCACAACTTGGATCATTCACTGCACATTGAAAGATCTGAATGTCGTGAGCTAAACCTAGATTGCAATAATACCTACATGTCGATACCCAGATCAGCGGGAAAACACTAGAGTCGTGGAAGGACACATTGGTGGTGTAGTAGACAGGTTCTGAAGGCAACAATGGAGACCAAAATGCATTGGAAATCTTGAGTAAGATCAAAGAAAATATCAAAAAAGGGAATGTTTCTTGATCAAAATCATAAAACATAACATATAAGCGAGACTGGAGGAGGAAAAAATATTAGATCGAGCGATGAGAAGGAGTCGCGGAAAGCAGTGCAGCTGGGCAGACAGCACTGTGCGGAATCGCGATAAAAGAGTTGTGCGGAATCGCGATAAAAACCCTATTTCAATGGTTGGAGGTGAGAGTTAGAGTTGTCACTTAAAACCGAAAACCGAAAACCGAACCAGAAACGAACCAGAACAGCAATGAACCATACCGAATTGTTCGCAAATTATTCAGGTTCCGGTTTGAATTTTGGAACCGTCAACAACATTTATTCAGGTGTGGTTCTTACATTTTATTATCCGGACCGGAACCAGAACCGGAACCGCAACATACAAGTCTCAAGCGGTTTCAAGATTTTTAGACCCGATCCAAACCAGACCGAAGTAGAACCGAACTGCAACCCGTTTATTATTATTATTATTATATTGTTATTATTTTATAATTTATCAATAATATTTATACTTACTATCACGAGTGAAGTTGATGCAGTTTGAACCCAAACCGCAATTGCACTAAAGGGGGTCAATTTTGGATCAAACAAAACTTCACCACATAAAAACTGTGTGGTATTGTTTGACATTGGTGCGGTTTGGAGTCAATTTTTGCAGTGCACTTTTCATTTTTATACAGTTATATAATGTATTTTCAATTTTACTTACATATTTTTTTGAAATATTTTATTTAAAAAATATAGAAGATATATAACTATTATCTAATAATAATCATGAAAGATAACTAATTATAGCCGATTGTTACGGTTGAGCATGCCGACGAGACGTGCACAAGCCAACTAGATGTCGTGGCATGTCTACACGCGTAGGAAGGCGATGAATACTATCCCACCAATCGCTGAAAAGACCGTCGATAAGTTTGCAACATAATTATTTTTATTTCGATGTTGTTTTGAGTTTTACTATTTGCAGCCCACTTTTCTTTCATTCCGCCAAGTTTGAGTTTGGTTTTAGTTGAAATCGATTGGAACCGGAACGAACTGCATGGAACAGGTAGAGCCGTTATTAGCCGGTTTGGTTTTGGTTCATGTTGAACCATAACCGGAACCGTTGACACGACGGTTCCAAAAATTAAGCTGGAACCGGAACCAGAACCGGAACCGGTCAAACCAAATAAGGTTTTGGTTCTAATTTCAAGAACTGTTACCTTAGTGATTTGGTTCATGATATTAGTAGAATCGGAACCGTGACAGCTCTAGTGGGAGTAGAGGGGGACTTATTTTTTGTTTGGCGCGGATTTTTGAGAAGCTGTGGTGTGCAGCTCTAAAAAATCTACGCCAAATAGGGCCTAAGTCTATGATAACTCTAATTTTATCCTTATTTTTATATTGTTTTTATTTAATATTTAATTAATTTACAAATATATTTTATGAATTTATTATTTAATTTCTTATTTTAGTATCAATCTTGGCTGCCAATTTCAATTTAGAGCTTATAGGATCGATCACGAGACAAAGCTGAACAAAACTAGAAAAATTCCAATTTCACGCTATGGTCACGGGCATGACCGCCAGGTCACGGGCATGTCAAGCGGGCGTGACCCCTTCAGGTGCTCCAGAATCCATTGCCACGTCGGATTAAAAGTATACGCCCATGTCACGGGCGTGACCATCAGATCACGGGTATGACTACCAGGCGTGACTCTCAGGCGTGCCGTACTTTATGACATCAGTTTCAGATCAGTCAGTTTTCAGCATACACGCCCTAGGTCACGGGCGTGACCCTAGGGCGTGACCTCTTCAGCAACACCAGATTAACTCCCGCTGTTTCTCCTTCCCGCTGCTTCTAGCAACCAACAAGACACGCCCTTGGTCATGGGCATGACTTAGGGGAGTGGCCCGCCACTTAACAACTTTTGGCTATTTTTCTCCAATGCTCCCGGGCCTTGAAGATGACGGTTCTGAGCCTTACACGCCCTAAGTCACGGGCGTGACCTAGGGGCGTGACACTCCAGCAATTTTGCCTATAAATCTAGACAATTTCAGAAGTTGAGAGGAGATTTTAGGGAGTTAGAGTTCTGTATTTTATGCTCTGTTTCTTGCATTTTTCCATTTCCTAGTCAAGATCTTTTATTTTGTAAGCTTGTATTTAAGTTGTTTTTCTTTATTGAGTCATGTCTCTCTCTCTTACCAATTTTGTAATTCCCTAATTATGATGAGTAGCTAAACTTCTTTTAGCACTTGATCATGATAAACCTTGGAATAAAATAAGCTTTTTAATTTCATCAAAAATTTCAAGTTCTTTACTTTGCTCACTAATGATTTCTCTTTGATTTTTATCGGGTCGAATTCATATTTCACGGATATGTTATTCGATCTAAGATTCCTATCCTAAATGACTGAGAGGTTACAGATACGAGAAGATCACTCAAACATAAAAGGAGTTGATTGCACTCCTCGAGAGAGGACAACATGAATCTTCCGGATTGAAGTCAAATCCAATAGAGGGGTTCTCCGCCTAAAGCAAGATTAGGGGTTTCGACTGGCTGAGAGGTCTTAATCGATCAACCTAAGGTTAGTCAAAAGCATGAGCTCGAGAGAGATGTTTTTGTACTTTGGGAACCTTCACGGTCAAGTGAGTAATTAAAGAAGTTTGCATACTTTTTTTTATAAAAGTTTATTTTAATTCAAGGGGATTATAGATCAAGTGCTAGCTTCCCCATCATCGAATTTTTCCTTATTAGTTTAACGTTTTCTTTTCCAAAATTGCAAAACCAACTTTTTGTCTGATAAGATAATAACTCTTCCTTGTGAGTACAAGTACTCAACGGTCCCCGAGTCTAAATACAATATTTCCTATAGTATATTTGATAGGTACACTTGCCTATTTTGGGATATTAGTTTGGATTTATTTTTAAAACTATAAAATCTTCATCATTCTATCATCCAAAAGAAGTAATTATGAGGGGATATTCACATCTCCTCTATAAACTAAATGATTATTTCCTATAGTTTTAAAGTATGTGGGCAAAATAGATATCAACAAGTCTTCTCAAGATAGTTCTAACCTTTTCTTTATGAATGTTTACCTCGTGCACCCTCTAGTGCCAGAAGTAAGTGAGTGAAAACAAGTTTCCTCAGGTACTTGACATATCTCTTTATATTTCATAGGCCTACTTTTGATATTTTTTGCAGAGATAAGCGAGTGTTTGTCAGTCCTCTTCGGGTAGTCGCATTATATATTTCATAGACCTGCTTTGATATCTTTTGCAAAAATTTACTAGTGTTTGTCAATTTTTTCAAGTACTCGCGTATTATATTCCATATATATGTTTTAGATAGTTACACTGAGCCCTACACCCCAAAGAAATCTAAAGACAGTCAGCTTATTTCGCCCGCTTTGCGCATTCTCCACAACCTCCTCACCTTTACTCTTACTGGTCGCGGCGACAGCCATGGCATGGTGTCTCGGGCAGATTTACTATATTTATATAGTATATTTTACTGGGTCCCACTCAACCTTGGTTATATGCTAACAATTTCTTTTGGCACCAGGCCGAAAATACGAGGTTGTGTGCGGTGCACGGCGGGAACTTCATCACATATCTCGCCAAGTAGATCGGTCTTTGGGATACTCTTCCGCGACTGAACTGCGTTCAGATGTCGCAAGTCATTCAGTTCCAGACCCTCCAGGCCCTCGACCTAGCGCGACGATGTGATGTCGAGTTTGAGGTTATCCCACCAGTAGTCGGTGGCGGGGATCTTGATCTTGATTTCGGTGCCGGTCCTAGCAGTCCTCCTCAGTCTCCCCAGATTCCACCACCATTGCTGCACTCTACCCCAGCGCCCAATCCTCAAAGCTATTGGGTCATCAATTTGGGTTGATTCACACTCGCCTAGACCAGATGCTGACTCATTTTGACGACCGTTTTACTCATTTTGATGAACTCTTTGCCGCGTTGGAGGAGAGTCACACTTCTTTCGTGGCACATATTACACGTGAGTTCACGGATCTACGAACTCATTATCCTCCACGGGGGGGGGGGGGGGGGGGGGGGGGGGGGGTGCTAGCGATAAGTAGTAGTTGTTTTCTTTGGAGTTGTAGTGTGTCGAATATTTTTGTATCTTTTCTTTGCAGTTTTTATGTATCTTTTCTTTTTTTTCAACAATATATATCAAAATTATGTTTTACTTCAGTCATGTCTTATAGGTACACTTTGGTGCTGCTTTGATGTCTTCAGGGAAGTCTTTTTTCTTTTCTTTACTTATTTTTTCATTGGGGACAATGTATTGCTTAAGTATGTGGGGATATTTCTCAAGCAAAACATTCAAAAAATAAATAAAAAATTTAAAATTTAAATTTTTTTTACTTAGTTTTTTACAAAAATACAAAAACAAATTAGAAAAAAATATCAAACATTTCCAAAAAATTAGAAAATCGAAAATTAAATTTCTTAGAAAGGGGCATTTGAGATATCACCCCATATTACCTCGTAGTACTGTTAAGATCCCTTCACAGGGAATACCTCGTGAAGTCTAAGAAGTAACAAAAAAATTAGGTTTAACTTTTAATTAGAGAAGTCTTTATTTCTATATTTATTCACATGCAAAATCCATAGTATTCAATGTTTAGAGATTTTTTATGCTTTAATTGAATTTTGAAGTAAAACTGTTGGTCATACTGTATTTCTAGTTAAATGCACATGTAAGTAGAATTTAAGTAGAATTAAAATTTCAACATACAATTAGAGTTTTTGTCTTTCTAAATGCGTAGAAATAGTTTATTTTACTTTTCTCTGAAACCGGTAAAAATTCAAAAATAATTTAGGAGAGTGTGTAGAAGTTTACTAGAGTGATATTTCGCGGATCAAGAAAGAGGTATTCTCTCTCAATGTCTAGAACTTGCCCTCTAGCTATTCTCAAGACTTTGCATAAGTTAAACTCATTAGCATATATATGATTTAGGCACTTATTTTGGCAAGTTTGATCCTTTGCATCCATACCTAACATTTTATCTTTGCTAAGCCAATTTGAGCCTATTACCCTATCTTTTATTTTAACTCCACCAAGCACTTTACCAAAGCCTAAAAAGCATCCTAATTACACACATAAGACCGTGCTTGAAAAAACAAATATAGAAACGATTTGCGAGTGATTAGGAGCCATTTTATTTTGGTGGCTAATTGAAAAAAAAAGTTGATTTATTTTTCCTCCTCTCTAAAAAATACTAAATAAAAAAACATGGAAAAAAGAGGAAGTAGAAATCTTCAACATGATGAGAAATTAAAAAAAAATAAGGAAAAGAAACAAAGGGATTTAGGAATTGGCTGCGTTATTTAAGCCATGACAATTTATTTTTTGTGCAAGCTCTCTTTAGGTTTTGGTGTGTCTAGCCATCGTTTTAATCATTGATTTTCCTCGCCAAAAACTTAAGCCTATGTTTCAACTTAATTAAGTCCTATTGATTTGTGCTTATAAGTTAAACTATTGTCGTGGCGAGAGTGTTAAAGGGCAAGCCTATGGCCATCGACATTGATGGATTTCTTTGGAGGGTATCTCAATCTTCGATTTGTGCAATGTTATCTTAGTAAGCACGATACTTTCTCCCTAAATGTGATTTTAAGATTTACCGGGTTTTCAATTTCAAAATAAAAATAATAAGTGAAAACACATTATAGAAAAGTAAAAAACTAATTTGTAGGTTGAGTATGTTTTTCTACTAAAATAGTTACATACATAGGCATAAGACTTCGCATTTTACTCCTTAGTTTCAATTTTCTTTTCCAGCATTAAAATTTTTCTACTCCCTATGAAGAGTTATTTGCTCGAGAAGAGCAAACGAGTAAGTATGTGGGTATTTGATAACTCTAATTTTATCCTTATTTTTATATAGTTTTTATTTAATATCTAATTAATTTACAAATATATTTTATGAATTTATTATCTAATTTCTTTAATTTCTTATTTTAGGGTCAATCTGGGCTGCCAATTTCAATTTTGAGCTTACAGGACTGATCAGGAGACAAAGCTGGACAAAACTGGAAAAATGCCAATTTCACACTACGGTCACGGACGTGACCGCCAGGTCACGAGTGTGTGAAGCTGGTGTGACCCCTTCAGGTGCTCCAAAATTCATTGCCACGTTGGATTAAAAGTACATGCTCATGTCACGGGCGTGGCCATCAGGTCACGGTCGTGACTACCAGATGTGACTCTCAAGCATTCCATACTTTTTGACATCAGTTTCAGATCATTCAGTTTTCAGCCTACAAGCCCTAGATCACGGGCGTGACCCTAGGGCATGACCTCTTCAGCAACACCAGATTAAATCCTGATGTTTCTCCTTCCCGCCGTTTCCAGCAACCGACAAGACACGACGTTGTTCACGGGCGTGACTTAGGGGCATGACCCGCCACTTAACAACTTTTGGCGGTTTTTCTCTAACGCTCCCGGGTCTTGAAGATGACGGTTCTGAGCCTTACACACCATAGGTCACGGGCATGACCTAGGGGCGTGACACTCCAGCAATTTTGCCTATAAATTCCAGACAATTTCAGAAGCTGAGAGAAGATTTTTGGGAGTTAGAGTTCTGTATTTTATGCTTTATTTCTTGCATTTTTTCCATTTCCTAGTCTAGATCTTTTATTTTGTAAGCTTTAATTTAAGTTATTTTTTTCATTGAATCATGTCTCTCTCTTCCCTATTTTGTAATTCCCTAATCATGATGAGTAGCTAAACTTCTTTTAGCACTTGATCGTGATGAACCTTCGAATAAAATAAGCTTTTTAATTTCATCAAAAATGTCAAGTTCTTTACTTTGCTCACTAACGATTTATCGTTGATTTTTATCGTGTTGAATTCATATTTTGTAGATATGTTCTTCGATCTAAGATTCGTATCCTAAATAACCGAGAGTTTGCGGATACGAGGAGATCACTCAAAGATAAAAGGAGTTGATTGCACTCCTTGAGAGAGGACGACATGAATCTTCCAGATTTGAGTCAAATCCAATGGAGGGGTTCTCCACCTAAAGCAATCTTAGAGGTTTCGACTGGTCAAGAGGTATTAATCAATCAACCTAAGGTTAGTCAAAAGCATGAGCTCGAGAGAGATGCTTTTGTACTTTGAGAACCTCCACGGTCGAGTGATTAATTAAAGAAGTTTGCATACTTTTTTTTATAAAAGTTTATTTTAATCCAAGGGGATTCTAGATCAAGTGCTAACTTCCCCATCATCGAATTTCTCCCTATTAGTTTAATGTTTTATTTTCCAAAATCACAAAACTAACTTTTTGTCCGATAAGATAATTTCTCTTCCTTGTGAGTACAAGTACTCAACGGTCCCCGAGTGTAAATACGACATTTCCTATACTATATTTTGATAGGTACACATGCCTATTTTAGGATATTAGTTTGGATTTATTTTAAAAACTATAAAATATTCATCAGTCTATCATCCAAAAAAAATAATTATGAGGGGATATTCACATCTCCTCTATAAACTATATGATTATTTCCTTTGGTTTTAAAGTATGTGGGCAAAATAGATATCAATAAGTCTTCTCAAGATAGTTCTAACCTTTTCTTTATGAATGTTTACCTCATGCACCCTGTAGTGCCAAACGTAAGTGAGTGAAAACAAGTTTCCTCGGGTACTTGACATATCTCTTTATATTTTATAGACCTACTTTTGATATCTTTTGCAGAGATAAGCGAGTGTTTGTGAGTTCTCTTCGGGTACTCGCATTATATATTTCATAGACCTGCTTTGATATCTTTTGCAAAAATGTACTGGTGTTTGTCAAATTTTTTCAAGTACTTGCGTATTATATTCCATATACATGTTTTAGATATCTTTTGCAGATATAGATAGGTGTTTGCGATTTCTCTTTAGGAAATCGCACAATATGCTTCTTTTTTACCCTCTTTGACTGTTCACACTTGCAGAGATAAATAAATGTCCGTGAGTTTTCTTCAGGTACTCGCGTATTATATTTCATATACTTATTTTAGATATCTTTTGCAGATAGACATGTGTCCATGAGTACTTTTCAAGTAATCGCATGATATGCCTCTTTTTTACCAAATTTGACTATTCACTTTTGTAGTGATAAATAGGTGCTTGCAAGTTTTCTTCGGGGACTTGCGTATTAAATTTCATATACGTATTTTAGATGTCTTTTGCAAAGATAGATAGGTGTCCACGAGTTCTATTCAGGTAATCTCACGATATATATGCTTCTTTTTGACCTACTTTGATTCTTCATTATTGTAGGGATAAATAGGTGCTCGCGGGTTTTCTTCATGTACTCAAGTATTATATTGCATATACTTGTTTTTAATATCTTTTGCAGAAATAGACAGGCATCCATGATTTCTCTTTAGGTAATTACAAGATATGATTCTTTTTTACTTATTTTGACTCTTCTTTTGTAGAAGAAAACGTAAGTGTTTGCAAGCTCTCTCCAGGCACTAGCAAGTTCCCCCATGTACTTACACTCTTTTATACACTTGAGGTGAATCATGATATTTGTGGGTAAGTTCTATTTTTTCCAAGTTCTTTTGAAAATTTGAAAATTTGCAGGGATTATGTTTACCCAAAAATCGGCAATACAAGGTGACTGATTCAGGTACCCGATGGTCAGACCCTCTTTCTTGATAGAAGTGACCGCATGGGCCACCCCTTGTAAAATCCCTCCTCCTGGGAATTAGGCACGACAGAGAAGAGATTTTTTGCCTAGGACTGTCGCCTTACAATGAAACCATCTACAAGTTAGTTGTCACCATAAGATAGCAACCCTGCCGACAAGGACGACCATTCGCACAGCTAATGAAAGAAGAAATAAATAAGTCCACGCATCACATCATAGATGTATAAATACCCAAAGAAAGGTCCATATGAGATAATAAAAGTTTATAATAAAAAGGGCTTATGCCCGGTACATAAACATCATAAAATATCACTCTCTCTCAACTAACAACGCGGAAGCTAAACTTTATGATCATCAACCTGACGTCGGGTAGTAATGGTGGTAGTGTGTGACTCTATCTCCTCTATCCTGGTGTCTCAATCTCTGGCTCCGCCCGGTCAAACTGCGGCAGCGTCTCCACATGTCCTTAAAATAATGTGGTAAATGAACGTCAGTCAAACTAGACTCAGCTACTTCGTCCCCGCCATACACCCGCAAATCCTAGTCACCGTGCGGGAGGAAGAAAGCAGAGGACCAATAGTAACATAATGTACAAGCATGTGACAACGGTATAAATATATATATATATATATATATATATATATATATATATATATATATATATATATATATATATATATATATATATAATTCTCTAGCAGTTCTATATCAGTATGAGTAGTAAAGAAGAACAACAACTAGCACATTATAAAAGTACAATAAGAGGAGCTAAGTAATACTAGTAAAGTAAAGCAACTACACTACCATCACAAAAGCATAACCTAACTTATATGAATGTTCATATAAACATATAAGTTAAGGTTTCTGAAATAATAACTCATCATATAAAAGAGCCCATACTAATATATATGATGAGGATTTGTAGGTGTGTATGGTATGTCATGTTTTGTCATGCTATGCAATACAATGTTTATTATATAACTCACACACATGACTCTGTGCACAGACCTTTCATGCCTCCCCACTTTTTAGAGGTGGCCAACATCTCAGGTACCAATCGTCGTAGCTCACAGTGGTAGTGGAGCGGGTGTCTCCACTCCTAGGAGAGCAGACACACTACCAGGCCTAGACCTCTCGTACGCCTCAATGCTAATAACATATCAGCGGAGCCCTTGCGTACTCTTGCTGGTGACTACCAGTCTTCCATGGTCGGGTTTGCTCTTAGGCAACATAGTCTTTCAGACCTCGGTATAAATATCCTACTGGTCTCCCCAATGGTCTACACACTGTACCAGAGTCATCGTACTTCTGTCGGTGTGCCGACTAAACCAATACCGAGTGACCCACCATATAAGCACAAACCAGGTATAACCATACCCTCCCGAGCCTCTAGCTCGCAGGATAAACATGTCCTAATATCAAATAACAACCCGAGCAACCATCTCGTAGGACCAACAAGCCCTATATCACTCCAACCCACATAAATATGAGATCGCTATAACATTATTTAATCCTATCAGACTACTCTTGTCCAACTTCCAAACTATTTAGCTATTTATGGTTAACCTTGGACTTCCCGAGGTCTACCCTGTGAAGGGCTCGCAGCGATAATAGGAACTATGATGGGCTGAAGCTCATCGCTCCCTTTTTCAAGGCACTTAGTAATGTTATGCTACCCTTAACCAAATCCACTCCTAGGGTTACTAAGTGTGTCACCTCTCCAAAGTATGAACTGTTGAAAGCTTTAATTTTCTAAAATTGTTAATTGCAGACCATATGATCATGTATGTGTGTATGAATAGGAATCCTCCAAACACTTGATCCTAGGACCTAAGATTATTTCTTGAGACATATCATGACATCTTAGACCTAATTCCAGAGATTTATAATTTTCCTAAAATTATCAGCAATTATTATAATTTTCCTAAATTATTGCAACATGTGATTTTGAACATGAAGTGTCACTTTCTTTTATCAAACCAGCAAAATAAAGTTATTCTAACATCATCTTAAGTAATAATAGATCTGGACTAAATTTCACATCATTCCTATAATATTTGATATTTAATTTCAAATTACAAATATCTGATCCACTAGGTCAAGTTACACATGAATTAATATAAATATTTATCAAATAATTCCAGAAAAGTTACTGTAGGTTAAAAATAATAAATAATTATTTATTCCTAAAATTTATAATTTATAACTCAAATTGAGCACAATTATCTCAATAATATAGAAGACGCAAAAATGAAAATTATAACTGCAACCCTAAGATTTTGACTTTCAAAAATTCCAACTAATTCATCAAGTGTTTATAATACTAAATAATTGTTATTGGCAAGGTTTCATAATTTTTGCAACTATTTTAGTCATCCTAATTTCACTAATACGCCTACGTAACAAAAACACTAATTAATTCAGCAACTCAACTCCAAATATTCTAAAACTTCATAAGGAGGTGTACTTTTACTAAATAATTGCATGTAAAAAAGCACTAGATTTGACCAAGCCAATCTTGCTAAATTCACAAGATACACCTGGCTAACTGCACATAACATCACATACAACATGACAACTTGCAAGTGAGATTCACCAACCTATATGGATCCAAAGGACCTAAAATTTTAACCAAGGCCTTATACCTCCCTAATGAACCTCTCACCAAAATTTGGGGTTAAAATAATTATTTATCACCAAAAGAGTTTAGTTTTATGAAAAATCAAATTTTTACTAAACCTATAGGATAATATTGTCCAAAATTTCCTATTTTTGGTCTGTACTTTTATCTATGGTATATTCTTACATGCCCCAAATTGCAAGTCAATACCCTTAGCTAACTAAAAGTTATTAAGGAAATAGTGGTTGTCCTACCCTATGGATCAGTTCTACAGGAATTGCCCTACGGGAAGCTATAGTGCCCCAAATGATCAGATTTAATTTTTTAATAAAAGTAGACTCACAGGGTTACCATTTTTATATTGGACACTTTTCATGGTTCAGCACCTAAGGGTCTCATTTTTCTGATTTAAAAAGTGCATATTAAAGGGGCAAAATATATAATAATTAATATAAATCAAATCATCGGTTGTGATTTCATCTTCTTCCTCTAGCCAAGGGACGGGATCCACCCGACCTGTAGCTTTTCTATAGCCATTTTCCGGCCATCCGGACACTTCCCCGATAGGCCACCTCAACCACCACCTCCGTTGAGGTGGTGGCTATCGCCCGGCGATGGTTTGGCCGCTGGAAGCGGTGGTTTCCAGAGAACGCACCACCATGGAATTTTCCAAAAATCTCCATTTTCTCACATTGGATCGGGCTCTATTGAGCCCTATTTCTCTCTTATTGGATCTAGGATACTAGCACAAGGGGAGAGGAGGAGAAACATGCCTGATTTCGAGCTTGGATGCGGCTACTCCGGCGGGTGGCCATGGTTTTTGGCTTTTTTCGGCGAACCTCTCCCGATCTCGATTCTCAACCAAAAGCTTTGACGTAAGAGTCGATTTCAACTGCCAAGGAGCTTTTGAAGCTGATGAAAGGATTGAATTGAGCTTTGGGAGCCTCTATATAGGATATCCAAGTTATGGGGGTTATGTTCATGGCCATTAAAGGCCCTCCGTGATGGTTCCCAACCTATAACTGTTGGAAACCTCCTCCTCTTCATTTGGAAAGATGAAAGGAGGGGTTGGGGAAGAAGAAGGGAGTGTCACTTGGCATCCCACCATTATTTCCCCTCTAAATAAAACTTCCCTCCTAATTACCCTCATTGAATCCCCTAATTAAAATAATAAATTAGATTAAATAAATCTGAAAATTTAGTAGGCCATAGGATGGGCCTTGGGTAAGGCCTTAACATACTTGAATTGGCTTAGGTCATCATTTATTATTTAGGACTAAGTTGACCATGGTTGACCTTGGGGTTGACTTGTGCACACTGGGGGTGCACATAGCAGTTTCCCTAAGTTCAATCTAGCTAGGGTCACACTAGGGCCTCCATACACCACTCAAACCCTAACCCTAACTTTAGGGGGCCTAGAAGTGTGGGGGATGTTACTGTAACACCTGCATCCATCATATGAAATATAATAGAGGGTCCGGCCAAGGCCCCACACCATATTCCACAGACAGTTGGCGGAGTTACATGTTAATATAAAAACTACACGAAATCTAACTTAGAGCATTCTAGCGGAAGCTTTAAGGGTTCACTTTTGAACTCAAGTACATACAAATGTCCACTATATATATATATATATATATATATATATATATATATATATATATATATATATATATATATATATATATATATCAGGAATGTTTTACAAAAATACACAAAAGTCAAACGACCTTAAGGCCTTACAACTGTTGCTTTTTACAAAAGTATTTTCATACATCGACATGTAGGCCGACCACACATGAAATTACTAAAACGCCTTTGCTTGGCCTTCGAGGTACGACATAGAAACAAGGGCAGCAACCCACTATTTCCCGCTCGGCTCTCCAGCATCTACACAGGGACAATCCTCCACAAGGGTGGCAAACATGGCAATGATTATCTTTCAGACTACCAATTTATAATGACCCTACCCCATACACAGAGCAGCGGTATTCCTTCCCTATAGGCATAGCATATATACAACAGATATATCACAAGTAGATGCACTTAAGAACAAAACAATATATCACAAACGAATGCCTCAATGGCCAAATGTTTCGTGCACTCAGGGCATATTCTTTGTGTACCGGACTTCTCCAGGTCCCACCATCATCCACAGTCTCGGAATTGATGGTATACTTGAGCATTTTAGTCTTTCCGGCCGGAGCCTAAGACTCTCATTATGCCAATGATGAAAGCCATTTACTTTAGGCAATCTAGTCTAAATGACATAACATAGGTACAGTTCAGCCACAACCCAATGCTCAAATCTCCATGTCAATGCCGATGTTCCCAGCCATCATGGCAAATGACAAGACACACGTCAGCCTCCCCTTGCCAGTTCGGATCTTTGTACTTTATATTGGGCACTCTAGGCCCTCACATGGCTCATGTGGCTAATAGCTGGGCTCTTCATGCTCTCAGATGCTCATGCTACGCACCTTGTCACATGGAAATAGGCTTCACAACAACATTCAAGCTGTCTCGCATGACCATATTAGCTGGGCTCACAAGGCTCTCAGCTTCAAACAATGGCCCCAGGTCTCCCAGAGACAGGACTCATAGCTTACTGGAAGTTATCACCGGCAGTAGTACTACCTCTGCGTGGTAGGGACAGAATTCCCCACTTTTGGGTGTTTTCCTGGAGATCACCTCCAGTACTATCACTGAAGCAACCTACACACCCCCAGACCCCAGATTCTACACGTTTAACCACATGTTTTATCCACAGAGTCTTCTCAGGCATGAAAATCAATTCATCACCAATCCAGATCAATCTGTCCAGATGGGCTTCACACAGCATGCATATTCCATACTTCGATTTCCGGATATATATGCAAAATCAAACTCTAGGATACTACGTATCGACCCATTAGAATCTCCTCGATTCTCCACCTTTTGGTGGGGGATACCATGCATATGCAAAAAGGAAGAGTTCACTTGTCCAAGAAGGGATATCGTTACCCTTATAGATCTTTTCGTAGCCATGAATAAGTCTTCTATCCAGATGGAAAGGAGCGCCTCACTTTCCTCGTCACGGATCTTACTTCGTCTCTTGATTCCAATCACGAAATCTCCTTCACCAAGCTTACAATATTAAGCCTCATCATATTTACCTCAAGAACTTGAAGTACCAAGATAGAGAGAAAAGTGAGAGTTCAATCTCATGCCCAACATTTATTTATAGGCTACCATCGCGCAGTTTCTACTATCGCCGCGCAGTATCATAGGAGGTTGCCTCTTGGGACAATCAATATCACATTGTCTCTCCAAAATAGCCTCCACCATAATGCCACGTGGCAGCTATAGCCGCACATCAGGTTATTACCACCAAGAAATACTTTAACCCGAGCTATCGCAATGCATTTACTCCTACCGCCGCGCGGTTGTCACTCAACGCTGCATTGAAAGCATTGCGTGATAGCACCACGCGCTAGCCCACTACTGCCTCACAATAGTACTCTCAATTCTTCAAAGTGTTTAGTGTGTTGAGTGGTACCGCCACGCGCTAGCCACTACCACCCTGTGGTAGTCCTCTCAACGCTTCATCGAAAGCGTTGAATGCGTTGAGTGGTACCGCCACGCGCTAACTTAACTACCGCCACGCGGTAGATACCCGAGCCATCAGTTGATTTAATTCAAAGGTTAATGCCAGCGTTAACACTACCGCCGTGCGTTAACTTTCAATTCTTCCTTTTTAGGATTTTTGGGGCATTACAGCTACACCCCACATAAAATGTCGTAGTTAACATTTTTAGTAACCACGTTATCATGGACAGTAACACTACCGCCCCATGGTAGCACATTACCTGATCGCAATGTTCAATATGGAGAAGTTGGGAGCGATCATGTAACACCTCCATCCGACACGTAGAATATAACAGAAGGTCCGACTGAGGCCCCACACCATATTCTATGGATAGTCGGCGGAGTTACTCATGGAGACCATTTTATTCACACATCCTAACTCAGAGTGCATTCTAGCAGAAGCATTTTAAGTTAGTTGTAGAACCCACACGCCAGGAATCTATACTATAAACAAAGGAATATTATTTCATACACAACATGTTCTAGCCTTAAGGCCTTACACTGTTTCCTTTACAAAATATGTCTTTCATACATCGACACACATGTCAGCCACACATGAAAATAGTAAATGTTCTCCTCTGGGCCTTCGAGGGCCAGCCAATTATAGCATAAGGGACTTCATCCCACTACTTTCCACTTGGCTCTCCAGTACCTGCATAGCACGACCCACCAAAATCTGGCAAACAATGCAACAGTCAGCATTAGCTGACCAAATTATAACGACCCCACCCCAGGCCAGCCAATTATAGCATAAGGGACTTCATCCCACTACTTTCCACTTGGCTCTCCAGTACCTGCATAGCACGACCCACCAAAATCTGGCAAACAATGCAACAGTCAGCATTAGCTGACCAAATTATAACGACCCCACCCCATACTAGGGGAAGCGGTTCTCCTTTCCTAAAAACAGCATCATATATATATTTTGGCAACAAAATGTGCATTTAAGAACCATTCACCATGAACATAGGCTCGATCAGCCATATGCCCCATGCACTCAGGGCACATTCTCAGTGTATCGGACTGTTCTGGGTCCCACCACCATCCACAGTCCCAGACTTGATGGTTCACACTTGAGAATTCTAATATTTCTAGCTCGGGGCCTAAGACTCTCATTATGCCAACAATGAAATCTAGTTACTTTAGGCGATCTAGTCCGAACAACATAATGCGGGTACAGTTCATCAACAACTCGTTGCTCAAATCTACATGCCAACACAACGGTCGCATCCATCATAGAGAACGACAAGACGCGGGTTAGCCTCCCCTTGCCCATTCGGCTCTTTGGCATTTTGGTTGGGCACTTCAGGCGCTCAGCTACAATTGCCACTCACATTGTTCGCAGAACCTGGGTCTGCAATGATCATATCAATGGCTCTCACTATAGTATAGTTGGGCTCTTGAGGTTCAACAACTTCTCATGCTATGCACCTTGTCTTGCGGACATAGACTTCACAACCACAATCAGGATGGCTCTCATGGCCACGTTAGCTGGGCTTGTAAGGCTCTCAGCTTCAACCAATCATCCCCAAGTCTCTAAGAGACATGCCTCTCATAGCTCACTATAAGCTATCACCGGCAGTAGCACTACCGCAACGCGGTAGGGGACAAACATTTCTTCCCCTCTTTTGGGTACTTTCCAAGAGATAACCCCTAGTACTATCACTGCAGCATCCTGCACACCCCTTGACCCTGAAAACTGCATGTTTATCCACGGAGTCTTCTCTGACACACAAATCAATCATCACAAATCCAGACCAACCTGTCCAAATGTGCCTCACATAGCATGTCTATTCTATCCTTCGATTCCGGATTCTATATGTAATTTCTTCTGGGTATCACAGCGATCTGCCCATTGTAAACCACCCTTTTTCACCCTTTAGTGAGGGGTTTCATACACGTATGTAAATTGAGGACTTCACTTGTCCAAGGAGAAAGTCGTTACCCTCGTTGATCGCTTAGGTGCCATACTCTTGCTCTTAATCCGGATGGAACTGATCACCTTGGACAAGTTTCATAGGTGATTTTCCTATCTTCTCTAAAACCTACAAAGTATGCTTTGAAAGTCCACACCACTTGAGGGCGGATTTCACATCATCCCAATGTTGAAACCGGAAATCCGGTCTCCCGTGGAGTTCGACCCTTGGGGAAGGGGTGACCGCGCACCTACTACCCTCAAACGAACGATCTAGGCACAAGACTAGGAACACGAGGGATAGACCCAAGGTCTCAGCGTGGAGGACCCGCCGCATACCCGGAAGACTAACTAACTCTTCCCCTCCCAAACCAAGGGCTGAGCTAAGGCACCTTCGGAGGGCTCTCTTGGCCGACCGGAACATCCAAGGAGGATCTCGAGATCCACTCCCAAACTAGAGGTGCCACCTCGGGTCTATACAAAATGCTCCCCGCCTGCCTTACTATTGGCGCCAAACCGCCCAGCAGCCCTACTCTATGCAGCCCCAAATGGGCCGCTAATAGCGGAACTCCGCTACTCTGAAAGGATGGCAACGGGCCATCAGGTGGTTCCCGGCATCTATACCTCGGGGCCCACACGGGGGAGCGGTTCACGAACACACCGCTCGCCCAAGACAGGAGGAGTAAGCTACATTCTCAGAGCATCACAGATATAAAAGAATATTACAGGAATATAAATTCCATACTCGGCACGCAGGCCGGAAATATAAACAAAAAGGCCTTCGAGGGCCGGCACAAGTTTGGGCTTAAGCCCGCTACTCCCCGCCTGGTACTGCAACACCTGTACGTCAACGTCTCGACGAGCGGCGGCCAACTAGTCATCGATCGGCTAATATAAGCGGACCAAACATATTGCGCACACCCCCTTTTTGGGGCTCGTGGCGCGCATTCCCTGCGAGCGGCTAAATAAACAACTTCCTCGGAGTCTTCTCCGGGAACCCCAGAACATCACCAATCCGGCTCACACGTCCGGATGGGCTTCACACAGCATGCCTAAACCCGTACTCACGCTTCCGGGTACTAATGCAATTAACTGCGGGGACGTACGCGTCAAGTCGTCGGGAGCTCCCTTCCCCCCACCCGTTGGTGGAGAGGGGTTTCCGTGCGAATATGGAAACTGAAGGCTTCACATGCCCAAGTTGAAACATCGTTACCCTTGTCGCGTGTTTGGCGGCGGGGGCGGGAGAGGAGCTCCGGGCCAATCCTGCTGCATGCGGCCGCGTCGGTGGTCGCTCTCCACTCCAGGCCGAGCTTCGCTCCAGGCCGAGCCTCGCTCCAGGCCGAGCCTCGCTCCAGGCCGAGCCTCGCTCCAGGCTGAGCTTGTTGCCGGTGGACGGGAAGGTCGAGGTGTGCTTCTCCCGGCCGGGAAAAAAAAGAGGGATGCGGGGCTCGGGTACCTCCTCCGAGCGGCGACCAGAAATAGCATCACGATCTAAGTCAGCAGAAAATTTGAACTGCCGACTGCAATACTCTCTACCAATATTTCCCCACTCCTCGGACAGAGATTCAAAATCCAAACACCCATTCGCCATATAAAACACAAGTGCCTCGCACGCTGAAACCCGATCGTCGACAAAAAACAGGAAACTATCTGGCGATCTCAGATACCCAACTCGATCATCATCGCAGCTCCATGATAGTCCTCCCGCCAATGGAACTACCACAACTGCCAAGATCGGCGCCGCCAAAAGCATCAACAGCAGAAGACCCGGCGTCATCAGTTCGCGACTCGAGGGCGGAGCCTTAAACTCCTAGGAACAAAGGAAGCACACCTCGTGTCCGAATCGAAGAGCTCCAGTAATGGGAAGAAAGATTTGGGAATCGCCGGGTGAGAGGGGGAAGGAGGCGGCGGCGGCGGCCTTGCTTTGCCGAGGATGAGAGAGGGAAGGAGGCGGCGGCGGCGTTGCTTAGCCGGAGACGGGAGAGGGCGGGGAAGGGGCGGCGGCGGCGGCGGGGCTCCAGATCCGTCGGCTAGGGCTCTCCTTCTTCCCCCCCGATTTCCCCCTGGAACCCGTGCCCTCATTTTTATTTTTTCTCCCTTTTATTTCCCCCCCCCCCAACTCCTGTGTCCCGACCCCCCCCCCCCTTTTACTTATCCCCCAATATATAACATATATAATATATTATATATATTATAATATATATATATATATATATATATATATATATATATATATATATATATATATATATATATATATTGTATATAAATAAAGAACCCACGCGCATAGAACCTCCGCACGCACGCACGCACGAGGACCCGCACGTCCTCAAACGGGGTCGCACCGACTCGTCGCCCATAACACGCCCCTAGGCTGACGTTTGGGGAGGGTCCCACTCGCCCGGCTACGGGGTTGTACACCCAATACAATTCATCTTCCTCATTTGATGATCTGAACTTGGGCAGATTCAGGGCTTTGCTCAGTCTTCTAGAAGTGATCTTGATCTTGTTTCCATTGATAGATGACTTGATTTTGTTGGAGGATGTATTGATAGTGGCATTAGAATAGATTTCTATAACTTCTCTCTTCTATATGGAGCTTGGCTCGGATAGAATGAACTCTTGGTCAACAACCTTCAGCAATTGGACAATAAGTTGTACTTCCTCTAGAGCATCCTTGAATCCATTTCGCACTACTTTAGGTCCCTCAAAAAGGAAATCCATTCCTTTTAGCTCCATGAACCATTGAATTTCTGGAGCTTTCTCGAGATTTCATCGTCGGGGGGCAGAGAGTCGAAAAGTGTTATGAATAGTGTATTTGACTTTAAGCACACACACTTCTATTTATACTTACCCCTATTTGAGAATATGGAGAGGCGCGTACCTATCATGTTTGACACGAGTTTATCAACGACAGAGATTAATCCTGGAAAATAGTTGTAATCAGAACTGTCTAAGTAAGATCGTTTAGTGGTCTCAATGCATTCAATGCGCTCGACTCCTGAATTTGTCTCAGCGCACTCGACTCTTGGACACTTAGTCTCAGCGTACTCAATGCTTGGAAACATAGTCTCAGCACACGCGATGCCTGAAGTTGTCTCAGCGCACTCGATGCCTTGGACACTTAGTCCATTTTTTCATTGATATCCTACAAGGGTCAACTTTGCCTGCAACACACATAAAGAGATAATGAAGTTATACCAAGTTCAACATGCTAACTCAAATTTGAAGGTGTTGAAACTTGGCTTCATCCAGTGTCTTGGTGAAAATATCAACTACTTGTCTGTCTATGGGGACAAACTCAAGACTGATGTCCTCCCTTTCTACATGTCTTCTAATGAAATAATATCTAATCTTTATGTGCTTAGTTCTGTTATGATACACAGGATTCCTAGAAATAGACATTGCACTAGAAGAATCACAAAATATTGGAGTTCTATATAGCTTGAAATTATAGTCTTGGAGGTGATGGTAAATCCATAGCAGTTGTGCACAGGAGCTTCCAGCTGAAATATATTCTGATTCTATTATTGAGATGGAAACAATGGTTTGCTTCTTGCTGCTCCAAGATATAAGTCTTCTCCCGAGAAATTGATAGGTTTCATAGGTGATTTTCCTGTCTTCTCTACAACCTGCAAATTTTGTATCTTAATACCCAATTAGTTCAAAGTCATTATTCCTAGGGTACCATAGAACCAAGATCAGGTGTGCCCTTGAGATATCTCAGAATTATTTTTGTTGTAGAATAATGAGACTCTTTAAGGCTAGCCTGGTAACTAGCACAAACACATGTACCATACATGATGTCTGGTCTGCTAGTAGTCAAGTAGAGGAGGGAGCCAATAATGCATCTATACATGGTTTAATCAACAGGTTTCCTAGTCTCATCCTTGTCAATTGACACACTTGACCTCATAGAAGTTTTCATTATGGAGGCACTCTCCATTACAAACTTCTTGATTAGCTCCTTAGTGAACTTAGATTGAGAGATGAATAGACCATCCTCTGACTGTCTAACTAGGATGCCCAAGAAGTACTTGAGTTCACCCATACTACTCATCTCAAATTGCCCTTGCATAAGTTTAGCAATCTTCTTGCAGAGGCCATCATTAGTAGTGTAACGCCCCAAAACTCAAAGGAGCGACGGGTGGAATTTTGAGCCAAGTTTGGAACTTGGCAGGGGTCACACGGCCTGGGACACAGGCGTGTCCCAGGGCATGTCGTGCTCGGGTCGACGATCTGGCTGAGAGGTCGATGAATTTTGGAATCGACGATCATCGAGCAGCGAACACGGCCTAAGACACGGGCGTGTCCCAGGCCGTATCCTTCACAGGTTGAAGCTGGGTTGTGGCGTGGTTGTCACACGGGTCAGAATACGGGCCGTGTTGGGTAGACACGGGCATGCTAAATCCGACACGAGTGTGTCGAGGACCCGTGTCCTTTGCGGGATAATTTTGGATCTGTGTCAATGGGAGAACACGGCCGGGTACACGACCGTGTACTAGTTGACATGGGCATGTCAGGCTCGACACGGGCGTGTCAGGTGCCCATATACTTTTCGGGACGCGTTGGTTTCGACGGAGAATGGGGAACACAGCCCTGGACACGGGCGTGTCGCAGGCCGTGTTCGGCCCAGATTTTGCATTTCAAGCCCGGATCGTGGTCATCCGTTTCCTTATTTTGGGATCTGATGCCTGTGGGTTGTTCCTGATGGGATATACCCAGGTTTATGGTTAGAAATACCTCATTTCATCCAACCAATCTCTTTCTAAAGATCTAGAGAGATGGGAGAGAAAGGAAGAAGAAAGGAGGCTAGATCTGGTCACCGGCGGAGCTTTGGAGCTCCAAATCGCAAGCCGACTTCGGATCTACAAAGGCAAGGAGATTGCGGTGTTTTTCATCTGCATAAATTTCCATGGCACAAAGGAAAACTTCTAGGGTAATGATTCTCATCCTAGGACATGTGAAGTCCTCTTTTCCTTGCTTAGGAAGCCCACTCTCACGAGTATACGGTGAGTTGAGGCATTCCTTTGGGTAGACATGAATAGTCCCCGTTGTGTACATGTAGAGTCCGTAATCGAGAATAGATATAGGCATGATGTGTGAAACCTACCCGGACAAGTTGTTCTGGATCGGTGATGTTGCATTGCATGAATGGCCGGAGAAGACTCCGCGCGAATGTTTGTTTTTCGGGTTTTCTACGCGGTAGATTGCAACAGGGAGCCTTGGGGATTAACTCCAAGGAGCACCCGAAAAACTGGGCAGACGCGTGATTCTGCCAACATGGTGGCCTGGGAGCCAACTTGTACATAACTGGGTTATGTAAAGTGTGTAATCGGTTTGGGACTCGGGAAAGTTTGACCCGCGCATATGGCTTAAATTGTCGTTGTGATGTGAGCAACGGGTTAGGCGGAACCATACCCGCTCTATGTCGTTCGGTTGGAGCCGTTGGCATAGATGGAGGATCTTAGGCGGTCTATGGCTTAAACTGATGTGACCAATGCCGGAAAGACAAAAATGCTCGCAAGATTGGCCGTCCATGTGGCGGTGGTGAGACCGAAACGTCTATGGCTTGAATTGACGTGACGTTGACCGGTTCATCGAGAATGTGCCCTGAGAGCACGGTGTGTGGCCGTGCATGCCTACGCCTGTGATGTAGTCTTGTTATATTACTGCTTGGTTATGCAAATAAAATGCTGGGAAAGGAGCATCGCCGCCGTGAGTTTGGGGGCGGGATCTTTATAATTTGGTCAGTATAGCTGACCGTTGCTTTTGTTTGCTACCGTGCGGTGGATTGTTGCCGTGCAGGTGCTGCGGAACCAAGTGGTAAATAGCGGGCAAAAGGCCAAGTTGCTGAGCCGGCCCTCGAAGGCCTAATTTTGAGTGTTTACTTACTTTATTCATGTGTGACCGGCCTGCGTGTCGAGGTTTGTAAAACATGTAATTTGAGTAAACATTGGTAAGGCCTTAAGGCTAGTGTACTTGTGTATTGTAGCATCATTCCTATTGTTTTGAGTAGTGGACATTCATGTTTGGTTGGGTTCTTTAATTTGCAACTTTTAAGAAAATTGCTTCCGCTAGAATGACTCTGTGTAGGACGTTAGTTATTGGTTGGATGGTTTCCATTGAGTAACCGCCCGGTTTGTCTGTGGTATATGGCATCGGGCCCCGGCCGGACCTACTGTTATATGCTATGCGATGGATAGGGGGTGTTACAATTTGGTATCACACTACTGGTTTCGATCAGGCTTAAATGAATTCGTGGGCGAATTCTTTTTAAGGGGTGGTGAGCACATGTGTGTGCGTCATCGTTATAACATCAAAAGAACCCATGAATGTCCACTTAGGAATGAAAATACACGTGTTTGAGGAACCTGCGCGTTCCTATAATTATTCTTTGCAATTTTATATGGTCGCTTAACAGTGTTTTGTACAACTATAGGTGACCAGAAGCGGTGCTGGGCCGTCAGAATGCCGAGTTTTTGAGGCTAGTAGTCCACCAAATGATGGTCCTGCAACACCTCCTTCGGCCGAAACCATATGATTGGTGGCTAAAGCGGTGTTTGCAATGATCAATGCGTAGCCTGCAAGGCAGATACATCAGCCTGACCCAGCGGTGGAGCATGTACCGCTTCAAGCAGCGGAGCAAAGAAGCGTGGAGCAGGTAGTGGTGGAACCTTTGGTGCCGAGGAGAGCAACTCGAAAGGCAGCTCAAGCACATTATGAGCTTTAATCCTCTAGTGTACTCGGGGTTGGGAACCCCATCCCAAGCGGAAAACTGGCTCTCCCGAAGTGAAGAAAGTCTTGACAGTGATGGAGACGGAGGAGTGGCAGATGACCACTATAGCTACGTTCCTTCTGGACGGTGATGCTAGGTTGTGGTGGGAAGGCTTGGAGCTACATCACTTGAGGGGTAGGCAAATTGCGGACGTCTCGATGGAGGAGTTCTCGAGACTATTCTTGGCAAGGTACCTCCCTCCGGCTCAGAGGATAGCATTGGAGAATGAGTTCCAGAGGTTGGTGCAAGGAGAGAGTAGCATGGATGAGTATCTCCATGAGTTTACTCGATTGGGTCGGTACGCTAGCTCCACCATCGCGGATGAGGAGCACAAGACGAACCGATTCTATGAAGGTTTGAGAGATGAATTGAGGCTACTACTCTCGGGGCCTATGACGCAAGGCTTCTTGACCCTGGTCAACACGACCCGTTCTTTGGAGAAGGACCTGAAGAATGTGAAAGCAAAAAAAAAAGCTCTGGTGATAAGAAGACGGAGTTTAAAGTACCGACTACTTCGAAGTCTGGATATCGTAAGTTCTACAAGAAGGCTAGGACCTCGGGTCCAGCCCCCTCTTCTGGTGCTTCTGGGGCGACTACGGGTCGGACCCCGGGCGCATGCTTTACTTGTGGGAAGCCGGGGCACTTTGCCCTTGTCTGATGGAGCGGACGTCCCATGTCCGAGAGGAAGCCGGGAGCAACATACGAGGAAAAAGGCAAGGTGGTGGAGTCAACCGTGTCCCATTATGCTCCGGCTCAACCGAGAGTTTATAATCTTGGCCAACAGGAGGCTATTCAGCAAGCGGATGTGGTGACATGTACGGTTTAATTTATAGCAAGTTAATTTTAAATGCTTGTTATGCACGTGTTACCTTACCACTGCTTGTTTAGGATTTGTTTTGATTTGTGAGAATACGACGAGAGCGCTCTTTGATACAGGAGCTTCGCACTCCTTTTTGTCTGAAGGATTCATATCGCGCATCAGAGTACCTTCTTCGATGTCGAAGGACAAACTAGACGTGTTGTTGCCCAATGAGTGTTCGATGCGCGCAGATAGAGTCTGTGGCTTGAAGATTTGTATTGGAAGTCAGGAGTTCCATTTGATAGCGTCGTTATTGCCGCTGGTGGAGTTCGACGTAATATTTGGCATGGACTGGATCTCGGAGCAGCAAGCTTATATTGATTGTGGTCGCAAGGAAGTCAAGCTGGGAACAGGTCGTGAGACGACTTTTATGGGCTTGAAAGGGTCAAGCAAGACTTTGATGTCTGCTCTTCAGGTGGTGAAGGCAGTTCGTGCTGGTGCAGAGCTGTTCTTTACGCTAGTGGAGGTTGCAAAGCCTAAGCCTACGATGCATAGTATTTCAGTGGTAGCTGAGTACCCTGATGTGTTCCCTGCCGATCTTCTTGGATCCCTGCCTCAACGGGAGATAGACTTCATGATTGAGCTAATGCCAGGTGCGAAACCTGTGTCACGCTCTCCGTATCGGCTAGCGCCTAAGGAAATGGTGGAGCTGAAGGTGCAACTGCAAGAGTTGTTGGAGCAAGGCTATATGCGTCCAAGTTCGTATCGCCTTGGAGCGCACCGGTCCTCTTTGTTAAGAATAAGGACAGAAGCTTGAGACTATTTATCGATTATCGAGAGCTGAACAAGCTAACGGAAAAGAACAAGTACCCGATCCCAAGGATTGATGATTTATTTGATCAGTTAGTCTGGTCGACGGTGTACTCAAAGTTGGACCTCAAGTCTGGGTACTATCAGCTGAGAATAAGGGAGAGTGATATCCCTAAGACAGCGTTCAGTATGAGATACGGGCATTACGAGTTTATGGTCATGCCATTTGGGTTGACTAATGTGCGCCGTCGGTGTTCATGGATTTGATGAACAGGACTTTCAGGTAGTACTTGGACCATTTTGTGATCGTCTTCATCGATGATATATTGGTGTACTCGCAATATGAGGAGGATCACTTCAAGCATCTACATTTGGTTTTGGAGACGCTGAGGAGGAATCAATTGTACACCAAGTTCTCCAAATGCGAGTTTTGGTTGTCCTTAGTGGCGTTCCTTGGTCACATAGTCAGTGGAGAGGGCATTGCGGTGGATCCGGCAAAGATTGTTGCGATACGAGAGTGGCCTGTACTTTCTACGGTAGCGGAAGTCCGGAGTTTTCTGGGGCTTGTCGTCTATTACAGGAGCTTCGTGGAGAACTTCTCGCAGATAGCGTTACCCCTTACGACTTTGACGAGGAAAGATCAGAAGTTCGTTTGGACACCGGAGTGTGCGCGAGCTTTTGAGGAGTTGAAGTGTAGGTTGACCACGGTGCCTGTGCGGAGTTCGCCGAGTGGGACAGAAGGTTTTGAGATCTACAATGATGCTTCGGGCAGTGGCTTGGGTTGTGTGCTACTACAGTATGGTAGTGTGATAGCGTATGGCTCGAGACAGCTGAAAGTGCGCGAGAGGAATTATCCGGTCCATGACTTGGAGTTAGCGACCGTGATTTTCGCCTTGAAGCTGTGGAGGCACTACTTGTATGGGGTGAAGGTCGATATTTATACCGACAACAAGAGCCTGAAGTATTTTTTGGATCAGAAATATCTAAACATGCGGCAGCGTAGATGGATGGAGTTCCTGGGGGACTACACTTTTAAGATCCATTACGTGCCTGGGAAAGGCAATGCGGTTGCGGACGCGTTAAGTCTCAGGGCCCCAGCTCAAGCCAATTGGTTGTCGGTTCATGACGAGTGGTTGGTTCGGGAGTTGGAGGCATTGGAGATCTCTTGCGTAGACAAGCAGTCAAGTGTTGAAGCACTTTTGAACTGGACTGAAGTTCAGTATGACATGGCTGATCGGATTCGGCAGGCTTTGGATATGGATGGACACATGAAGCAGATCATGGTTGAGGCTCTAGATGGGTCAAATTCCCAATTCATTGTTGAGGATGGATTGCTTTGGAAGGACGGTCGTCGTTTGTGCGTCCCGAATGTGGGCAATTTGCGGGTGGAATTGTTGTACGAGGCGCCTCATACCAAGTATTCGATTCACCCGGGGAGCACGAAGATGTACCGCGATGTGAAGAAACTATTCTGGTGGCCAGGACTGAAGAAGGATGTGGCACTGTACGTGGCGAAGTGTCAAACTTGCGCCTTGGTGAAGGCGAAGTGCCAAAAATCGGGAGGATTCTTGAAGTCCTTGTCTATTCCGGAGTGGAAGTTCGACGACATCACTATGGGCTTTGTGCACGGGTTGCCAAGGTCTCAAAAGGGAAACGATGCCATTTGGGTGGTCGTAGATCGTCTAACGAAAGTGTCGCACTTCATTCTGCATAGGAAGGATGATCCCGTGGAGAAATTGGCCAAGTTATACGTGTATAATATTGTGCGGGTTCACGGTGTGCCCCGCAGCATCGTGAGTGACCAGGATGGGCGGTTCACGTCCAATGATTGGATGCTGGCACAGCAAATGTTGGGAACAAAGTTGAGTTTTAGCACAGCTTTTCATCCGCAAACGGATGGGCAGACTGAGAGAGTCAATAGGACGATGGAAGACATGCTTCGCATGTGCGTCATGGACTTCGGGAAGCAGTGGGAAGATCACCTATACTTGGTGGAGTTCGCGTACAACAATAGCTACCAGGCGAGTATTCAAATGGCGCCCTTCGAGGCCCTTTAAGGTAGAAGATGTCGCACGCCGTTGTCTTGGTTGGAAATAGGTGAGTCAAAGTTATATAAGCGCCAAGAGGTGGAAGATGCTACATCGGTGGTTCGAACAATTCGAGAGAGGTTGCTAATCGCTCAGAACTGGCAGGCTAAGTACTATAATGCCAATCACAGGAATGTGGAGTTCGCTATCGGCGACTGGGTGTACTTGAAGATCAAGCCGTTCAAGGGTGTCTCGCGGGTGCAGCGCTTGAAGAAGCTAAGCCCGAGGTACCTTGGACCGTTTGAGGTTCTGGAGTGGATTGGTGAAGCAGCTTATCGTTTGAGGCTAACAGTGGAGCTTAGTGGTCTACACGATGTATTCCACATATCGGTGCTGCGGAAGGCGGTGCAAGAGCCTACGCAAGTGATTGCGGTCGATCAAGTGCCGGTCGATGTTGGGTTGACGACGAAGGTCAAGCCCGTTTGCATAGAGGACTCGGAAGTCAAGCGGCTACGCAACAAAGAGATCAAGATGGTCAAGGTCCGTTGGGACAATTGCGGTCGGGAAGAGCTCTCTTGGGAGCGAGAGCAGACCATGCTTGAGGAGTACCCGGAGTTATTCCACTCAGGTACCATTTTAGTTCTGTGCTTTATTTCCCTTTCGTTAATTTCGGGACGAAATTCTTTTAAGAGGGAGAGAGTTGTAATGCCCCGAAACTTAAAGGAGCGACGGGTGGTGTTTTGCGCCAAGTTTGGAACTTGGCAGGGGTCACACGGCCTGGGACACGGGCGTGTCCCAGGGCGTGTCGTGCTCGGATTGACGATCTGGCTGAGAGGTCGACGAATTTTGGAGTCGACGATCGTTGAGCAGCGAACACGGCCTGAGACATGGGCATGTCCCAGGCCGTGTCCTTCATGGGTTGAAGTCGGGTTGTGGCGTGGTTATCACACGGGTCGGAACACGGGCCGTGTTGGGTAGACACGGGCGTGTCAAATCCGACACAGACGTATCGAGGACTCGTGTCCTTTTCGGGACAATTTTGGATCTGTGTCAATGGGAGAACACGGCCGTGTACTGGTTGACACAGGCGTGTCAGGCTCGACACGGGCGTGTCGGGTGCCCGTGTACTTTTCGGGACGTGTCGGTTTTGACGGCGAATGGGAAACACGGCCCTGGACACGGGCGTGTCACATGCCGTATTTGGCCGAAATTTTGCATTTCAAGCCCGGATCGTGGCCGTCCGTTTCCTTATTTTGGGATCCGACGGCTGGGGGTTGTTCCTGATGGGATATACCCGGGTTTAGGGCTAGAAATCCCTCATTTCATCCCACCAATCTCTTTCTAAAGATCTATAGTGAGGGGAGAGCAAGGAAGAAGAAAGGAGGCTAGATCCGATCACCGGCGGAGCTTCAGAGCTCCAAATCGCAAGCCGACTTCAGATCTACGGAGTCAAGGAGATTGCGGTGCTTTTCATCCGCATACATTTCCATGGCGCCAAAGAAAAATGCTAGGGTAACGATTCTCATTCTAGGACATGTGAAGTCCTCTTTTCCTTGCATTGGAACCCGCTCTCGTGAGTATGCGGTGAGTTGAGGCGTTCCTTCGGGTAGACATGAATAGTCCCCGTTGTGTACATGTAGAGTCCGTAATCGAGAATAGATATAGGCATGATGTGTGAAGCCTACCCGAACAAGTTAGTCTAGATCGGTGATGTTGCATTGCATGAATGGCTGGAGAAGACTCCGGGCGAATGTTTGTTTTTTGGGTTTTCTACGCGGTAGATTGCAACATGAGCCTTGGGGATTAACTCCAAGGAGCACCCGGAAAACTGGGCAGACGCGTGATTCTGCCAACATGGTGGCCTGGGAGCCAACTTGTATATAACTGGGTTATGTAAAGTGTGTAATCAGTTTGGGACTCGGGGAAAGTTTGACCCGCGCATATGGCTTAAATTGCCGTTGCGATGTGAGCAACGGGTTAGGCGGAACCATACCCACTCTCTATGTCGTTTGGTTGGAGCCGTTGGCATAGATGGAGAATCTTAGGCAGTCTATGGCTTAAAATGACGTGACCAATGCCGGAAAGACAAACATGCTCGCAATATTGGTCGTCCATGTGGCGGTGGTGAGACCGAAACGTCTATGGCTTGAATTGACGTGATGTTGACCGGTTCACCGAGAATGTGCCCTGAGAGCACAGGGTGTATGGCCGTGCGTGCCTATGCCTGTGATGTAGTGTTGTTATATTACTGCTTGGTTATGCAAATAAAGTGCAGGGAAGGAGCATCGCTGCCCCAAGTTCGGGGGCGGGATCATTATAATTTTGTCAGCATAGCTGACCGTTGCTTTTGTTTGCCACCGTGCGGTGGATTGTTTCTTGCAGGTGCTGCAGAGCCAAGTGGTAAATAGCGGGCAAAAGCCCAAGTTGCTGAGCCGGCCCTCGAAGGCCTAATTTTGAGTGTTTACTTTCTTTATTCATATGTGACCGGCCTGCATGCCGAGGTTTGTAAAACATGTAAATTGAGTAAACATTTGTAAGGCCTTAAGGCTAGTGTACTTGTGTATTGTACCTTCATTCCTATTGTTTTGAGTAGTGGACATTCATGTTTGGTTGGGTTCTTTAATTTGCGAATTTTAAAGAAAATTGCTTCCGCTAGAATGACTCTGTGTAGAACGTTAGTTATTGGTTGGATGGTTTCCATAGAGTAACCGCCCGATCTGTCTATGGTATATGGCGTCGGGCCCTGGCCGGACCTACTGTTATATGCTATGCGATGGATAGGGGGTGTTACAAGTAGACCCCAAAATTATGTCATTTATATAAATTTAGACTAGAATGATCTTACCCTTGACTTCTCTAAGAAATAATATCTTTTCTATCTTTCTCCTTGAGAATTTGTTCTCAATGAGAAATCTAGACAAGGTTTCATACCATGTCATAGGGGCTTGCTTCAGCCTATACAAAGCTTTTCTCAGCTTAAACACATAATCAGGAAATTAGAAATAACAAAGCCTAAGGATTGCTCAATATAGACCTCCTATTTTAGGTTACCATTTAGGAAAGCTGACTTAACATGCATTTGGTAGACCTTAAACCCCTTATATGTAGCATATACAAGGAATAATCTTATTACCTCCAATCTAGCAACTGGTACAAAGGTTTGATCAAAGTCAATACCTTCATCTTGTTTGTATCCCTTAGCAAATAGACTAGCCTTATTTTTGATGATAACATAATTCTCATCAAGTTTATTCCTATAAATCCACTTGGTTCCAAAGATGTTATATCCATGTGGTCTGGGAACCAGCTTCCGGACCTTGCATCACTTGAACTGGTTCAGTTCTTCTTGCATAACCACAATCCAAAATGAGTCTACGTTGGAATCTTCAAACCTCTTTGGTTCAACCTGAGATAGGAAGCTTGAATACATAGCAATGTTGAGGCTTCTACTCCTTACTGTAACATATTGGCTTGCATCTCCTGTAGTTTATTCTCTAGGATGATCCCTCAAATGCCTAACAGCTGCTGGCATTTTATCTTCAGCATCATGAACTTCAACGTTTGGATCCTGCTGGTCTTCCCGTATATCCTGTGTACCTGTATCTTCTTCAGGAATGATCACACCATTATCTTCCTCTTGGGCAGTAGGAGGAGTATCCTAGATGGTAAGTTTATCCATCTTCAATTCTACACCTACAGATCTAGAGGAGCTTAGTAGCTCATTGTTAATCATAGATGATTCATCAAACACTATATTGACAGGCTCTTCTACAACTTGTTTCTCCAAGTTGTAGACTCTATAGGCTTTGTTGTGGTTGTTGTACCCAACAAAAATTCCCTCATAGGATTTGGTAGCAAACTTAGTCAAGTATGACTTTCCATTATTGAGAAAAAGCAATTGCTTCCAAAGATCCTGAGATAGGCTAGATTTGGTTTTCTTCCTTTCATAATCTCTTAGGGAGGCTTCTTTTAAAACTTGTTGATAGCAGCTCTATTCAGGACATGACAAGCAGTATTAACTGCCTCAGCCCAGAAGTACTCTGGGAGAGAAGTGTCACTGAGTAGTGTCCTGCTAGCTTCTATGAGAGTCCTATTTTTCCTTTCACAATCACATTTTACTGGGTTTTCTTGGAGAAGAAAACTCCTGATGAATCACTTGCTCTTCGTAGAACTTTGTCATGCCTTCAGACTGAAATTCAGTGTCATGGTCACTTCTGATTTTGACCACAAAACTGTCATTTTCATTCCAAATTTGCCTAACAAAGGTCACAAAGATGTCAAGCGTTTTAGACTTTTTCTTTAAGAAGAAAACCCACGCAAATCTGGAATATTCATTAACTATCGCAAGTGTATAAACATTCCTACCTAGACCATGAACTGTCATAGGACCAAACAATTCCATATGCAAGAGGAACAAACACCTCTCAGAATCCATGGCCCCAATGCTCTTAAAGGATGCTTTTATCTACTTGCCCTTTTGGCATGCATAGCAAATGCCCTCTTCAGTGTATCTCAGATTGGGTCTATTTCTGACTAGTCCTTCACTAAAGAGCTTGTTAATTGTCTTGTAGTTCAAGTGAGCAAGTCTCTTATGTCATTGCACACAATAAGAAACTTTCTCATTTGCTACCAGACATACTGGTGAGTCTGTACTTAAACATAAGAAGTTTAGATAATAAATATTTCTACTCTTAGTGCCTATCAAAATGATCACTTGGTCACTTGACCTTTTGATCAGACACTCGTCATTATGGAAGACAATGACATAGCCAATATCACATAGTTGGCTTATGCTAATCAGATTGTGCTGCAATCCTTCCACATAAGCTACCTTTGTAATAGAGACTACGACATTGGTGATCATACCATGGCCCTTGGTAACTCCTCTGTCAGAACTCCAGAGATGACTTTTGGTCCATTCCTCACTAAGATGGCTCCATGTTCCAGTAATATGTCTAGAATATTCACTATCCAAGTACCATATTGGCATTGTATGGGTGCTTGGACTATCCTACAAACACAAATTAGTTTACCTTAGAAACCCAAAATGGATTGGGTCCATGGTTCATGCTAGCCTAAAATGATTTTGTCTACTTGCAGCATCCCTGACAGAAAGACACACTCATGCCCTTGGCACACTAGGGTTGTGCCAATGTTCTATGGCAAAGTGACCCACCTTGCTATAGTACCAACACTCATGAATAATGTATTTCCTCTTCTGAACTGCCTTTTGAGTGTGCAAGCTATCAATATTTATCTGTTTAGAGGGGAGAGCAACAGCCTTCCTATTTCTTTTAGCAAGAATTTGATTGAAGGTAAGTTTGCCAGTAGATGTACTTGGCTTACTCTGAGTTTCACCAACAAAAGTCTTCTTTGTAGTTGATATGTTGTTAATGGAATCAGAGACAGCCAAGTGAGGCTTACTGACTGACTTACCCTTAGTCAAGGTTTTTGCTGAAGGAGCTTGAGAATAATCCACTACATTATCCTTGAGAGTGGGGATGGAGAACCAAACACAAATGGTCCATAATGGGCCATTTAGATTTCCTCATGGGGAGCCTTTAGTGCACTCAATCTCACGCCCTTTCTCCTTCTATTGTAAGATACACTTATATTCTTACAAGAAGAGTTTTCATTCTTCCAGTAACTATACATGTTATCCTGGTCATACCTGTTAGAAGGGAAGATTATCTTTTGAAAGGTGGTCTGAGGCACAACGGGAGTCTTGCTCTTCCCTCTAGAATGGGCAGCTCTAGAGTTTCATTTGAACCGCAAACATCTCTTATCCATTTGAGAGGTGATGGAGTCAATAAGTGGCAGAACTATTGTGGGCTTGGAAAATTCAACCACAAGTTTCTTCTCCTTGAGGAGCTTCTATTTAAGATCCATGATGATCTTGTTTTTCTAGCTGATGGTGCCAATTTGAATAATTGAGATTCTCTTCAGCTGGCTGACTTCTCTCCTCATTTGAGCTAGCAAAGATGAGGAAGTGGATGCTATAAAGTCTGAGCTAGACTCATAGACAGAGGGAGAGCTAGGGATAGAGTGTACCTCATCAGGAATAGAATTTTCTTGATTATCTTCAGTTAGGGCCATGGGACTAAACTCATCATCCTCTTCAAAGTCACTGTCAACAGAGGACAGCGGGGCCCTTATGCCAGATGAGTTAGCTGGATGATTAGCCTCTACTTTAATGGATATGAGAACAATGTAGGCCTCCTCTTCATCTGATTCTGAAAACTCGGAATCACTGTCTGATAGACTGACTTTCTTCTTTGCAAATAAGCTCTTTTCAGCCTTCTTGTCCATGTAATTCTTTGTGTCTTCAGACTTATTATGCTCCTTCCTCTTAATAAGATAGTCTGCAATGACATGTTCACTCTTGTTATAACAGTAGCAGACAACATTAGTCTTAACATGTTTGTTCTTCTTAGATTCATACCTTACCCCAGAGAGGTCTTTTTTGGACTTGTCCTTATTGGGATTGGGCTTATTTGATATAGAGCTTGAGGAGCCCTTATTCTTCCATTATCTTCTTCTGCTCAACATTTTCTTGAACTGTTTGGAGAACAAGGTGAGTTCTCCATCAGACAACTCATTGCCTGAGGAGCTGGGATTTGATCTCTCTGACTCTGCAGCTCTCCTTGGTGGAGAAGGAGTCTTTTCCCCGCTCCTTGTGGCTTCAGATCTGAAGGCCACAGTCTTCTCCTTTTTGAGAGTTCTGGAAGAATCTTCTTTTGCCTTCCTGGAGTTTAGCTGCATCTCATAGGATATAAGCTTACCAAATACATTTTGGGGCAATGTATTGACCAGGTTGCCAACCTCTCTAATGGCATAGATCTTTATATCCCATTACTTGTTTAGGGCTCTCAAGAACTTGTCATTCAGTTCATAGTTTGTGAACTATCTATCATAGGTGATCAGACTGTTCACTATTATGAAGAACTTTTCATAGTATTCAGCTATGGAATCTTTCTTACCTTGTTTGAAGGCTTCATATTGTTGATTCAGGATGGATTTTCTGTCATCCCTCACTTCCTCTGTCCCTTCAATATGAACTATACGAGAATCCCACATCTCTTTAGCAGTTTGCAATGGACTAGGTTCTGGAAAGTGGAGTCATTTATGGCACTGACAATGATATTTTGAGCCCTTTTATCCATGGTTTCCAGAATGACTTCATCTTTGGTCATCTCACTGTACTTCTTTGGAGTTTAGATATTGACATCTATAGCAGAGATTTTCATGGGGATGAAGGGTCCCTCTTGAATTGTTATGAATATACTTGGGTCTGAGGCTTCTATAAATAGCCACACCCTTTCCCTCCATATTCTAAAGTTCTTTTTTCAACATATATGAAGCTTCATATAGCACAACTCCTTATGGTTCTCACCTGAACCCATAAGGATAATCTTCAGCTACTCTTGGAGATCTGTTCAGACTGTTGAGTCCTTTTTGAACAACCTCCCTCTAATAGAACTTGAAAGTTATTAAAGTAGTAGACTAAACCACCTAGAGGGGGTGATTAGGGTGATTGTCTCTTACTTAGTTTTCTTGGTTGTTTTAGGTTTAACTACACTATCACAGAAAGCACACATATATGTATAGTGGTTGATGAGTAGCAAAATATACATATTTTAGTGTTGGAACCGATATTCGGCTCCACCTAGAGTTCGGACTTAGGGTGCAGCTCACACCTACTTCTCCCATATCGTCCCTTGGTGAGAGATCTGAATTTGGGAAATGACCCTTGGCTCTAGTGTGGAGGTCCCACCTCACACCCGGAAGACCTTTGAGATCTCCCCACCTTAGCCAATGCCAAGCTAGCTGCCTTGGAGGATGAAGGAAGAGGAAGAGGAGTGGTGAAAAACTGATCCCTCTCCAAGGCACCCCAAGGGTCTATTTATAGATTTTTGGGGATGGAATGCCAATAGAGCAATCCTGCAGCTCTGAAATTACTGAAATACCCAGGGGCTGGTCTGCCAAAAGCCAAACTCCGCTGTTCTGAACAGCTATTCGCAGCCCACCAGGGGCAAAATAGCAGACCCTCAAGTCGGGTGAGCTGCTCAAGTCGGGCGAGCTACTCAAGTCGGGCGAGCTGCTCAAGTCGGGAGAGCACTAGGGCCGAGGCGGTGCAGGCCTCACACTGCACCTACCCCCTGTAGAGGGGCTGGGGCGGGTGCCAGCCTCCCGCCGCACACGCCCCTAGAATAAGGTCGGGGCGAGTACTGGCCTCCCGCAGTACTCGTCCCCTAGAGAAGGGGTCGGGGCAGGTGCCGGCCTCCCGCCGCACCCGCCCCCTGAAACTGGTTGTGGCGAGTATCGGCCTCCCGTTGTACTCGCCCCCTAAATAAGGGGTCGGGGAGGGTGTCGGCCTCCCGCCGCACCCGGCCCCTGAAACTGGCTGGGGCGAGTAACGGCCTCCCGCCGTACTCACCCCCTAGAGAAGGGGTCGGGGCGGGTGTCGGCCTCCCGCCACACCCGCCCCCTGAAACTGGAAGGGGCGAGTACCGGCCTCCTCCCGTACTCGCACCCTAGAGAAGGGGTCGGGGCCGGTGCCAGCCTCCCGCCGCACCCGCCCCCTGAAACAGGTCGGGGCATGTACCGGCCTCCCGACGTACTCGCCCCTAGAGAAGGGGCCAGGGCGGGTGCCGGCCTCCCGCCGCACCTGCCCCATGAAATAGGTCGGGGAAGGTGTTGGCCGCCCGCCGCACCCACCCCCTGAAGGAGTACACCAAGCACTAGCAAGTAAGGCAAATGTTTCCTCCCCCTACTAGTATATAAAGCGGAGCAACAATAAATTTACATCCAAGAGTGCAAAAACCCCCTAAAAGCTTACAAATGTGTAGCAAGTCTTACCCCTTGCATGGGGACCCTGCTCCGAAAATACAGGGTTCTACACAATCCCTGCTCTTTCTGAGCGAATTCCATGCTCAGAAAGAAACATCCAACCCAATGTATTCGCTGAGCGTAGCACTCTTGGAGCTGAAAATACATGGCCTCTCTTAGGGGTCAACCTGTCATGCCAACTAACAGGAGCCTGGGTGGAGAGATCCTCTCGGGGTTTGGACTTACTCTCCACCAAAGCACATTCGACTCATCCAGCTAGTGAGAGCCTGGGTGAGGAGATCCTCTCGGGGTTGGAACTTACTCTGCACCGAGGCACATTCGAGACATCCAGCTAGTGAGAGCCTGGGTGATGAGATCCTCTTGGTGTTGGAACTTACTCTCCACCGAGGCACATTCGACCCATCCAGCTATTAAGAGCCTGGGTGAGGAGATCCTCTTGAGGTGTGGAGAGGCACATTCGACCCATCCAGCTAATGAGTGCCTGGGTGAGGAGATCCTCTTGGGGTTGGAACCTACTCTCCACAGAGGCACATTCGACCCATCCAACTAATGAGAGCCTGGGTGAGGAGAACCTCTCGGGGTTGGAGCTTACTCTCCACCGAGGCACATTCGACCCATCCAGCTAGTGAGAGCCTGGGTGACGAGATCCTCTCGGGGCTGGAGCGTACTCTCCACCGAGGTACATTCGACCCATCCAGCTAGTGAGAGCTTGGGTGAGGAGATCCTCTCGGGGTTGGAACCTACTCTCCACCGAGGCACATTCGACTCATCCAGCTAGTGAGAGCCTGGGTGAGGAGATCCTCTCGGGGTTGGAACCTACTCTCCACCGAGGCACATTCGACCCATCCAGCTAGTGAGAGCCTGTGTGAGGAGATCCTCTCGGGGTTGGAGCTTACTCTCCACCGAGGCACATTCGACCCATCTAGCTAGTGAGAGTCTGGGTGAGGAGATCCTCTCGGCGTTCGGATTAGGAACATCACTTGAAACATACTAAATTCAACATCCTCAAACGGGAAAAATTTTCAAGATACATGGCCTCCTGACTCAGCTGGTCAGGAGTAGATCTCATTAAAAAAACATAAAGGGAAAATGACCTTACTGAAGCAAGGTTTCTTCAGGCTAATTGGGCATGATGACCGTCATTTGCCTCCTTCTCCTCTGATACCTCTATCCTGGTCAAGCTCTCCATGGTCTTCTCCATCTCCTCTGCCCTGGCTAGCTAGGAGATGGTGTTGACGGCCATGACGTAGCACTGCCTTGCCATCCTGGGGTCTCCCCTGACCCTGACTTGGATCCCTCCAGTGTTAAACTTGAGGTACTGGTGGAAGACTGATCGCACACAATGTAAGGAGCTGATGAGGGGTCTTCCTAAGATGGCGTTGTAACTTCTTGAAGCATCAACAATGACGAACCGACAGTTCCTTGAGGTCCCCGCCCAACTTCACCTGGAGTCCGACTCCACTTTCTACCTCCTTCCTTTCCCCTGAAAATCTGAACAGGGGTCCGTCTGAGGCCAACACCCTCCTTGGTTCCACATTAATCCTATCAAACACCTTCTTGAAAATGATGTTGATGGAGCTCCCATTTTCAACCAAGATCCAGGAGATAGTGTAGCCTTCGATGAATGTCTGGATGACCAGCGCATCGCAGAATGGATCCTCATGATTCGGCAAGTCCTTCATTGAGAAGGTGATCCTCTCCTCTGGGGCTGGGGTCTAGGATGTCAAAGCGATGCTCCAACGGTACATGACATGGAAGCTTGCCTTCCGTGTGGCCTCAATCTAAACTCCACCGTAGATCACTCCTATACCTATTCGGGTTCCTATGTTGACCCGGTCCTCACATAGGTTATCTCCCCCCTCTCTGGATAGAACTTTTTCAATCTGCACCGATGGCTGCTTCTGGGATGGGGCTCTCGCCTCTCTCACTTCCATGAATTCGGGGCAGGTAGCTATGTCGTGACTCTCTATCTAGTGGAAGTCACAGTACGACAACACTCTTCCTTCCCTTCTTCAGTGGGCTGGGTGATTTCTCCCATTACCTCTTCCCCTTCTTCCTATCTCCATGGCTTGCTGTGGTGGGGGTAGGAGTTTCCTAGGGGCTTGCCTCTGGAAGTTGAACGTCCCTTGGCCTCCGTGAAAGTTCCTCCCACCCTGGACGAGACCTCTTCCTGGACCCTGAATGGGCCCTCCATGTTGCCTCCAACCTAGCTCTGGACCTTCCTGAGGTCCCTGGAACCCATGAGCTCTCTGCTCTTCTCTCATTCTTCCCTCCTAATGCCTCGAGCCACCTTGCTCCTTTGACTCTGCCTCTATTAACCTTGACAACTTCTTGACAAATGCCGGGTTGGCCACCTCAATTGCTATCTCCTCTGCCTCCCTTTCCATCAGCTTCTCAAAGGATATGGGGGACTTTCAGGTCAGACTCATCTTGAAGAACCCTTCACACAACCCAATCGTAAATGCCATCTGGAGGGAATACACCGGCATCTTATGGATGTCCAGGATCTCTTCTTGGAACCTGTCCTCATATTGGGCCAACAACTCCTCTGCCCTCTGACTTATTAGGAAGATGGACTCGGGACTCTTCTTCCTCTTTTTTGAAGTGGAGAAGCGAAGCTAAAAACTCCGGCTCAAGTCTTCGAACCCGTAGATCTATCTCGTCGGAAGTTGATGGAACCAATCCCTTGCCATGTCTTTCAACGTGATCGCAAAGAGACGACACTTGATGCATCTATCATCGTCCTGATAGAGACCGCATCTTCGAACCACTGCAGGTACTGTACGGGGTCATCATTCCCGGTATAGTAAGTCATGTCAGGTTCTCTGAACCCCTCGGGAATGGGAGCTGAGACAATCATCTTGCTGAAGGGTAACCCCCTACTTGGTGGTATCACATGCTCCACTCACGCGACCTGCTCGCCTGGGAGGCTATCACTCGTCGGGCTGGGGAATAACTCTTGGCCGGTAAGGTCTCGCTCGACCCCCTCTCCCATACTTTCCTTCTCGGGTCATCTTCCAGAAGCACTTTCTTCTACCCCTCCTAGGGTCATCTCGCCTAGACCCCTAGAAGTTGGTTTGTTGAGACCCCTAGAGGTTGTCTCTCCGAGACCCCTGTGAACTATATCCTGGGCGGTGGGAGTTGAGTAGTCACCCCGAGGGGCAATACTTCGCAACATCTCCATGATGCCTTGGATGGACGCCATGAACTCTTCCCTCCTTATAAAGGGTGTTGGGTTGGGGAGCTGGTTGGGGTCATCACCACATCCATTATCTCCCACCATGGAACCTGCTTACGAACTTCTGTATGAGTCGTGGTCCATGCTCACCGCACCAAAATGTTGGAACTCAGATTCAGCTCCACCTAGAGTTCGGACCTATGGTGCATCTCACACCTACTTCTCTCAAGCTGTCCCTTGGTGAGAGATATGAATTTGGGAAATGACCCTTGCCTCTAGCGCAGAGGTTCCACCTCACACTCGGAAGACCTTTGAGATCTCCCCCCTTCGTAGCCAATGCTGAGCTAGGTGCCTTGGAGGATGAAGGAAGAGGATAAGGAGTGGTAAAAAACTGATCCCTCTCCAAGGCACCCCAAGGGTCTATTTATAGATTTTTGGGGATGTCCTGCCAATAGCGCATTCCTATTGCTCTGAAATTACTGAAATACCCTAGAGCTGATCTGCCAACAACCAAACGCAGCTATTCTGAACAGCTATTCGCATCCCACCTGGGGAAAAATAGCAGACCCTCAAGCCGGGCAAGCTGCTCAAGTCTGGCGAGCTGCTCAAGCCAGGAGAGCACTAGGGCCGGGGCGGGTGCTAGCCTCGCGCCGCACCCGCCCCCTAACGAGGGGCCGGGGCGGCTGCCGGCCTCCCGCCGTACACGCCCACTAGAACAAGTCTGGGGCGAGTACCGGCCTCCCGTCGTACTCGTCCCCTAGAGAAGGGGCCGTGGCGGGTGCCGGCCTCCCGCCGCACCCACCCCATGAAACTAGTCGGGGTGAGTACCAGCCTCTCACCGTACTCGCCCCATAAAGAAGGGGCCGCGGCAGGTGTCGGCCTCCCTCCGCACCTGGCCCCTGAAAATGACCGGGGCGAGTACCAGCCTCCTGTCGTACTCACCCCCTAGAGAAGGGGATGGGGCGGGTGCCGGCCTCCCGCCGCATCCGCCCCCTGAAACTGGTCGGGGCGAGTACCGGCCTCCTGCCGTACTCGCCCCCTAGAGAAGGGGTCGGGGAGGGTGTCGGCCTCCCGCCGCACCTACCCCCTGAAACAGGTCGGGGCGGGTGTCGGCATCCCGCCGCACCTACCCCCTGAAGGAGTGGTCGGGGCGATTCTGGCTTCGTGCCGCACTCTCCCCCTGAAGGAGTACACCAAGCACTAGCAAGTTAGGCAATTTTTTCCTCCCCTACTAGTATATCAAGCAGATCAACAATAAATTGGCCTCCAAGAGTGCAAAAACCGCCTAAAAGTTTACAAAGGTGTAGCAAGTCGTACGCCTTGCATGGGGATCCCGCTCCGCGAATACGGGATTGTACATTTAGGTTATATTTTAGTTTAGTTTTAAATAAAAATGTAATTATATTATGTGCATACCTAAATAAATCGTTTCTTTTTTCAGTTCTAACTTAACCTATTTTTATGCCCTATAGGTATTTCTTCACATTTGGGGAAATTCGACAAAATTTTCTAAGTTACGCCCCCATGTCACGCCCATGACCTGGGGCGTGTCAATTTAAAACCAACAATTTCAACGTTTCGGCTGATTTTGGCCAACAAACCCAGTCACGCTCATGTTACATGTTCGTGTTCCAGTGGTTACGCATGTGACATCACCCGTGACCAAGCCAGAAGCTTGTTGTCACGCCGTGCCAAAGTTTAGATGCCAGCAAAACAAGTCATGCCTAGGGTCCTCGCCCGTATTCCAGCTGTCACGCCCGTGACCTCAGTCGTGACTAAGCCAGAAGTTTAGCAGTCACGCCACGCCAAAGTCTATCTACCACGCTCGCAAACACGTCCAGCTGACACGCATGTGACCAACATGTCACGCCCGTGTTCTTTTCAAATTCGATCCAGAAGCCTCCAAAATTCTATCCATATTTGCCACATCAGCAACACGCCCAGTCAACACGCCCTATGGGGCATGTACTTCAAAATTTTTAGCTATAAATAGATGGCCAAGGTTGAGGTTTAAAGGAGAACTGGTAGAGTTCCGCATAGTTATATATAATAGTTAGGAGTAGTTTTTGAGTGAAATTTTCCTAACCCTAGTCTTGGTTTCCTAGTGTGTAAAACTTGTTTAAGTAATAAAATTTTAGTTTTCAGTACTTCTTCTACTCTTATTGCTTTTAACTTAGTTTTCATTTCTGTCGAGATAGGGTGTGTGTGTATTTCCTTTCTTTTTTCGTAATTCTTTTACTACCACCCTTATCTCGGATGAGAGGCTAAGAACTTTTTAGCGCTTGATTAAGATGGTTGGGATAGATATTATTTCTGTAATTTTATATGTCTTTTAATTTTCCTACTACCACACCCAACCCGGAAGAGATGCTAAGAACTTTTTAGCACTTGATTAAGATGGTTGGGAATGATATTATTTTTGCATTATAAAACCTTACTTTTTAAAATAGTTTTTTCTTTTTCTACTACCGCCCCTATTCCAAATGAGAAGCTAAGAACTTTTTGGCACTCAAATGAGATGAGTTTTGGGAAGGGTGTTAATTCTGCAGTTTAAAACCCTATTTTCTCAATTAAGAAAAACTTAAGATTTACAACGAATTGATCACTCACAAGTAAAGATAAACTATGCCTCACTCTCAAAAGAGATGAACGTAAAGCATGTATTAATGTATTTTGTATTAGATACGAAAGTTCAGTCAAAGTACAAAATCTCAAGTGGATGTATCCTTGATAGAGGTGCACTCATATTTATGGAACCTCCACGGTCAAGTATTTTAATTAATAGAAAAGTAGAGTTTTCTTATTTTAAAAATTATATTCCAAAGTAAGTCAAAATCGAGGGCTCTCTAGCTCATTTATTTTCACAATCCTAGTTATTACTTTTATTTTCACTTTTAAAAACCCTTAACTCTTTTCGATAAAATAATTGTTCAATTCCTTAAAGTATAGCACTCGACACAGATCCGTGGAAAAATACGACTTTGATATTTTAAAAAAATATTATACTATTACTTGATAGGTACACTTGCCTTAATCACAGTGTATAAGTAAAAAAACAAAAAGAGATAGAACACACAAATGCGTAATCAACACATCCAACTTAATTTTCAATTCAAACTATCTAAAAAACATATTTCATTTTACTTATCAAATTTTTGGCGTCATTGTTAGGGATCATTTTGTGTTGATATCTGAAGTAAAAAGGAATCACTATTACTTTTATCACATAAACTAATATATATATATATATATATATATATATATATATATATATATATATATATGTATATATATATATATATATATATATATATATATATATATAAACCACCAAAAAAATAAAACTCTTTATTTTTACAAAACTTATATTTTTGTCTCCTTTTATTTTGTGTTTAAAACAAAAAAGAAAAAATAAATTAAAATTTTATAATAGTTTTTTAGTGCACGACCTGAAGAAATTCTCCAATTGATCATAATCTTGATTTTGATCCTGAAATCGACCGCACCTATCGTGGGAGTCATTGATCTCGTGACCAAGGCTTAACATTTAATTTGGAAGAGTCTTTCGGAACTACGCATGTTGAAGCTATGGCAGAACAAATTCCAGTCGCGGGTGTAACACCCCCTATCTATCACATAGCATATAGCAGTAGGTCTGGCCGGGGCCCGACGCCATAAACCACAGACAGACCGAAGGGTTACGAAATGAAACCATCCTTCCAGTAATAAACGTCCTACACAACACATTCTCATGGAAGCATTTTAAATGTTGCAAAGAAAGAACCCAGCCACAGTATGAATGTCCACTAAAATAATAACCCAAAAGAAATGAAAGTATAAATACACAAAGTACTTGGCCATATGGTCTTATAAGAGTTTACTTATACAAATAGTGTCTTCCAAACATCGGCACGCAGGCCGGTCACACATGAGCATAAAATTAAATGTTTGCATAGGCCTCCGAGGGTCGGCTCAGCAACAAGGGATTTTGCCCGCTATTTGCCACTAGGCTCTGCAGCACCTGCAATCAACAATCCACCACAGCGGTTGCTAATAAAAGCAACAGTCAGCTAAAGCTGACCAAATTATAATGACCCCGCCCCTTTACTCGGGGCAACGATTCTCCTTCCCTGCACTTTATTAGCATAGCCAAACCATATAGTGAAAATTACACTTCATCACAGGCGTAGGCACGCACGTCCACATGCCCTGTACTCTCAGGGCACATTCTCGGCGAACCCGGTCAAATCTGCGGTCTCACCACCGCCCCTTGGACGCCAAACCTCGTGAGCATTTTAGTCTTTCTAGCCTAAGCCTAAGACCCTCCATCTATGCCAACGGCAAGTACCATGTACTTTAGGTCGCTTGTACCGAACGACATAGAGCGGGTATGGTTCCGCCTAACCCGCTGCTCACACCACAACATCAATTTCAGCCATATGCACAGGTCAAGTTTCCCTAAGTCCCAAATAGATCTCACACGTTACATAACCCAGTTATGAGCAAGTTGGCTTCCAGGCCACCAAGATGACAGAATCACGCTTCTGCCCAGTTTTTCGAGTGCACCTTGGAGCTAATCTCCAAGATTCCCTGTTGCAATCTACCGCGTAGAAAACCCGAAAAACAACCATCGGCGCAGAGAGTTCTCCGGCCATTCATGTAATGAAACATCACCGATCCAGACCAACTTGTCCGGGTAGGCTTCACACACCATGCCTATGTTCGTACTTCGATTCCGGACTCTACATGCAAAATAAGGGGGACTATTCCTATCCACCCGAAGGAACACCTCACACTCACCGCATAGTCGCAAGAGCGGGTTTCCTGTACAGATAGAAAGAGGACTTCACATGTCCAAGAAGAGAATCGTTACCCTTGCATTTCTCTTTGGCGCCATGAAAATCTAGACAGATGAAAAGCACCGCAACGGCCTTGCCTCTGTAGATCTAAACTCGGCTTGCGATTTGGGGCTCCGAAGTTCCACCGGTAGCCGGAACTCTCCTTCTCCTTCTTCCTTTCTCTCCCCACTCTCTAAAGCTCTTAGAAAGAGAAAACCCAAAGGGAAATGAGGGTTTCAAACCCTATTCCCGACCTTATACTAGTAGGGGAAAGGTTGAGTCATTGGATCCTATTTGAAGGAAATGAACGGCCACGATTCGCTCTGAAAATAATATTACTGGGCCGAACACGGCTTGCGACATGCCCGTGTCCAAGGCCGTGTGCCTCAATCGATGCCGAAACCGTCGCATCCCGACCAGGACACGGGCTTAGACACACCCGTGTTAACCTTGACACGCCCGTATGAATAAGTACATGCCCGTGTTGCGGGGCGTGTTCCTCAATCGACACAGGACCAAAAACAACCCGAAGAGGACACGGGTTCTTGACACGCTCGTGTCGATTATGACACACCAGTGTCAACCAGAACACGCCTGGGCTCCAGGCCATGTTCCTCCCCTAACACAGCCCGGCTAACAGCCCGAGCAGGACACGGCCCTTGACACGCCCGTGTCTCAAGCCGTGTTCACTGTATTGACGATCGTCGAGTTCATTTCATGGACCACTCAAAACGTTCGTCGAACCTGAGCACAACATGGCCCTGGACATGCCATTGTCCCAGGCCGTGTGACCCTTACTAGGCCCCAAACTCAGCTCTAAATGATGCCCGTCCCTATTTTGAGTTTCGGGGCGTTACAATTCTCTCCCTCTTAAAAGAATTTCGTCTGAAATTACAGAGAGGAAAAGATACACAAAAATAAAACGGTACCTGAGCAGAACAACTCCGGTTATTCCTCAAGCGTGGTCTGCTCTCACTCCCATGAGAGCTCCTCCCGAACGCAGTTGTCCCAACGGACCTAGACCATCCTGATGTCTTTGTTACGCATTCGCTTGACTTTCGAGTCCTTAAAGCGAACGGGCTTGCCCTTCGTCGTCAACCCATTATCGACTGGTATTTGATCGACTGCAATTACTTGCGATGGCTCTTGCACCGCCTTCCGCAACACTGATATGTGGAATACGTCGTGTAGACTACTCAGTTCCACTAATAGCTTTAATCGACAAGCTGCTTCGCCAATTCTCTCCAGAACCTCAAACCGTCCAAGGTAATTCGGGCTTAGCTTCTTCAAGCGCCGTACCCGTGAGACGCCCTTGAACGGCTTATTCTTCAAATATACCCAGTCGCCAACAGCGATCTCAATGTTCCTATGCTTGGCATTATAGTATTTAGCTTGCCGGTCCTGAGCGATTAGCAATCGTTCTCGTATAGTTCGTACCAATGAAGTTGCATCTTCCACTTCTTTCCGCTTGTACAGCTTCGACTCACCCATTTCCAACCGTGACAATGGCGCACGACATCTCCTACCATAAATGGCCTCGAAGGGCGCCATTTGAATGCTCGCTTGGTAGCTATTATTATAAGTAAATTCCACCAAGTAGAGGTGATCTTCCCACTGCTTCCCGAAATCCAAGACGCACATGCAAAGCATGTCTTCCTTCGTCCTATTGACTCTCTCGGTCTGACCATCCGTCTGCAGATGAAAGGCCGTGCTGAACCTCAGCTTGGTTCCCAACATTTGTTGCACCAACCTGCAGACATTGGACGTGAACTGCCCATCTCGGTCACTCATGATGTTGCGGGGCACACCGTGAAGTCGAACAATGTTATCCACATAGAGTTTTGTCAATTTCTCCACCGAATCATCCTTCCTATTCGGAATGAAGTGCGACACCTTCGTCAATCGATCTACGATCACCCAGATAGCGTCGTTTCCCTTCTGTGACCTTGGCACGCCATGCACAAAGTCCATTGTAATATCGTCGAACTTCCACTCCGGGATATGCAAGGACTTCAAGAAACCTCCAGGCTTCTGGCACTCCGCCTTCACTAAGGTGCACATTTGACACTTTGCCACGTAAAGTGTCACGTCCTTCTTAAGTCCTGGCCACCAGAACAACTTTTTCAAAACACGGTACATCTTTGTGCTCCCTGGGTGACTCGAGTACTTGGTATGATGAGCCTCATACATCAGTTCCACCTACAATTTACCCACGTTTGGGATGCACAGACGACTATCCTTCCATAACAATCCATCCATAATATCAAACTGGGAATTTAATCCATCCAAAATCTCAGCCATGATCTGCTTCATGCTGTTATCCAAGACCAGAGCTCGTTGAATCCTATCAGCGAGATCGCACTGCACCTCGTCCAGTTCAATTATACTTTGGCACTAAACTTCATGTCAGCTCAAGAGGTCTCCAAAGCCTCCAACTCACAAACCAAACGCTCGTAATGTATCGACAACCAAATAATCTATGCGCGAGCTCTGCGACTTAACGCACTACAACTGCAGTACTTTATCCAGGCATGCAATGTACCTTGAAGGTGTAGTCCCCCGGGAACTTCAACCACCTCCATTGTCGCATGATTAAATCCATTTTATCCAAAATATACTTCAGGCTCGTACGATCGGTATAGATATCGACCTTCACATCGTACACGTAATGCCTACAAAATTTCAGAGCGAATATCACGGCCGATAACTCCAAGTCATGGGTCGTATAATTTCTCTCGTAATCCTTTGGCTGGCACAAGCCATACGCTATTAAACTCCTATGATTTGGCAGCACACAACCTATGTCGCTGCCTGAAGCATCACTGAAAAACTCGAAGCCTTCGGTCCCACTCAGCGAACTTAGAACAGGCGTCGTGGTCAACCGACTTTTCAAATCTTCGAAAGCTTGTGCGCACTCAGGCGTCCAAACAAACTTCTGCTCTTTCCTCATCAGAGTCATGGGGGGTAATGGTATCCGCGAGAAGTTCTCCACGAAGCGCCTGTAATAGCCGGCGAGCCCCAGAAAGCTCCGGACTTTCGCTACCACAGACAGCACATGCCACTCCCGTATAGAAACTATCTTCGCCGGATCCACTGCAATTCCCTCTCCACTAACTATGTGACCAAGAAATTCTACTGAGGACAACCAAAACTCACATTTGGAGAACTTGGTATGCAGTTGGTTCCTCCTCAGCGTCTCCAACATCAAATGCAGATGCTTAAAGTGATCCTCCTCACACTGCGAGTATACCAATATATCGTCGATAAAGATGATCACGAAGTGGTCCAGGTACTCCTTGAAAGTTCTGTTCATCAGATCCATGAACACGAATGACGCATTAGTCAGCCCAAACGGCATGACGGAAAACTCACAATGCCCATACCATGTGTTGAAAGCTGTCTTGGGGATATAACTTTCTCTTATCCTCAACTGATAATATCCAGACTTAAGATCCAATTTCGAGTACACCAATGACCCGACTAAATGATCGAATAGATCATCAATCCTTGGGATCAGGTACTTGTTCTTCTCCGTTAACTTGTTCAGCTCTCGATAATCGATACAAAGTCACAAGCTTCCGTCCTTCTTCTTAACAAAGAGGACCGGTGCACTCCAAGGCGACGAACTTGTACGCACATAACCTTATTACAACAGCTCTTGTAGTTGAACTTCCAGTTCCGTCACAACCTTAGGCGCTAACCGATACGGAGAGCATGACACATGTTTGGTGCCACACCGAACCGCCTTAACCACCTGAAGAGTAGACATCAACGTCTTGCTCGACCCCCATCGTACCCGAGAACGTCATCTCACGATCGGTATCCCGTCCCAAACCGACCACCTTACAGTTGAAATCGTTGTATGCGCGCTGCTCCGATAGCCAGTCTATTCCAAAGATCTAATCGCACTCTACTATCTGCAGTAGCGACACTCGCAAGTCATCAACATGACTCCCATGCCTTACCTTTACGCAACAAACTCTATCCGCGCGCATAGGGCACCCGTAGGAAGCAGCCCATCCAATTTGTCCCTTGCCATCGAAGAAGGTACTCTGATGCATAATACAAACTCTTTGGGCAAAAAGAATGCGAAGCTTCTGTATCGAACAGTGCTCTCGCAGGATAATCAAAAATCAAAACAAAGACTAACACAACCAGTCATAAGTTAACACGTGTGGGGCAACAAGTATTTAAAGCTAACCTGCTACACATACCTGTCACCACGCCAGACTGCTTCATGGCCTCCTGTTGGCTATGGTTGTACACTTTTGGCGGGGTTGGGGCATAAGTCGTAGGTAGATCAAGGTTTCTTTTCGAACTTCCGACGTCTGCTCCAACAGTCTCGGGCAAAATGTCTCGGCTTCGCACAGTTAAAACATGTAATTGACTTTCGCCCAATGGCTAATCCAGATCTAGTCTTTTGTGCCACTAGAATGCCACTACGTTTTTTGACACTCTGTCCTATAGCTGCTCCTGTCATAGCTTTCTTTGTCTTTTGTACGCCATTATGACAATCTCGGGCAAAGTGCCCTTCCTTGCCACAATTAAAACAATCATATGGAGCCTGACCAGTAGACACTTTAGACTTCTTTTTCCTCCTTCGGTATACAGACTTTGCAGAATCTGGAGAGTTTAATACCCTGAACTCCGACGTCTGATTGGCTTTTGCCAAATCTACTTCCAAATATCTAGCCGACTCCACCAAGGCTCGGAATCCCAATAATTTTGGTCCTAGCAGTAAAACTCGTAACTCGCCATGCAGGCCATTATAAAATCTATCGACCATAAACTGCTCGCTCTCCACTTCAGAGCCTGGGTAGCATCTTATCATAAGAAATGCCTGCAAATATTCCTCAACTGAGTGCATACCCTACACTAAACGCATGTTCAATTGCTGACCCAATGGTCCTTTAAATGTCGTTTGCTACATCACACCACCCGACATTGGAGTTACCTCAGGAATAGGGGACTGCACACGTCTTCCATTTTGTGCATCAATCACAGCGAAGACTGCTTCAACAACCATTCTTATGGTTTCAGTGTAGGGGAGGGTTGCAGGCACGTCATAGGTGCACTACTTTCCTCAGAAAGCGAGCGTTCTGACCTCCCTGCGCCACTCCTGGTCACCTATAGTTGTACAAGACACCGTTAAGAGACCAAACAAAATTGTAAAAAGCAATTATAGGAACACGCAGGTTCCTTAAACATGTGAATTTTCATTCCTAAGTGGACATTCATGAGTTCTTTTTATGTTATAACGATGACGCACACACATGTGCTCACCACCCCTTAAAAGAATTCGTCCACAAATTAATTTAAACAAGACTGAAACCGGTAGTCTGATACCAAATTGTAACACCCCATATCCGTCACATAGCATATAGCAGTAGGTCTGGCCGGGGCCCTACGCCATAAACCACAGACATACCAAAGGGTTACGAAATGAAACCATCCTTCCAATAGCAAACGTCCTACACAGAGCACATTCTAGCGGAAGCATTTTAAATGTTGCAAAGAAAGAACATGGGCACAACATGAATGTCCACTAAAATAATAACCCAAAAGAAATGAATGTACAAATACACAAAGTACTTGGCCTTATGGCCTTACAAGAGTTTACTTATACAAATAGTGTCTTCCAAACATTGGCACACAGGCTGGTCACACATGAGAATAAAAGTAAACATTTGCATAGGCCTTCGAGGGCCGGCTCAGCAACAAGGGCTTTTGCCCGCTATTTGCCACTAAGCTCTGCAACACCTGCAATCAATAATCCACCACAGCGGTGGCAAACAAAAGCAACGGTCAGCTAAAGCTGACCAAATTATAATGACTCTGCCCCTTTACTCGGGGCGGCGATGCTCCTTGCCTGCACTTTATTAGCATATCCAAACCATATAGTGAAAATTACACTTCAGCACAGGCGTAGGCACGCACGGCTACACACCCCGTGCTCTCAGGGCACATTCTCGGTGAACCCGGTCAAATACGTGGTCTCACCACCGCCCCTTGGACGGCAAACCTCGTGAGCATTTTAGTCTTTCCGGCCTAAGCCTAAGACCCTCCATCTATGCCAACGGCAAGTACCACATACTTTAGGTCGCTTGTACCGAACGACATAGAGCGGGTACGGTTCCGCCTAACCCATTTCTCACACGCAACATCAATTTAAGCCATATGCGCTGGTCAATTTTCCCCGAGTCCCAAATCGATCACACACGTTACATAACCCAGTTATGTGTGTAACGTCTCGATTCGCACCAGGCCCCTCGTGCGCATTTTTGAGTTAGGAGAGCTGACTTCGGCTCAGGGAAGTGCAGATAGCTAGGCTTATACTAGTGTAGGGGAGGTGAAGTCAGTCCAGAGAAGGACACGGGTAGAGACACGGGTGTGTCCCTACCCATGTGTGTCCACCAAGTACTCAAGTCGATGACTCGCATTATTCCCGAGAAGGACGCGGGTTGTAACACGGGCGTGTCACTACCCGTGTGTATGAGGACATGGTAGGGACACGGCGTGTCCCTACCCTTATGCGTCGAGTAGAGATCAACAAGGAGTGTCTCGAGAAGGACACGGGTAGAGACACGGGCGTGTCCCTACCCGTGTGCCTCCAGCCAGCACTTGAGTCGATTACTCGAGTAGTTCCAGAGTAGGACACGGGTATGGACACGGGCGAGTCCCTAACCGTGTGTGTGAGGAGACGGGTAGAGACACGGGCGTGTCCCTAGCTGTGTGTGTCAAGTGGAACTTGACGAAGCAAGACCCGAGCAGGACACGGCATGCCACACAGCCGTGTCACTTGGACACGGGGTAGTGACACGGACGTGTCCCTACCCGTGTTTGTGTATCAAAACGGCATTGGAACCATCGACGACGCTTCGCCCGAGCAGGACACGGGTTAGGACATGAGTGTGTCCCTACCCGTGTCATTTTTCACATATAAGGGAAATGAAAACCCTAGCCGTTTTTCATTCTCAATTAAAGCCCCTTTTCTCTAGAGAGACTGTTGTAGAGGAAGAAGGTGCTGAATCAAGTCCAAGAGGTGAAGAACCGCCGCCGTCGAGGAGAAGAAGATGTCGCTGAGAAGACTGACCAGATCCTTGGCCAGAAATGGTAGAAGCGCCGGAAATAAGGTGAGCTTCCTCCCCTCTCCCTTGGTGCTAGATCTCTAGTTATTTCTTAGGAGAGACGTCGACTCAAGAGAGTCTTGATGGAGAGAAGAAGCTTTTTTTGAATGGTCATGCTAGGACTTGTGTCTTAGGGATTAGATGTCTTCAACCTCCCCCTTCTTCTATGTGATGATGGGAGATGGTTTCGTGAAGAAAAGTGGCCTTGTGAGGGTGAATAAGGGAGGAGGATGTCTGGATGTGATTTTTGGAAATCAGCTTAAGGAGGAATATGAACCGATGTCGTTCATTCCGCCTTAAGATGCGTGCAGAAATCTGTGTTATGCATGCAACGATCTTCTAGGCCATTTTCGAGTGTGATACGGCCAGATTTTGGCTTCTGACTAAACACGAAAGTCGAATCCCTTGAAAATACCTTTCCATCGAGTGGTTGCATGACTTCAGGAGAAGCCTATAGCCATAGGAAAATCTGAATGAAATCGACCGCTGACAAACTAAACGTGCAGAAATTGTGTTCTGTATGCAACAGACTTTAAAGCCATTTCCAAGTGTGATACGGCCAGATCTGGGCTTTTGACTAAACACGAAAGTTGTAGACACTATAAATACCTTTCGAATGAGGGGTTGCACTCCTTCACCGGATTTCTATAGCCTCGGAAATCTCCGGTCGAAGGTGCTATCCTGATGTTATTCTGTACTTAAATTCTAGGTTTGGTAGAGCATTGGAATTGAATTTGGTAGAGACATTGTAACTAATAGACGTCAGGGCTGGAGAATTCCTTTGTGTTTAAATGTCATAACTTAACTAGTGATGAAACTGTTGTATGGATCACACGTAAACAAATGGAGAAGTAAAATGCACTTGAACGAATGTATTTGGTAGGAATTGGAGATCGAACATTCCGACGTGTTGATGAGATTAGAATGATTTCAATATGAGTAATATTGAGGATGTAATGATAACGGTAATATGTCGATTTTTGATAAGGTTGACTCGAATTTGTATACCCGATCGGAGGTGATTGTTATGAACAAACAATCATTGTTATTTAGATTATTGATTCATGTGCGCACAAATGATTGAACTTGATTAAAGCATGGTAATCGGTCATGTTAGAGTTATGTGAACATAGATTGTAGATAGTCTTATAGACCACATCGATTCGGGTAATGTTGAGACGCAACATAGATGGACGGTTGGGCTTGGTCCTCGGTGCTCATTTCCCGGGGCTCGTTCCGTACCGAGTGGATGGTTGGGCTTGGTCCTCGTGCTTTCTCCAAGGCTCCTTCCATGCCATGGTGATGTGTAATTGCATGCGGTGTGAGTCGACATGCGGTGTCGTAATCCTCGGTTAAGGATAATGTGACAGGTCTACGGGCTCGCCAGTCGTCACACTGACGGGAGTTGACAGTTAGACCTTGGGCGGTTAGGCTTGGTCCTCGGTGCTCATTTCCGGGGGCTCCTTCCGCGCCAAGTGGACGGTTGGGCTTGGTCCTCGTGCTTTTTTCGAGGCTCCTTCCGGGTCACACAAGGCCAGTTCGGGGCTTGGTCCTCAGTGCACATCTACCCGAGGCTCCCGCTGGGCCGTAGTACGCATGGGGCTCTGCTGTTGTGTTCTTAGCGTTGAGGCGTACGGAGGCCTAAGTGAAGTAGTGTGGATACCCGCTTAGTAGTAGAGAGGCCCGCTCTACTATCACCGCCTGGCCACGACGGTTGATGCATGAGAGGTTAGCTACCTGGTCGAAAAGTGGGAACTTCAAGTCTGTATCGACATAGCAATTGCATGTGCGCATTCATGTGTGAGTCAGTGCATTGCATACATATCATCACAATACATTGCATAACAAGATCCACATCGTATAGGTTTGTATGGGCACTCCTACACGATGAGTTACTTTTCTGTTAAACGATCCTTAACTTATAAGTCTGTATGGGCATTCTTATAATTTAAGTTACTTTCCTGTTATAGAACTCTATACTAGATGGATTGGTTTAGCTTGTGTAGAATTGCTAGTGTAGACTGTTATTAACCATGTTATACATTTCCTCTATTACTGCTCACATTACATGTACTTATTCCACCTGCTTGTACCTGCTTATATTACTTATTATATATTGTATCCTGATTCCTTTCTCCTCCCGGTGTCGAGGAGTCGCTGGGGGAGTGGATGTGAAGTCACTTAGTCTTTTTGACTAATGGTTGCTACGTCTTCCTTTTTAGGAGGAAACCCCGCAAGTAGAGCAGCCGCAGACTATGCAGCAGGACAGCCAGGCCAGGACGACAGGGCCTGAAGGGACGGTGTCGTCGCTACCGTCGGTCACCGATGTGAGTTTTGAGTGGTTTTGATGTAGCCCCTTTTTGGGCATGTTTTAGTTGTACTCTGATACTTTAGAAGCTTGTTGTAGCTTATTTTATTGTTGTACTTTGGACTTATATTACTTATGTGTGGATTGGATTCTATAATATATTTTGGTTGGGTTGGCATTTATTAATATTGGTTGTAGCCGACAGAATTGGCGTCTTGTCGTACAAGTTAGCCCGTGTGCTAATGCTACCGCAAGGCGGCTGTTCTGGGCATAAGAACCCCTTTGTGACGTGTTCTGTGTTCTGGGAGGGGGTCTTACAAATGGTATCAGCTTGCCACGATCCTAAACTAAAGAAGTCATTCAATACTGGTACCACCCCCGTTTGATTAGTCAGTTTGGGGACAAACTCACTTAGCGGAAGCAGTGGTGTGCCCATATGTAATTCACACTAAGTATGTCCAACTTTTACCTTAATATTAGCGAACCTAACCTTAGGTTCTCACCTTTATATGTCGACCTCCTAATGTTTGGATGATCCCAGGTATGTAAAACGGTTGTATAAAGTCTTGCGAGACCCCCTAGGGCAAGCACTTTTGTTTATAGCGGATTTTGAATCTAACGGAGATAGTAGACATGGCAGATTCCCTAGGACAACCACTTTTATTTATAGCAGACTCGAGCTTGGCTGAGATAATAGATATCATTAAGTGGTTGGAAGCGAATCTTTTGGATGTTCAGACAAGCGTTAAGAGACCCGTTGAAGTAGTAATTGAAGCAGGACCCAGCTTCAGGATGAGTACTATGAGGAAGAAATTCACATGTTATAAGCATTCGTCCTTAGTTTGCCTAAGTTGTTTCTAGGATCTGGCCTGAGCCTTTACAAATTTGATACTTGAACGTAATGGTTAGTGAGAAATCGGCCTAAACTCTATTTGATACCGGTGCCTCGCACTCGTTTGTGTCTGCGGACTTCATTAAAGACTTAGAAGGAGTGCAATACTTCACTGGTATTGCTCGACGAGTACGCCTCCCAGACGGTTCTGAGATGACCGCAACCGCCAAGTGCGAATTGGAGATACTCATTGGGGGGAGACCTTCGACACCCCTGCCATAGTTTTGAGAATGGCAGGATCCGATCTCATTCTGGGCATGACATGGTCGGATTGGCACTTCACGAGAATTGACTGCGCAGAGAAGCGAATTTACTTAATACATGGAGATACAGATGTCATCTTCGAAGGTACAAAATATGCATCTCGTCTGTTATTATCGTCGATTCAGGCTGTAAAATCCCAGATGAAGGAGTGGGCACCCTTGAAGTCAGCGGCTGATGTGTGGAGCTTCCTTGGACTTGTCGGGTACTATCGCAAGTTCGTAAAAGGATTCTCAAAGATTGCCCTTCCTCTTACCTCTTTGACAAAGAAAGGTGTGCCATATGAGTGGACTCGTCAGTGTGAAGCTGCGTTCTAGGAGTTGAAAGATAGACTTACCTCCGCCCCCATCCTAGCACTTCCGTCTGGGAAGTAAGGATTTCAAGTTTACACCGATGCATCTTATCAAGGGATGAGAGCAGTACTGATGCAGCACGGCCATGTAATTGCTTATGCCTCAAGGAAACTAAAGAAGCATGAACTCGATTATCCGGTACACGATTTGGAACTGGGGGCAGTAGTGTTTGCCCTCAAAGTTTGGAGACACTACCTATATGGAGTTCACTGCGAGATATTTTCAGACCACAAAAATTTAAAGTATGTTCACACTTAGAAGGAACTTAATTTGAGACAACGGCGGTGGTTAGAGTTTCTGTGCGATTATGAGTTCACCTTGAACTACCACCCGAGAAAAGCGAACTCGGTGTCTAATGCATTGAGCAGAAAAGTACTGGACTTGAGCTCAGGGTCTCGGTTGACGAGTATGGAGTTAACTCGGATGCTCGAAGAGATAGAGATTACTTTGGTGTATAAGGTTCCTTCGGAAGAGTATACAAAGTACTTGGCGACCATGAGCATAGTTTGCGACATTCGAGACCGAATTTGGGCAGAGCAAGGAAAGGATGCGTCTCTGTCCCCAGCAATAAAGTCAATTGAGGATGGGACTACAGACGAGTACTCCTTAAAAGACGGCCTCGTTCATTTTCATGGCCGGCTCTACATTCCCAAGGGTGGCAAAATTCGGGAAGATATTTTGAGGGAGGCACATTGCTCTTAGTATTCAGTGTATCCCGGTACTGCTAAGATGTACGCCGACTTGCGAAAGACCATGTGTTGGCCGGGAATGAAGAAAGACATCAGGTATTTTGTTACACATTACGAGGCTTTTCAAAGGGTGAAGGCGGAGTGCAAGAGGCTCGGTGGATTGTTACAGTCATTGCCCATCCCCGAGTGGAAGTTTGAGGATATTTCCATGTACTTCATTCACGGGTTACCTCGCTCACGCTCAATAAATGATTCATTGTGGGTGATCGTTTATCGCCTAACAAAAGTAGCCAGGTTCATCTCTATGAAGAAGGAGGCTCACGTGGATGTCTTGGTGTGCCTCTTTGTGGAGTAGTTCGTACGGTACCATGGAGTGCCGAAGACAATCGTTTCTGACCGGGATGGTCGTTTTACCTCCAAGGAGTGGAAGGTTGTGCAGGCATATTTGGGTTCGTGCCTTAACTTTAGCACCGCATTTCATCCTCAGACGGATGGGCAGTCTGAGTGGACCATCAGAACATTGGAGGACCTGTTAAGGTTGTGTGTGTTGGATAGAGGAGAGCCGTGGGAAAGGCTCTTAACATTGGTGGAATTCTCCTATAACAACAACCATCAAGCTAGCATAGGCATGGCGCCCCATGAAGCCCTTTACGGAAGAAGGTGTAGAACCCCCTTGTCTTGGATGCAAGATGAAGACCCAAAGGCTTTTGGAATTGAGTATATTGATGATACTGATGCGGTGGTTAGGCTAATACGGGACCGCATGCTTGAGGCTCAAAGTCGGCAGGCGAAATATTATAACACAAAGCACTGGATGGTGGAATTTCAGGTGGGTGATAAATCATTTTTAAAGATCTTCCTGATGCATGGAGTGTCACGGGTGCGTGGTGTGAAAAAGCTCAGCCCAAGGTACGTTGGGCCTTACACTATATTGGAAAGAATTGTCCCTTTAGCTTACCAGTTGGAGTTACCACCAGAGCTAGAGAACCTCCACGACGTGTTCCATGTGTCATCACTTCGAAAGGCGTTGTTGCGGCCCGATCAATATATCCCCACCACTGATGGTGCAGTGGCAACTGATAGGTCTGTGCTACTAGAGCCGGTGCGGATTGTAGACAACAAGACAAGAATTTTGCGCCGCAAAAGTGTTCCTCTGGTGAAGGTGCTGTGGTTTAATCATGGAAAGGAGGAGTATACGTGGTAGCTAGTGGACTTGATGCAAAAACGCTACTCAGAATTATTTCCTCAAGGCAATTTTAAAAAGCATATTTTATTTTCTGTTATGCCTTTTCTCCCCATAGCCTTAGCCTGATTTCGGGGACGAAATCTTTTATTTTATTTATAGGATTTGTAAAGTCCTGATTCGCACCAGGCCCCTTGTGCGCGTTTTTGAGTCAGGAGAGCTGACTTGGGCTCAGGGAAGTCCAGAGAGCTAGGCTTACACTAGTGTAGGGGAGGTGAAGTCAATCTAGAGAAGGATACGGGTAGAGTCACGGGTGTGTCCCTACTCGTGTGTGTCCACCCAGTACTCGAGTCGACGACTCGAGTTATTCCCGAGAAGGACACGGGTAGTAACACGGGCGTGTCACTACCCGTGTGTATGAGGACACGGTAGGGACACGGCATGTCCCTACCCGTGTGCATCGAGTAGAGATCGACGAAGAGTGTCCCGAGAAGGATACGGGTAGAGACACAGGCGTGTCCCTACCCGTGTGCCTCCAGCCAGTACTCAAGTCGATTGCTCGAGTAGTTCCAGAGTAGGACACGGGTATGGACATGGGTGTGTCCCTAACCGTGTGTGTGAGGACACGGGTAAAGATACGGGCGTGTCCCTACCCATGTGCGTCACGTATAACTTGACTAGGCAAGACCCGAGCAGGACACGACATGCCACACGGCCGTGTCACTTGGACACGGGTAGAGACACGGGCGTGTCCCTACCCGTGTTTGTGTATCAAAACGGCATTGGAACTGTCGACGACGCTTCGCCCGAGCAGGACATGGGTAAGGACACGGGCGTATCCCTACCCGTATCATTTTTCACATATAAGGGAAATGAAAAACCTAGTCGTTTTTCATTCTAATTTCAAGCCCCTTTTCTCTAGAGATACTGCTGTAGAGGAAGAAGGTGTTGGAGCAAGTCCAAGAGGTGAAGAACCGCCGCCGTCGAGGAGAAGAAGATGTCGCCGAGAAGAGTGACCAGATCCTTGGCCAGAAATGGTGGAATCGCCAGAAATGTGGTGAGCTTCCTCCCCTCTCCCTTGGTGCTAGATCTCTAGTTATTTCTTAGGAGAGACATTGACTCAAGATAGTCTTGATTGAGAGAAGAAGCTTTCCAGGAATGGCCATGCTAGGACTTGTGTCCTAGGGATTAGATGTCTTCAACCTCCCCCTTATTCTATGTGATGATGGGAGATGGTTTCATGAAAAAACATGGCCTTGTGAGGGTGAATAAGGGAGGCGGAAGTCTGGATGTGATTTTTTGAAATCGGCTTGAGGAGGAAGATGAACCGATGCCATTCATTCCGACTTAAGATGCGTGTAGAAATCTGTGTTCTGCACAAAGCGATCTTCTAGGCCGTTTTTGAGTGTGATACGGCCATATTTTTGATTCCAACTAAACAAGAAAGTCGACGTTCTTGAAAATACCTTTCCAACGAGTGGTTGCACTACTTCAGGTGATGTCTGTAGCCACGGGAAAGTCTGAATGAAATTGACCGCAGACAAACTAAGCATGCAGAAATTATGTTCTGTATGCAGCGGAATTTAAAGCCGTTTTCAAGTGTGATAAAGCCAGATCTGGGTTTTTGACTAAATACGAAGGTTGTATCCACTGTAAATACCTTTCCAACAAGGGGTTGCCCACCTTCACCGGATTTTTGTAGCCTCAGGAATCTCCGGTCGAAGGTGTTGTCCTGATGTTATTTTGTACTTAAATTCTGGGTCTGGTATAGCATTGGAATTGAATTCGGTAGAGACATCGTAACTAATAGACGTTGGGGCTGGAGAATTCCTTTGTGTTTAAATGTCATAACTTAACTAGTGATGAAACTGTTGTATGGATCACACGTAAACAAATGGAGAAGTAAAATGCACTTGAACAAATCTATTTGGTAGAAATTGGAGATCGAACATTCCGACGTGTTGATGAGATTAGAATGATTTCAATATGAGTAATATTGAGGACGTAATGATAACAGTAATATGTAGATTTTTGATAAGATTGACTCGAATTTGTATCCCCGACCGGAGGTGATTGTTATGAACAAACGATCATTGCTATTTAGATGATTGATTCATGTGCGCACAAATGATTGAACTTGATTAAAGCATGGTAATTGGTCATGTTAGAAATATGTGAACATAGATTATAGATAGTCTTATAGTCCGCATCGATTTGGGTAATGTTGAGACACAACATAGACGGATGGTTGGGCTTGGTCCTCGGCGCTCATTTCCCGGGGCTCCTTCCGTACCGATTGGACGGTTGGGCTTGGTCCTCGTGATTTCTCTGAGGCTCCTTCCATGTCACAATGATGTGGAATTGCATGTGGTGTGAGTTGACACGCAGTTTCGTAAACCGGGGTTAAGGATAGTGTGGCAGGTCTACGGGCTCGCTAGTCGTCACACCGACGGGAGTTGACATTTAGACCTTGGGCGGTTGGGCTTGATCCTCGGTGCTCATTTCCTGGGGCTCCTTCCGTGCCAAGTGGACTATTGGGCTTGCTCCTCGTGCTTTTTCCGAGGCTCCTTCTTCCGGGTCATACAAGGCCAGTTCGGGGCTTGGTCCTCAGTGCACATCTACCTGAGTCTCCCGCTCGGCCATAGTGTGCATGGGGCTCTGCTGTTGTGTTCTTAGCGTTGAGGCGTACGGAGGCCTAAGCGAAGTAGTGTGGATACCCTCTTAGTAGTAGAGAAGCCCGCTCTACAAACACCACCTGGCCAAGACGGTAGACGCCTGTGAGGTTAGCTACCTGCTCGAAAAGTGGGAACTTCAAGTCTGTGTAAACATAGCAATTGCATGTGCGCATTCATGGGTGAGTCAGTGCATTGCATACATATCATCACAATACAATGCATAACATGATCCTCATCGTATAGGTTTGTATGAGCACTCCTATATGATGAGTTACTTTTCTATTAAACGATCCTTAACTTATAAGTCTGTATGGGCATTCTTATAAGTTAAGTTGCTTTTCTGTTGTAGAACTCTATATTAGATGGTATGGTTTAGCATGTGTAGAATTGCTAGTGTAGACTGTTATTAACCATGTTATAGATTTCCTCTATTACTGCTCACATTACATGTACTTATTCCACCTGCTTGTACCTGCTTATATTACTTATTATATATTATATCCCGATTCCTTTCTCCGCCCGGTGTGGAGGAGTTGCCGGGGGAGCGAATGTGAAGCCACTTAGTCTTTTTGACTAACGGTTGTTATGTATTACTTTTTAGGAGGAAACCCCGCAGGTAGAGCAGCCGCAAACAATGCAGTAGGACAGCCAGGCCATGATAATAGGGCCTGAAGGGACGGTGTCGTCGCTACTGTCGGTCACCGATGTGAGTTTTGAGTGGTTTTGATGTAGCCCCTTTTTGGGCATGTTTTAGTTGTACTCTAATACTTTAGAAGCTTGTTGTAACTTATTTTATTGTTGTACTTTGGAATTATATTATTTATGTGTGGATTGGCTTCTATAATATATTTTGGTTGGGTTGGCATTTATTGATATTGGTTGTAGCCGGTAGAATAGGCGTCTTGTGGTAAAGGTTAGCCCGTGTGCTAATGCTACCGCAAGGCGGCTGTTCTGGGCATAAGACCCCCTTCGTGTCGTGTTCTGTGTTCCGGGAGGGGGGGTCTTACAATGTGCAAGTTGGCTCTCAGGCCACCAAGATGACAGAATCACGCTTCTGCCCAGTTTTCCGGGTGCACCTTGGAGCTAATCTCCAAGATTCCCTGTTGCAATATACCACATAGAAAACCCGAAATACAACCATCTGCGCGGAGTCTTCTACGGCCATTCATGCAATGAAACATCACCGATCCATGCCAACTTGTCCGGTTAGGCTTCACACACCATACCTATGTCCGTACTTTGATTCCGGACTCTACATGTAAAACAAGGGGGTTATTCATATCCACCCGAAGGAACACCTCACACTCACCGCATACTCGCAAGAGTGGGTTTCCTGTGCAGAAAGAAAGAGGAATTCACATGTCCAAGAAGATAATCGTTACCCTTGTGTTTCTCTTTGGCACCATGAAGATCTAGACGGATGAAAAGCACCGCAACGGCCTTGCCTCCGTAGATCTGAACTCGGCTTGCGATTTGGGGCTCTGAAGCTCCACCGGCGGCCGGAACTATTGTTCTCCTTCTTCCTTGCCCTCCCCTCTCTCTAAAGCTCTTAGAAATAGAAAACTCAAAGGGAAATGAGGGTTTCAAACCCTATTCCCGACCTTATATAAGCAGTGGAAAGGTTGAGTCGTTGGATCCTATTTAAAGGAAATGAATGGCCACGACTCGCCCTGAAAATAACATTCCTGGGCCGAACACGGCTTGCGACACGCCCGTGTCCAATGTCGTGTGCCTCAATCGACGCTGAAACCATCGCATCCCGAACAGGACACGATGAAACATAATAGTTGTAAACCTAAATCACCTAGAGGGGGGGTGAATAGGTGAGTTGTACGTCTTTTGCGGAATAAAAAATCTTAGAACACAACACAGATCTATCTACTAAAATATCACAGACGAGACAAGATTTATAGTGGTTCCCCGATCTTGGGTACATCCACTTTCCCTCACCGATCTAGCAATAAACTAGACTCAGCTACTCCACTATCTTGGATTGAAAATCAATCCTACCCTCGGAACAAAGTTCCTACAATCTCAATCCAATCCAACTGGATCTACAACTCGGAAGAAACACCTTCCTACAAACTCGGAGCGGAAAACTACTACACTCGGAGAAAAACTCTCCTACAGAAAAGAAATTCAAGTATTGAAAAATACAAACAGTAATATTGTCTGGTTCAGATCTGAAAATGAAACAGGGACTGGAATCTTCTTCTTGGCATTCGGCTTTATCAGAAAAATTGAAGAGAGATTCTCGACAGCAGTAGATCTGAACTCTTTGCTTCCACGATCGGATAGAAGATGAGTATACGAAACACGATCCCGATCTGGAGAGCTTCTTTAGTCTATTTCCTCTGAAGATTGAAACCCTTGCCGGAGACGTACAGCGGCGGCGGCGGCTTTCGTTCCGTGAAGAGAGAGAGAGAGAGGAAATAACAATTATTTTTGGAAAGCGACGGCTGCAAAACTCAGAAAAAATTTTTTTTATTGAAAGATCTGTTTTTCTGATTAGGGTTTGTCGATTAGACAAGACCTTTTATAGGAGTACTAATAACGGTCATAATTGGTTTTAATGACGGACACGTGGACCAATCATATCGCGGTATTTGAAATTCTATCAAATCTGGACTTAGAAGAAATTTCAGGGAAAATGAAGTCATATACACGAGTATGTATAAAACTACTCGAGTAGGTCAAGGACTACTCGAGTAAGTAGAGAGAAATTACTCGGGTATATAAATCAAGACTACTTGAGTATGTTGAGGACAACTACTCGAGTACATATAATCAACTACTCGAGTATCTTAGAAAATCTACTCGAGTACACAGAAAGTTCTCACGGGAAGGAGTTGAGCTACTCGAGTACAAGTTATACTACTCGAGTAGGCAGAATTGAACTACTCGAGTGGTTAGAAAAACTACTCGAGACAAACACTTAGAAATATTCTGCACACGGGAAAAACAGCTACTCGAGTAGTTTGGTTTAACTACTCGAGAAAAAAGAAATCTACTCGAGTATATAAAGTACCTACTCGAGTAAGTCTTAACTACTCGACACAGAGAAGATTGTTACTCGACACAGTGTTGAGACTTACTCGAGTATATAAAGTACCTACTCGAGTAAATGACTTAGAAAAATTCTGAACCTGAATTCTGGGCAACTCGAGTAGGAAGAATGATCTACTCGAGTAGTTAAGTAAGCTACTCGAGTATGTCAATGAACTACTCGAGTGTTTTACTTAACTTCACGAGAGAAATAATTTTCTTACTCGAGTATACAGAACTTTTTACTCGAGTATTTCTCAAGCAATCTACTCGAGTAGTTAAGGACCTACTCGAGAGAAATACTTAGAAAAAAATTTCTGTCAGCAAAATTTCTTCTTCTAGAAGGGAATCAGCACCAAGTCCTTACACAATCCTATAGCTTGAATATGAAGTGTATCCCAATAGAGAGGCTACACATGAGTCAACACTTTGGAACACACAATGAGGGATTACACTGTATGATCCTGTATTTGATGACCCATTGTAGACTGACATTGGTCTACACTTCCCATTGGCATCCTGCAAACACATAACTCAAACAAAGCATCAAATACAACCTAATTCATCTTAGTTCCAGGGTGACTTCATCAAATCTGGTTTAATGTGGACATAGTTCCCAACAATCTCCCCCTATTTGTTGAAGTCAGAACCCTTTACACTAAGCTGAATTATAGACATAAAAGAAGCTAAGTATAAAATGTGCAAGCAAGCAATAGACTATGATAAAGGATAATAAGAGCAAAAACTTAGAATTATATAATATGAATATCCAAAATTTTCATTTCTACAATCAATCATTCCACCCTCTCAAAGATCCTTGAAGATCAGCCTTGATTCTGTCTGTCCAGTTTCTCTTGTTGTCTTCTCTGGTAGAAGTAGGGTTTTGGATAGTACTTAGTAGGTCTAGGAGGGGCAGCAGGGTTGTTCCTCCCATATTCTCTGTCATAGATTCTTCTTTTTTTCATGGACTTCTCATAAAGTTTCCATTCAGAGGAGTTGTAATGAATGTTCTTGCTCTCATGGAATTCCATAACTAATCTGAGAGTTTCTAAAATCAGGGACTTGGAGGTTGGAGACCAAACTTCAGCATGTTCAGTGGCTTTGGAAGGAGCAGTCCTGCTAGCAGAGGGGCCTTCACCATACTTTATTTTCTTCTTGTAGGTTTCGATCTCTGGAGGAGCTTTGAGGAATATATCTGCAGGATCTTCTTCCCAGTCTTGAGCATAGGTGTCTGGAGGGGAAACTGTGTCTCCAGGCCTGGGATAGAAAGTAGGTTGCAGAGGAATAGCTAGGGCAGAGACATCTGTAGCTAGACGGTTTAAATGATGAGTAATGATGTTGGGGTCAATAGTAAGGTCTGGCAGAATTTGATTGTGCATCCAGACAGCAGTGTCATAGGTATGAAATTTGACACTTTGTATCTGTGTTAGCACATCATCATGAATTGTCTTTACATGAGCTTCCCATACATCTGACTTTTGAGCAGCTGACTTTTCTACCTGTTCTTGGAGTTCTTTGAATAGTCCCTCCTCCTTTCTGATTTCAACAGATAGCTTCTCTATAGTGTCTTCTATGAAAGTACCAACTTCTTCACATATTTTCATTTTATTAGCTTCATTTCTCTTGTCTAGCTCTATCTGATTGTTTGCAAGGGTAATACCCTGTTCCATAACATTTTCAACACTAGTGATAGTGTGGTCAAGGGTCGTGCCACCAAGTTGAAATAAATACTTGAGCTTGTCAGTATTATGCTGAATTTCAGCAAAGCCTCTGCTCATCTCAGTCTCGAGAGCAGTTAACTTGTCAGTGACAGTCTTGAGAGAAGTGTCAAAATAATTTATTTGTTCTTGAAGAAGAAGGGTAATATGTTGCAGCAAATCTGAGGAGGAAGAGACTGTAACAGCAGCAGTAGAGGGAGCAGTAGTAGGGAGGAGGAGTTACCCATGGAGCTATCTCTTCAATGATCACAGAGCTGTGAGCTCTAGTGGTAGGAATGATAGCAACCCGTTCTTCTGTAACCTGAGGGAGAGAGAAGTCTAGATTTCTGAGAGGGGCCTCAGCTAGCTCAGGAGAAGGCTCATCAGAAATAACAATGGTGTCTTGCTGGTCTTTGAGGGCATTTGGAGATTTGGCTGGTGTACTGGCTGGAGAATATACAGGAGACTGTGCTAGAGTGGAGTCCTTGTGACATTTAGAGGATGGAGCTGGAGGATATAGAGGAGGAATATGCATCACTTCTTCAGAGAGCTCTGCAATCATAACATCTATGGCAGCAGCTATTGAGAGAAGAGATTTTGGAGGTATCTCATCTGAGGGAGTTGCTGGATTTTGTGGAGTATGAGGTAGGGAAGGAATTACTGGCTGAGGAGAGGGCTACCTGACTTGGCTAGAAGGAGCAGGCTCCCCCTCACTTAGTGCACCAGAGGAGCTGGCCACATGATGAGGAGAGGGAGATGGAGTCCTGTCCTTTAGAGCTGGAACCTCTGGAACTTCTGAAATCTTTGCAGCTTGGGCAGGATTCTTTAGCTTGAGTTCTCATCTCTGAATGGAAGAAATAGAGACCTTCTTCATGTGGTGAAGTGGGGTCCCGTTGGAGAAGTTGAATACCTCAGGATTTGTTTCATGGAGGAGCAGAGAGATTATTCTGGCGTATTTGGGGGATTTTAAACTGTCCTTGATTTCATCGAGAATCAGCATACCAAATTGGAATTTCTTGCAGCAGATAATGACTTGCATTATGTCGAAGAAAAATGATGGAATGTCTCTTATGGAGTTTGTCTTGCACAGTAAAATTTTCCCAATAACATCAACCAGAAATTTGCCTTCTGCATTCATATCTGACCTTTTGAAGTACTGAGCATCAGTTGAAAATCCACAGAATAGGGCTGTTCTGTCAGAGTCTTCAGCAACTAAGTGATCTTCTTCATCTACTATCGGCAGTCGGAGAAGTTGAGAGACAAAGGTCTTGTTGAGTTTAATTTTCAAACCTTTCACTTTGGATTTCAGGACTTTGCCATTCCTTTTGACCTTTAGATTGGAGAAGAATTCGGTGACTTCTCGGAAGAGAATCTGGCAGGGTTCTTGCAGGATGAAGGAAAGCCCTGTGGTATCTAGAAGAATGAGCAGGTTGTTGAAATCGTCGGAAAGCTCGGCAATCCCGGCGGTAACGAGTTCCGATCCTACACCAATCTTGGAGACGGCGGCCATGATCCAGAAAATGGGAAAAACTCTGTCGCTGTTAAGAGGAAGAGTCGCGGCTCTATAAATTCTTGAGTGAAGATGAAGCGGCGGACGGATACTCGAGTGAATGGAAATGATTTCATGTAGAGTGATATTTGGAATTTCGAATTTATAAAGCCCTAGGTTTAAGTCTAATCATCTAGAAGAAAATAATTTAAAACAAAGGCGGCACGGGAAAAATTTGAAAGCCAAACGGCATATACACGAGAGGTAAAAGAAGGTACTCGAGTAAAGAGGGAGTTACTCGAGTAAGTCTATAGAGGGTACTCGAGTATATAGGGAGGCACTCGAGTAGGTCGATAGAAGGTACTCGAGTAGGTCTAGATAATCTGAAATGACTCGAGTAGAATAATGGACTCACTCGAGTAGGTGAAGTATACTACACTAGTACTTAATTGCCTTACTTGAGTAAGTTAAAGGACTACTCGAGTAGGTCTGTTGAGTACTCGAGTAGGTACTTTGAGTACTCGAGTAGGTCAGTTTTTACTTGAGTCATAGAAGGAAGAGACCTTTGAAAAGCCAGATTTTGACTAGCCTTTTAGTTTCCTTTGCTTCCTTGATATCCAAACTGCTCTAATCTTCCTTGTTGAGCATCCCAAGTTCCGTTTTGAAGATAGAGAACTTTGTCTCGTCCAGCGGCTTAGTGAAGTTATCTACAACTTGCATGTCTGTGGAGACATATTGGAGATCTATGTCCCCATTCTCTACATGCTCCCGGATGAAATGATACCTTAGATCGATATGCTTTGTCCGGCTGTGCGAGACTGGATTGTTGGCTATTGCAATTGCGCTGGAAGAGTCGCAAAACAGTGGGACATTCTTGAACTTCATGTTGTAATCCTCAAATTGATTCCTTATCCAAAGTAACTGTGCGCAGCAACTGCCTGCAGAGATATACTCTGACTCGGCCGTTGAGATTGCGACACAGTTCTGCTTCTTGCTACTCCAGGAGATTAGCCTTCTTCCAAAGAATTGGCAAGTCCCTGAAGTGCTTTTCCTGTCGTCTTTACTACCTGCAAAATATGCATCTGAAAAATCAATTAGTTCGCTGTCATTACTTCTTGGGTACCATAAGCCAAGAATTGGTGTACCTTTAAGATATCTCAAAATCCGCTTTGCAGCAGCGTAGTGAGATTCCTTAGAGTTCACCTGAAATCTAGCACAGACACATGTTGAAAACATTATGTCAGGTCTACTGGCAGTAAGGTAGAGCAGGGATCCAATTATGCTTCTGTACTTGGTTTCATCAAAAGGTTTCCCTTTTTCATCCTTGTCCAGAGACATAGTTGAGCCCATTGGAGTCCTCATAGAGGTTGCGTTCTCCATTCTGAATTTCTTAATTAGCTCTTTGGTGAATTTGGTCTGGGAGATGAAAATTCCATCTTCAGATTGTTTCACCTGAAGCCCTAAGAAATACTTCAGCTCGCCCATACTGCTAATTTCGAACTTATCTTGCATAAGTTTTGAGAACTTTTTGCAGAGGTTGTCGTCTGTAGAGCCAAAAATAATGTCATCGACATAGATTTGCACTAGCAAAATCTTGCCTTTAATTTCCCTAAGAAATAATGTCTTGTCTATCTTTACCCCTGTGAACTTATTCTCAAGTAGAAAACTAGACAGCGTCTCATACCAAGCTCTAGGAGCTTGTTTCAGACCATATAGGGCCTTATACAGGAAATAGACATACTCAGGAAAGTTAGGATCAACGAAACCTGGAGGTTGTTCCACACACACTTCCTCCTTTATGTTACCATTTAGGAAGGTAGACTTTACGTCCATCTGATAGACTGTAAAGCCTTTGAGTGCAGCATATACTAGGAACAACCTTATTGCCTCCAGCCTTGCCACTAGAGAATATGTCTGGTCGAAGTCGATTCCTTCTTCTTGACGATAGCCTTTAGCGACGAGTCTGGCCTTGTTCTTTATGATCGTCCTGTCTTCGTCCATCTTGTTCCAATAGACCCATTTTGTTCCAATGATGTTCTTTCCTTTGGGTCTTGGAACAAGATTCCATACATTGCAGCACTTGAACTGATTTAGCTCTTCTTCCATTGTCATTATCCACAATGCATCTGAGTTTGCTTCCTCAAACTTCTTTGGTTCAACCTGCGAGAGAAAACTTAAATAAAGATTCTCGTTAGTTGTACCTCTTCGAGTTCTGACACCATCCCGAGGATCTCCTATGATCTGGTCCATGGGGTGATCCTTTAGATGTCTGAGCTCTAAAGTTCTTGCATCTGGATAATCTTCAATCACTGGAGTGATTTCTTCATCTTGGATGACTTCTTCATTTTGATCATCATCCTCTCCAATAGGAGTTGGAGTGGTGATCTTAATGAGCTTTTCGCCTTTGTCTTCGGACGGTTCATCCAAGCTAGTTTCTTTCAGCTTTTCACCGCATCCTCAATGAGCACACTAGACGGATTGCTTTGCAGCAAGCTCGTCTCATCAAATACAACATGTATCGATTCTTCTACCACCAGGGTTTTTCTATTGAATATTCTATATGCCTTACTATGGCTACTATAACCTACAAAAATACCTTCAAAACTCTTTTCGCTGAACTTGGTGGTATGATACTTACCATTGTTGAGTACGAAGCATATACAACCAAAGATTCTAAAGTATGAGACTGTTGATTTCCTGCCTTTCAGAAGTTCGTAAGGTGTTTTATCGTGGTATTTGTTTATGAGTGCTCGATTTTGCACGTGGCATGCAGTGTTGACGGCTTCATCCCAGAAGTACTCTGGTAGTGAAGCATCACTCAACATGGTCATGTAGGCCTCTATGAGTGTTCTGTTCCTTCTCTCAGCCACTCCATTCTATTGTGGAGTATGAGGAGAGGAAAACTCATGAAGGATACCTAAGCCTTCACATAATTCTGTCATGGCCCCAGATTTGAACTCTGTTCCGTTGTCACTTTTGATTTTGACTATGGAGCAGTTGTATTCATTCTGGACTTGCCTGACAAAATTAGTAAAGATGTCGAAGGTATCTGACTTGTCTTTCAAAAAGAACACCCATGCAAAGCGCGAGTAATCATCAACAATTACCAACGTATAAACCTTACCTCCCAACCTTCTAATTTGTAGTGGACCAAACAAGTCCATGTGCAATAGATGGAGACATCTGTTAGAGTCTTTGCCAATAACGCTTTTAAAGGTAGCCCTTGTTTGCATGCCTTTTATGCATGCATGACAAGATCTATCTTTGACGCACTTCACATTTGGGGCATCACGTACTAAGTTCATTGAAAATAATTTATTAATAGTTTTGAAATTAATATGTGCTAGTCTCTTGTGTCATTGGTCACCAAGAGACGCACTATCTTTTGCTAAAAGACACACTGGTGTAGAGGAATCTATACAGATGAAATTTAAACAGAAAATATTCCTGCTTCGAGTGCCGGATAAAATCGTTTCCATATTGTCAACGGATTTTATCAGACACTTATCAGCATGGAATTCAACTATGTATCATTTATCGCAGAGTTGGCTTATGCTAATGAGATTGTGTTCTAATCCTTCGACATAAGCCACATCCGAGAAGGATACATTGCCGTTAGTAATCATACCATAGCCTCTAGTGATTCCACGATCTGAACCTCCAATGATGACCTTTGGTCCGTTCATGATTGGAGTAAAGTTCTGAATGAGGCTTCTATTCCCAGTCATATGCCGAGAGCATCCGCTGTCCAAGTACCAGATAGGCGTTTTGTTGGCCTTTGGACATACATGCAATCATAATCAGTTTGCCTTAGGAACCCAAACATGTTTGGGTCCTTGGTCTCGGGTTAGAGTGCTCCCCCTGCGAGTGTTATCATTATGAGTGGTCTTTCTCATATTGCTGACCTGAGGGGTTGCAGCATTTCTGGAATTGAACCAGCAGTCTATGGCGAAGTGACCAACCTTGCCACAGCACCAACAGTCAAATCTGTTGTACCTTTGCCTCAAGATCTCCTGCTTGACCTTTTGGAATTGTGGTCTAGCAGGGGCAGCATTCTTGGAGGAAGATGCCTCATGATGATGACAGTCACATGGCTTCTTCTCCTTTATGGGCTTTTCTACAACTGGCTTCGTCTTTGGTGCCTTCTTGAAGTTATGCCCATGATTGAAAGGGCCATAGCTCTGAAGAATAACTTCTTCATAAGGTTCCATAAAGACACTTTCGCCAAAGTTTCATGGTCGAGCCCATCCTTGATAGCGGGACTTTGGCTCTACATAGGTAGGCCTAGCAAAGTGCCCGTAGGATGAATCAAAATCAAACTCATTTGATGGAAAGATGACCTTTTTTAATGTAGTTTGATTTTGAGGGGCTTTCCCCTTCTCTTCGGCTAAGGCCTTTTTGGCGGCCTTATTCTTCTGTTGATTCTTATTTCTCCTAGAGGATTTACTAGGAGCTTCTTCATGGCCTAGTCCAGCTCCCTTGTCCTTTGCTGAGAATTCAGCAATGAATGGAAGAATAGTTTTGGGCTTCGAGAAACTTTCAACAAGTTTCTTTTCAGCCGCAAGTTGGGCTTCCAACACTTTGATGATCTTCTCCTTAAGGTCAAGGTGCTCAAGAGCCTTGTTATATTCTTCAATAGCATTATTGAAGTTTTTTTCGAGGGAGTCAGTCTTTGCAACTTTCTCTCTCAAGATGCTCTCTTCGACTTTTAGAGATTTGATCTCTTTATCCTGAGTCTTCACGACTCGACGACATTTATCGTAAGCCATGATTAACTCCTTGTACTGGGTCATTAGCTCTGACTCATCGTCAGAGGAGCTTTCCTCACAATCATGTTCAGAGACTTCAGAATCTGAAAGAGGGGTATGAGAGTTTACCTTCCCAGTGAGCCGGGGCTCTTGATCATCATCTGTTTGAGCCATTAGCCCAAAATAAGCTTCTTCTTCTTCAATTGACTCAGATGAGTCGGAGTCACTAAGAGTCTTGCTCTTTTTGGCTATGAGGCTCTTCTCTTTCCTCTTCTTGTTGTGTGAGGATTTCTTTTCTTCTCTTCTGCCACCCTCCTTCTTCTTATGAGGGCAGTCAGCGATGACGTGACCTGGCTTATTACAACAATAGCAATTGATGTCAGTCAAAACATATTTGTTCTGTTTAGAGGAATACCTGTCATGGCTACTTGAGCCTTTTCTTTGCCGATCACCATCGTGTCGTGATATTCTATAGGAGGCATCCTTGCCTTTCCATTACTTTTTCTTTTTCAAGAATTTCTTGAACTGTCGTGAGAGCAGTGAGAACTCTCCTTCTGATAGCTCAGAGCCTGAGGTACTAGGCTCAGAAGTTTCTTCTTCTTCACTAATCTCTGGAGCTGGAGCAGGGGAGGCAGCCTTTGTCTTTATGGAGGTGTCTGTGTTGAAGTATTAGACCGGGCGGCTTAGCGGTCTGATCCATCGGTTTGTAGACCGAGCGGCTTAGCGGTCTGATCCAGCGGTTTGTAGACCGGGCGGTCTGGCGGTCTCACTCTACGGCTTGTTCTATCCTGCTGGTGTTGCCGAGCGGTTATCCCATCTGTCTAACCGCGCGGCCTGATCGGTCTCCATTATTCTAGCCGCTCAGCCTGTAAATGTTTAGTCCCACATTGTTTGTATACTCTCTTTCTTATCTCCTCCATTCTATATAAGGGAGGCCATACCTTTGTAAATTATATCTTTTTTGGATAATAAAATTTCAATTATTCAAAAGTTTATTCTCTTGTTCTAGTCTTTTCGCTTCTTGTCTCTACTTTCTAACATGGTATCAGAGGCCACGGTCATTTCCTCCTGATTCTGTGCGCCCTCTGTTGTTCGCGGCTTGCCCTCTCTTCTATCCGCGCGGCTTGTTTCTATCCGCGCGGCTTGTTTTTTGTCCGCAGACCTGTTCGCGCGGCTTGCTCCTTCTTGGTTCTCCTCTCCTTCTTCTCTTTGTCGCGCCGACCTGTTTAGTTGTCGCCGCGCCTCTTGTTCTTTCTTGCCTCTCCGACTTCCTAGTCGCTGCGGTCTGTCCCTGTCCGCGTGTGTGTTGTCTCTCTCCACGCGGTTTGCTGCTGTGATCTGCCTGACCGTGCGGGTTGTTCCTTTCTCACCCGCATCTTGGTCGCGGTCGCCAGCTCTTCTCCTCTTTTCTGTTCGCTCGGGCTTCTCAGTTCGTGCGACTTCTTCCCCGCCGTGCCTTTGCCCGCCTTCTTGCCGCTGCTGTGATCTGCCTGACCGTGCGGGTTGTCTCTTTCTTACCCGCATCTTGGTCGCGGTCACCTGCTCTTCTCCTCTCTTCTGTTCGCTCGGCCTTTTCAGTCCGCGCGACCTCTTCCCCGCAGTGCCTCTTTCTAGCCGCTCCTGTTCGCGCGGCTTCCTCTGTTTTTCTAACCGCCTCTGTTCGTGCGGCTTCTTCTGCTTCCGGGTTCTATGACTACCTCCGGTCTCACCACTACTCCTGCAGCTCCTTCTCCTCCTCCTCCTTCGGGTAACCTTGGCACCATTTCCAAGCTTGTGGGCTCCAACTATCCCGATTGGAGCGTTTCTTTCACCTTTCTCCTTCGTTCTCAACGCAAGCGTCATCACCTCACCGATGACCCTCCTCCTCGCACCTCTCCTGAGTTTGATGACTGGGATGCGAGTGATGCTCTTGTTCGCACCTGGCTGGCCAACAGCCTTTCTGATGAGTGCCTTCCCGTCATTCGCCATGATGAGACGGTCAAGGCCGCATGGCTTCACCTCGCTGCTCTCTATTCTAAGGGGGGCCAGACGTCCCGCATTTATACTCTCTATGCGGACCTCTTCGCCCGCCCTTCCATGTCCCCCGCTGCGGCTTATCAGCAGGTCCAGGCTCTTGGGGCTGAAATCCTCCAGAATCGCCCCTTCTCTGCGGACTTGGCCGACCAGCACAAACACTTCCAGGAACTCCTGGTTGTTTGTTACCTTCTTCGTCTTCCGGACTCTTATGATATGATCCGCCAGCAGATCTTGGGTGAGGCAGAATCTCCTACTTTGGATGCCACTGCGGCCCGCATTGCCGCCGTTACTTCTCTCCTCCAGCGGCCTCTGCTGGCCTCCCCCCCTTCGCAGGACTCCTTTGCACACCAGGCTCAGCGGGGGGGCCCGAGTGGCCGTGGCTCCTCCGGCGGACGGGGTTCCTCCCGGTTCTTCTGCTCTCACTGTGGTCGTACTGGCCATACTGTTGATCGCTGCTGGCAGAAACATCCTCATCTTCGCCCTTCCGGTGATGCTCCTTCGGCCTCCGCCTCTTCTAGGCCGTCTGCCTCTGTGGCCACGACGTCAGGTAGTGCCCACGTCGTTACCCAAGGTAAATGGCTGATTGACTCCGGTGCCACCAATCATATGACGGGCAACCCTCATTGCTTCTCCCGTCTGGAGACCCATGACCGCTTACCCCCAGTTCGTGTGGCGGATGGTTCCCCGTCTCCGGTTCATGGGACGGGCATGGTTCAACTCACTCCATCGCTTTGCTTGGAGGATACCCTCTATGTCCCGAAGTTCCCGTGCAATTTATTATCAGTTACCACTTTATGCCGGCAACTTCAGTGCTCCGTTTTATTCACTCCCACTACTTGTTCTTTTCAGGACCCGAGGACCCAGCGGACGATTGCTACTGGGACTGAGAGCGGCGGCCTCTACTTCCTCGACGTTGTTTCTGCTCTTTCTGCCTACTCCTCCTCTGCTGATCTCCTTCAGTGGCATCTTCGTCTTGGACATCCTCCTCCCCGGCTTATTCGTCAGCTTCTGCCCCACTTACCTCCCACCAGTTCTCCGCTCAACTGTGATGCGTGTCAGCTTGGCAAACATCATCGCTCCTCCTTCCCACCGAAGCAAGGCCGTGGCTCCTCTCGCATTTTTGATATTGTTCATTCTGATGTATGGGGTCCTGCTCCTACCCTCACTGTTGGTCGGGGCAGTTCTTATTTTGTAACTTTTATCGATGATTTTACTCGCTGTACCTGGGTGTATCTCTTAAAGGATCGCTCTGAACTATTCTCTGTTTGGCAATCTTTTTACTTTATGATTAAGACTCAGTTTGCTATTTCGATTAAAGTCTTACGTTCTGATAATGCCAAGGAATACCTGTCTCATGAGTTCTCCGCGTTCTTTCACCAACACGGCCTCATTCATCAAACGACTTGTGTTTACACCTCCCAACAGAATGGGGTGGCGGAGCGTAAAAACCGTCACCTGCTTGATGTTGCGCGTACTCTCATGACGCAGATGCACGTCCCTCGCTCCTACTGGGGCTACGCTGTGCTCCTCGCTTGCTATCTCATCAATCGCATTCCCTCCACGGTCCTCCACGGCCGGACTCCCTTCTCCCTTCTCTACCCCCACCAGGAACCTTTTCCTCTTCCTCTCCGTGTCTTTGGCTGTACGGCCTTTGTTCACGCTCCCTCCGCTACCCGCGACAAGCTTTCCCCCCGTTCCACTAAGTGTGTCTTTTTGGGGTACTCTACCACTCAAAAAGGCTATTGCTGCTTTGACCCCCTTCTTCGCAAGCAGTTTGTCTCCGCAGACGTGACCTTTTTTGAAAATGCTTCCTATTTCTCTCCTTCCTCTTCTCTTCCTTCTCTTCCTTCTGATATCTCCGTTCATTCCACACCTCTCCCCGTTTTCCCCCCTTCGTCTCCTCCTCCACCCACTCCTTCCCAGTCCGTCTCCCCACCTACCCCTCCACCCTCCTCTCCGCTGCCGTCTCTCTCTAGTCCCGGGCCAGCCTTCTACGCCACGGACGCTCCGGTCGCTGACGCTCCCGTCGCCGCCGCTCCCGATGATCTGGATGTTCCCATTGCCCTTCGCAAAGGGGTGCGGGCGTGTACTCAACACCCGCTCACGGCTGTTGTTTCTTATGATCAGCTTTCTCCTTCTCGCAGGTGTTTTGCCTTGGCTATCTCTGCCACTTCTACTCCCCGTACCTACCAGGAGGCTCTCTCTCTCCCTCATTGGAAGTCTGCCATGGATGAGGAGATGGCTACTCTTACTGAACGGGGTACCTGGACCCTGGTTCCTCCTCCCGTGGGCACTGATGTGGTTGGCTGTCGCTGGGTCTTTGTTGTGAAGTTTCGCCCCGACGGCACTGTGGATCGCTACAAAGCCCGGCTGGTGGCCAAGGGCTTTACTCAGACTTATGGCGTTGATTACTTCGATACCTTCTCTCCAGTTGCTCGCCTCAGCACCATCCGGGTTCTCTTTTCTGTGGCTGTTAACCGGGCTTGGGCTATTTCTCAGCTGGATGTGAAGAATGCCTTTCTTTATGGCGATCTTCAGGAGGACGTCTATATGGAGCAACCTCCTGGGTATGTTGCTCAGGGGGAGACACGTGTCTGTCATTTGAAGAAGGCCATTTATGGCCTCAAGCAGAGCCCTCGGGCATGGTTCGAAAAGTTTAGTGGTATTGTGGCAACCATCGGTTTTCAAAGGAGTTCGGCCGATCACTCCTTATTCATTCGCAAAACGGCCTCGGGACTGGTGGTTTTGGCCGTATATGTGGATGATATTCTCCTTACTGGTGATGACCGAGATGGGGTGGACTTGACGAAGAAGCACCTCCGTCAGCACTTGGTCACGAAGGATATGGGCCCCCCAAAATACTTTTTGGGGATAGAAATCTCGCGGAAACCTGACTCCTTGGTCCTCTCTCAACAGAAGTATGCCCTTGATCTTCTTCGAGAAGCAGGCTTGACAGGTGCCAAACCAGCTCATCTTCCCATGGCTGTTGGAGAAGACAAAACGTGGACGGATGAATCGCCTCCTCTATCTGATGTCACACGGTACAGACGTTTGGTAGGCAAACTCATCTATCTCACGGTGACTAGACCCGACATCGCCTACGCTGTAGGAAAGGTCAGTCAGTTTATGCAAGCTCCCAGGGAGTGTCATCTTCAGTCCGCCCTGAAGATTTTAGAGTATATCAAAGCAGCACCGGGCAGAGGGTTACTCTTCCAGAAGAATGGCCATCTGAGAGTTGAGGCCTACTCAGACTCAAGTTATGCGGATGACAAAGGCGATCGTAAATCCACGTCAGGTTTTTGTACCTTTGTTGGAGGTAATCTCGTGAGTTGGAAAAGCAAGAAACAGTCTGTTGTTTCCAGATCCAGTGCCGAAGCAGAATACCGGAGTATGGCGTCAACTACGTGTGAGTTAAAGTGGTTGCGGGCTCTCATGCTTGACCTGGGCGAGGTATATGATTGTCCTCTCCCTATGTTCTGTGACAACAAGGCCGCTATACACATATCCAGAAATCCGGTCTTCCATGAGAGAACGAAGCATATAGAGGTTGACTGTCACTTCATTCGGGAGGAGATTTTGAAGAAACAGATTTGTACTCCTTTTGTCACCTCTGACAAGGAGTTGGCAGATATCTTCACCAAGCCGATTTCTACTTCCTTCTTCCGCATTTGTGACAAGCTGGGCATGATTGATATCTATGCTCCAGCTTGAGGGGGAGTGTTGAAGTATTAGACCGGGCGGCTTAGCGGTCTGATCCATCGGTTTGTAGACCGAGCGGCTTAGCGGTCTGATCCAGCGGTTTGTAGACCGGGCGGTCTGGCGGTCTCACTCTACGGCTTGTTCTATCCTGCTGGAGTTGCCGAGCGGTTATCCCATCTGTCTAACCGCGCGGCCTGATCGGTCTCCATTATTCTAGCCGCTCAGCATGTAAATGTTTAGTCCCACATTGTTTGTATACTCTCTTTCTTATCTCCTCCATTCTATATAAGGGAGGCCATACCTTTGTAAATGATATCTTTTTTGGATAATAAAATTTCAATTATTCAAAAGTTTATTCTCTTGTTCTAGTCTTTTCGCTTCTTGTCTCTACTTTCTAACAGTCTGCTTTTAGAGCAATAGACTTTTCTTTGAGAGCAGACCTACTCTTCTCTTCTTCAGCTCTCCTGGTGTTGAGTTGAAGCTCGTATAACATAAGCTTCCCCAAGAGATTTTGTGGGTCTGTCTTAGCCAGCTTCCCAAACTCCCTGATGGCACAGACCTTGTTGTCCCATTCTTTGGTCAGGGATCTCAGGAATTTGTCATTCAGTTCTCCATTAGTGAATACTCTGCCATAGACCCTTAGGCCATTCACTATCTTGAAAAAGTTCTCAAATGTATCAGCAATGGTCTCTTTGCTTCCCTGTCGGAAGGCTTCATACTTCTGATTGAGGAGGGATCTTTGATCATCCCTTACTTCTTCTGTTCCTTTCATTAAGGTAACCAAGGACTACCACATCTCCTTTGCAGATTGGCAGTGTATTAAGTTTTGCAGCATTGAGTCATCAACTGCACTTGCTATAATGTTTTTAGCTTTCTTGTCCAGTGAGACAAGTGCAATCTCATCCTTGTCCAAATCCATCAGATTCTTTGGAACCTTCTTGGTAGGATCTATAGTGGAGACAGTCATAGGGACATAAGGAACTTCTTCAACTATCATGAAGATCCTTGGATCCACATCTTCCATAAAAAATTTGATCCTTTCTTTCCACATGGGAAAGTTGTTCTTGTTATACAGGGGAAGCTTGGCGAAATCCTTTACCTTGTCCATGATAGATAGATCTCAATTAACAACTATACGCAGGAACTGATCAAGGTGTTAACCTTTTAACAATCAACCTCCCTCTGATACCAATTGAAAGATAATAGTTGTTAACCTAAATCACCTAGAGGGGCGGTGAATAGGTGAGTTGTGCATCTTTTGCGGAATAAAAAAATCTCAGAACACAGCACAGATCTATCGACTAAAAAATCACAGACGAGACAAGATTTATAGTGGTTCCCCGATCTTGGGTACATCCACTTTCCCTCACCGATCTAGCAATAAACTAGACTCGGCTACTCCACCATCTCGGATTGAAAATCAATCCTACCCACGGAACAAAGTTCCTACAATCTCAATCCAATCCAACAGGATCTACAACTCGGAAGAAACACCTTCCTACAAACTCGGAGTGGAAAACTCCTACACTCGGAGAAAAATTCTCCTACAGAAAAGAAATTCAAGTATTGAAAAATACAAACAGTAATATTGTCTGCTTCAGATCTGAAAATGAAACAGGGACTGGAATCTTCTTCTTGGCGTTCGACTTTATCAGAAAAATTGAAGAGAGATTCTCGGCAGCAATAGATCTGAACTCTTTGCTTCCACGATCGGATAGAAGATGAGTATACGAAACACGATCCCGATCTGGAGAGCTTCTTTAGTCTATTTCCTCTGAAGATTGAAACCCTTGCCGGAGAAGTACAGCGGCGGTGGCGGCTTTCGTTCTGTGAAGAGAGAGAGAGAGAGGAAATAGCGATTATTTTTGGAAAGCGACGGCTGCAAAACTCAGAAGAATTTTTTTTTCTTGAAAGATCTGTTTTTCTGATTAGGGTTTGTCGATTAGACAAGACCTTTTATAGGAGTACTAATAACAGTCATAATTGGTTTTAATGACGGACACGTGGACCAATCATATCGCGGTATTTGAAATTCTGTCAAATCTGGACTTAGAAGAAATTTCAGGGAAAATTAAGTCATATACACGAGTATGTATAAAACTACTCGAGTAGGTCAAGGACTACTTGAGTAAGCAGAGAGAAATTACTCGGGTATATAAATCAAGACTACTCGAGTATGTTGAGGACAACTACTCGATTACATAAAATCAACTACTCGAGTATCTTAGAAAATCTACTCGAGTACACAGAAAGTTCTCACGAGAAGGAGTTGAGCTACTCGAGTACAAGTTATACTACTCGAGTAGGCAGAATTGAACTACTCGAGTGGTTAGAAAAAACTACTCGAGACAAACACTTAGAAATATTCTGCACACGGGAAAAACAGCTACTCGAGTAGTTTGGTTTAACTACTCGAGAAAAAAGAAATCTACTTGAGTATATAAAGTACCTACTCGAGTAAGTCTTAACTACTCGACACAGAGAAGATTGTTACTCGACACAGTGTCGAGACTTACTCGAGTATATGAAGTACCTACTCGAGTAAATGACTTAGAAAAATTCTGAACCTGAATTCTTGGCAACTTGAGTAGGAAGAATGATCTACTCGAGTAGTTAAGTAAGCTACTCGAGTATGTCAATGAACTACTAGAGTGTTTTACTTAACTTCACGAGAGAAATAATTTTCTTACTCGAGTATACAGAACTTTTTACTCGAGTATTTCTCAAGCAATCTACTTGAGTAGTTAAGGACCTACTCGAGAGAAATACTTAGAAAAAAATTTCTATCAGCAAAATTTCTTCTACTAGATGGGAATCAGCATCAAGTCCTTACACAGTCCTATAACTTGAATATGAAGTGTATCCTAATAGAGAGGCTACACATGAGTCAACACTTTGGAACACACAATGAGGGATTACACTGTATGATCCTGTGTTTGATCACCCATTGTAGACTGATATTGGTCTACACTTCCCTTTGGCATCCTGCAAACACATAACTCAAACAAAGCATCAAATACAACCTAATTTATCTTAGTTCCAGGGTGACTTCATCAAATCTGGGTTAATGTGGACATAGTTCCCAACACACGAGCTTAGACACGCTTGTGTTAACCTTTACATGCCCGTATCAATAAGTACACGCCCGTGTTGCAGGGCATGTTCCTCAATCGACACAGGACCAAAAACAACGCGAAGACGACACGGGTTCTCGATACGCCCGTATCGATTTTGACATGCCCGTGTGAAAGAATTGGTTTCAAGATACCTTAAACACCTAGAGGGGGGTGAATAGGTTCAATTCTTTTTTTTACTTAGGCAGATAAAATTATATCACTGTTAAATCACTTATGCAATATTTATCACAGCACAGTTCACATCACAGATTTAAACAAAACAACACAGAAGACATACATATTTATAGTGGTTCCCCAAGTGATGGGTACATCCACTTTCCCCCATCGCCTATCTAGCAATGTACTAGATTCGGCCTAACTCCCTTCTTTATTCTCATATCCTTAGATCTTACAACTCAGAACCTTGACAGGTTCCTAGAGCTCACACTTCACCAAGTGCTACAACTCAGATTCTTCCAGAGAATCCTACCTCAGAGTGAGTCCACACTCCTACAACTCAGGCAATCCAGCCCAACCTCAGCCTCTTTCACCAGGCCTATAACTCAGAGAAATTAATCCCCTACCTCAGGCACTAAGCCATACCTCAGCCTTTATAGATTTAGGCTTACAACTCAGAGAGAAAACTCTCCTACACTCATATCTATATTAGATCCTACAGAGAAAATTGATTTGAAAAAGAATCCTTCACCCAGGTGGAGAGTGAATGGGTTGAAGGTTTCTTCATCAGTTCTCTATAGATTTGTTAACTTTAGATTCAACCTGTCTTAGCTTCTTCAAAGCTTCTTGAATTTGAACAAAGTAAGGTTGATCTTCTTGTGAAGTTGGAGATGATCCTCGATCCAGCTTCCTTCTTCTATTCAGATGTGGCTATGAATTCTTCTTGCAGACATGTTCAGGATCTGCCAGATACTTGTTGATTTCTGGATGAAGACTTCTCTTATTCTTCTTAGTTGTTCGTTTCACTTTTTGATGACAGAACAGGTCTTTATATAGACTCCATATGAGGTTACCGGCTGATCCAGTTCCTAACGGCCTTCTGACAACTCTGACAGATGTAACTACTTTAATGGTTGTGACAGCTGTCAAGTCTCCAGTCATGACATCTGATACTTTATTGAACTTCAACTCAGCAGCAAAGTGTCGAGACAAAACTTCAAATGTGTCGACACAAATAGATCATGTGTCGACACAATCCTTGGTGATGTCAACACGTCTCTCATAATGTCGACATAGCCCTTCTATATCTTCTTAGCATAGCTTCAGTGGAATGTGTTGACACAAGTCCTGTGTGTCGACACAATAACTCCTAGTCTCAACAAAGTTGGTGTCGACAGAATTCTGGTGTGTTTCGACACAAGTCTTGTGTGTCGACACAGTTGTTGTAGACAGATTTTCTTTGTGTCGACACAAGTTATGTGTGTCGACACAATCTGGCTCCTATTGTCGACATAGCCTTTCCCATGTGTCGACACAATTCTTCTCAAGTGTCTACACTTGTACTTAGAAACGTTTTCTGCATTTCCTTAACCTGCACATGAAACTCAACACAACATCAAATACACCTTAATGAATAACATTGAATTAGGTGAGACTTCTCCAAATCTAGTACACATTTTCCAATGTACCCAACAATCTCCCCTATTTGGAGAAGTCATAACCCTTAGTCAATGATATACATCACTTTATAATAAAACACAGAATATGATGTATAAAAACATTATTTGACAGGGTAACACATAAACAAAAACCAGCATATCGTATCATCACAAAATATGAAAAAATATAGTGAACATGATTCAGTCTTTGTTGAAGAACAAGAATATTTAAAACAACAGATTACATAGATTTAAAACAAAAGATTACATAGTTCAAAAATCTAGTCAATCTAATCTACGACTGATCAGGCTCTTTGATGACAATGCCTTTGCCAGACTGAATTGTTGCTTGAAAATTAATTTTAGTGTCTTCATCCGGCTTCTTTCCCTTAAGATCCTTTTTATTGAGCTCTTCAGCCTTGACTTTTTGCCTTTCAAGTAATGATAGGGCTTTGGAAAGTATTTGCTTGGCTCTACAGAAGTAGCAGGTATCTTTTCAGCTTTGATATCTCTTCTGAACTGATAAATGGCATCTTGTCGCTTCTGATACTTACTCCATACTTATTCAGAGTACCACTTGCCCCTATCATGCATGTTATCTTTAATAGCTTGCAAGGCTGTGAGAATAATATTTCTGGAGGTGGGACTCCATCTTTCAAAATCAGGCTTTAATTCATCCTGCTCTCTAAACCTTTTCTTAGAAAGTTGAGCTTCTTGCTCTCGTTTCAAGACAGCTTCAGGCATTTCAACCTTCTCAAAAATGGCATTTTGTACCTCCAGTGGAGGACTATACATGTGTTGAACAACAGATTGAATGCCTTCAAAATCAGCAGGCGGATAAATGATTTGAGACACTTCCTACTGAACCCCTTCATTGGCAGCATGTTGAATGCCTGACTCAGCAGTATAGGTTAAATGCATGACTCAACAGTATTGTTATCATCACAAAGGGGTGGATAACCAAGAGTTGCTCTGATAGCATTAGTGATCCATTTAGCATGTTCAGAACCTGCATTGACTAACATTCTCTCCCCCTTATGACTTCTCGTTCAACATGGTCTCTTAGATCATCTTTTTGAAACCATATCTGATTAGCTAGATAATTTGTGCCTTCTTTATAGAATGATCTGAACTTCTGCAGCTGATCAACAATTACCTGTTGAGAAGCTTGGATAGCAGTGCTAACATCATTCAAACTTGCTTTGAGTTATTTATCAAACTCAGACTTGTCTTTAGCAATGTTCGTAGTGAAAGCAGTTGTTGTATTCTTAAGTTCTGTGACAATAACATTGTGGGATTCTATTAGATTGTCATTCATTCTTATTTGATTTTCCAAAACATAGCCTTGTTTCACTGCTATATCATCTATTCGAGTTTTGGCCTCTTGTTGTTGTTTGGCCAGGTAGACAACAGCATGTCCTCCCTTTTGAAAGCACTCAGTCATTTCCATTTTATGCAAATTGACCTCAAATCTGATGGATTTGATATCTTCGACCAATGTAGATTGCTGTTCTTTATAGCTCTCATCTACATATTTCTCAAGAGCTGCTCTTTATTCATCCAACTTTACTTGCAGTTGTACTAGAAGTGGACTGAAGTCAACTGCTAGAGCTGGAGTTGATGAGACAGTCTGTAAGGCTTTCTTATAGCCAGAGCTTCTCTTACTTAGCTCCATAAGCTTTCTCTTCTTTGCCCTAGAGGCTTCTTTATCTTCTGAGGACTTAGATGAGTTAGTTATGTCCACTGTATCTTTTAGACTAGATGTTATAATGGGAATCTCCTGCTCAGTCCTTAGCAACTCCCCCTCAGTTCTTGCATCTAATAAATTAGGAAAAAGTACTTCTAAAGTAACTTCTTGTTGCATTTGTACTGGAGGTATAACTGTTTCTTTAGCAGATGGTTCTCCTTCAAATTTCAAAGTTTCTTCCCTGGTAATGACATCCTCAGGGACATTGTCTTGGTGATTTTTATTAATATCAGTCATAGGCACATCCAGTGCATCATTTTCAGTATTTATAGCAGCTTGATTGATATCCAGTAGTACCTCAAGTATAGATTATGCAGCTGCTTCACTATCCAATGCAGCTATGTGAACAGTTGGCTCTTGTTCATGAACTCCCTCTGAGGGTAATGCCTCTTATTGAGCTGAAACTGGAGAAAGCTCATTGTCTCACCCTTGATGAGGCACTTCCTGGACTTGATCCAGTTGTATATTAACTGCAGGAATATGCTCCCCCTGCACCTGACCATCATCTATAGTTTCTGGAGCAGGTGATTTCCTAGCATTCTCTGGTCTTTCTTCATCTGAGCTGAAGACCACTTCTTCTTTTGAATCACTGGAAGATTCAGCTGTCTTGTGGGTTGATTTCTTCTTTGGCTGTATCTATTTTGTTTTTTTCTATGGAGTAGAAACATCCTTGGTCAGGACCCTTTCCCATATGGATAGTATTCCCAAATCCATTCTTCTCATATGATTGATCTTAGATCCTGCAATCTGATTCATTACTTCAGGAATATTCTCAGCCAGATATAAACTCAGGATTCTACCCAGATTGGGTTTGTCGGCACAAGGATTTGGTCTCGAGAATGTTGAGAGCATAGTCGACAGAGTTATACTTCCACCTATTTATATGTTTCTAAACAAAGAAGGTCAAAAAGGCGGGTAGAAATAAACCTATTGTGTCGACTGTTGAAATTTGTGAAGTGGAAGTGGGTGACGGGACAGGCCGGGCGGCCTGGGGCGGACAGCATTGGCGGACTAGGCGGACTGGGCGGACTGAGATGTGCGGCCTGGTGGAAGGTCTAGTGGAAAGCCGACTGTCTTCTGAGCGGCTTATTGCATGAAGTCCACGGACTATGCGGCCTGGTTTCTGCGGATAGGGTGTTTGCTGATTGGCTTTGCCAAGGAGCGGCCTGAGCGGATAAAGGCTTGCGGACTGGTGCATTGCTCAGTGGCCGCGGGTGCAAGTTTGTGCTGATAGGCGGTTTGGCTCGTGTCTGCGGGTAGCTTGCGGACTGGAGTGTCCGCGGTGTAGGCTGTTGCGGACTGATCTTAGAGCTTGGCTGAGGTCTTGTCGAGCTCTGGTGGCACAGCAGGCGATTTGCTGTGGAGATAGATTGGCGGACTGGGTTTGGAGTCCGGGGTTGGCTGCTGTTTTGGATAGAAGTGCGAGGAGCTCGCGGACTGATGGCGGTCTATGCTAGGATGTTTGGCGGATGGGAATTTGTGTCCGCCATGCTCGCATTGGCCCTTGATGGTTTTGGACTTGGTCACACTTTGTGCCAAGTCCATGGTGTCCGCGGTATCCGCCAAGTCCGCTGTGACCGGGCGGACTATTGCTGTCTTCCTTTGGTCGTGGACTTGTGGCGGATTGGGGTGTGAGTCTTGCGGACTGCCTCGGGTTGGTGCGGACTGTCATTGAAGGGGGTTGCTGTCTTGCAGTGGTTGGAGCTCTGCGGGCTGATGCCTTGTCCGCATAGCTTGGGCGGACTGGAGAGGGTTCGCCAATGTTTGCCTTGCTCCTGGCGGTTTCCCTTGGTATCCGGCTAAGTCCATGCGGACTCGGCGGACGGTGTTTTTGCTATCGCGCGGGCTTGGGTGGTGACGCTATCTCTTGGGCGGTGACCACACTCCTCACCTTGCCTATAAATAGGACCCCCCTGGCATAACCTAAATAATGAGAGTGAACAGTAAGTTGGGGTGTGCAAGGAGCTGCGGTCTGTGTTTGTCAGTCTGCGGGGATTGTTTCAGGCTGACGGTTTGCTGTGTGCAGGTCGCGCGGATAGCTTCAAGGAGCCAGGAGTTTGGCTGTGACTTCGGTCAAGTGCTTGGAAGTGTGCGGTCTCTGCGGACTCAGCAGGAGGTCGCTCTGCAGCTTGTCAGTTCTATTTCATCTTTGCCAGCTTCAATAACCTGTCCGCCGGCTTCAGGCGGGTAGGGGTGTTCCTCAGTTCAAGTTCAGCATGAGGCGAATAACGGTGTGTCCGCGCGGCCTCGCGGCTTCAGCGAACTCCGTGTCTATTCGGCGAATTGCAGCATAGCTTGGGCGAGCTCAGCGGACTCGGCGACCTCGGCGACCTCACGGTCTCGGCGGACTCGGGTGCTGTCCGCCCGGCTTGTTTTTTGGTGCTTTCTGTTTACAGCTGTAATACTAGCGAAATCATGTCTCGCTATGTATGTCTCGCATTGTAAAGAAGTGAATGAATAATAGACCTGCTTGTGCTTCCATTGTTTGTTGGGATTTACCTTTGTACCTCTAGTCCTTGGTTTCCGCTGGTTCAACGTGCGAACTGGGTAGTTCCGAAGATATTAATTTGGCGTTTGGGCTATCTTGCTAACCACGTTGAGAAAATTTAACATGGTATCAGAGGGAGGTTTCTGAGGTTCAGTTGCGTGAGCGGAGGTCAGCCAGTGTTGTTACTCAGTGATTGAGTGGTGATCAACCTGTGTTGTTGCTCGGAGCTGCTGAAAGGTTGCCAACAGGTGTTGCAATGGAAGGGAGCTTTGTAAGAGGTCTGGGCATTGAACTCTTAACGCCGACTAACTTCAAGAAGTGGAAGTCGTGCATGAAGAGTTATCTTCTTGGCGAGGAGCTGTGGGAAGTCGTCGGTGGTGACGATAGATAGGATGTCACTGCTGCTTTCGGTACTGCTGAGCAGGTTAGGCTCTGGAGAAGAACAAATGCTAAGGCGGAGTTCGTTCTGAAGAGAGTTGTGTCTCCGGAACTGTTTGATCACATCATTGGATGTGAGTCGGCTGCTGATATTTGGATAACCATTGATGAGTTGTTCAATAGGAAGAATGTGGCGCGGCTTAAGTTCCTGGAGAATGAGTTGGCCAGGGCAACTCAGGGAGACCTTTCCATCTCCAAGTACTTCTTAAAGATGAAGAGCTTGTGTGCTGAGCTGTCGGCACTGGATCCTGATGAGCCTATCTCTGAGGCAAAGATGAAAAGGCACATTATCCGCGGCTTGCGGAAGGAGTATGTGGCCTTTGTTACATCTGTTCAAGGGTGGGCTACTCAGCCGTCGTTGCTGGAGCTGGAGAATCTTCTTGCCTCGCATGAGAGCTTAGCAAGGCAGATGGCTGGAGTGAACCTGAATCAGGAAGGCAGCGAAGCTCTCTTCTCAGGAAAGAAGAAAGGATGGGAAGGGAAGAAGAAGAAGAAGAAGGTGCAGGCCGCTGGTGAGAAGGAGACTTCAACTTCATATCCACCGGAGAGGAGCAATGCTCCTAAGGACTGGAAGAAGAATCTGAAGTGCTACCGGTGTCATCAGCGAGGGCACTTCAAGCGGGACTGCAAGGTCAAACTGCAGCCTGGGCATGCTGCGGGAAAGGAGGAAGCTTGCTCAAGAAGTGAAGAAGCAGAATGGGGCGGAGCTTTCATGACGGGCACTTGTGTCCCGGCCTTGTCTGCTGAGGACTTCAACAGCGAGTGGATCGTGGACTCCGGGTGTGGTCATCACCTCACCGGAGACAAATCGAAGTTCACCTCCATGCAGGCGTACTCAGGTAATGAAGCTATTATCACTGCTGATAATACTATTTATGCAGTAGAGAAAGAGGGGGTCGTGTCATTGGGTAGTGATCAGGGGACACTCACGTTAAGGAGTGTGTATCACGTGTCGGGCATGAAGAAAAACCTCTTCTCGGTGACCAATGCGGTGGACGCTGGGTATCACGTTCAGTTTGGGCCAACAGACGTGAGGTTCCTTCGCAACGTATCAGCGGTGAAGGCTGATGTTGCTCATGTTGGGAGGAGGGTGAAGAACTTATTTGTTCTTTCCACCAGTGCTTATGTTGATAAAATGAGGGTCAATGATAGTGCGGCTATCTGGCATGAGAGGCTGGGGCATGTTGGCATGGACAAGCTGAAGGCAATGGCGAGTAGAAGTTTGGTGAGAGGGTTGCCAAAGTTGTCCTCCTTTGGTGATGGGCATGTTTGTGCTGGCTGTCAATGCGGTAAGGCACATCACCTTCCGTTTGATAAATCACAAACAAGGAGCAAGAAGCCACTAGAGTGTGTTCATGGCGACCTGATGGGACCGACGGTTACTGCCAGCCTTGGCGGAAGCAGATACATGCTTGTCTTGGTTGATGACTACTCAAGGTATGCTTGGGTGTTCTTCTTAAAGGAGAAGTCAGAAGCCTTCCGTTTGTTCGTGGAGTTCAAGGAGTTGGTAGAAGGCCGGCTTGGCTTGCGGATTAAGAAGTTTAGAACTGATAACGGGGGGGAGTTTGTCTCCTCCGAGTTTTCTAACTTCTGCAGGAAGCACGGGATCCAACGGGAGCTTACTTGTGCTCACACTCCACAACAAAATGGGGTAGCGGAGCGGAAGATCCGTCATTTGACGGAGACCTGCAAATGCTGGCTTCATGCGAAAGATATCCCAAGGTCTTTTTGGGCGGAGGGAATATCTTGTGCTGCTTTTGTTATCAACCGGATGCCACTCAGCCCTATCAACATGAAGACTCCTGTTAAGCTGTTGCTGAAGGAGAAGCCGAGTGTTGGACACCTTAGGGTGTTCGGTTCAACTTGCTACGTGCATGTCCCGGATGCTTCACGGACAAAGCTGGATGCGAAGGCAAGGAAACTTGTCTTTGTTGGCTATGATGAGCGGAAGAAGGGATGGAAATGCATGGACCCTGTGACGAAGAAGTTCGTGGTGTCAAGAGACGTTGTCTTTGACGAGCTGACATCATATGGAGGTGGCTCAGTGGAGCTAACTGGAAGTAGCAAGGTTGATGAAGCACCGGTGGAGGCTGCTGAAGGCTTGGAAGAGGAGCTTGTTGTTTCACCAGCAGATCCTGTTGCTTCGAACTCCGAAGCTGAGCCTTCTGGCTCAGGAAGCAGGGGGAGCACTGCTCAATGCTTGCCCCAGGTAGGAGTGGAGCCTGAAGAAGCAACGGAAGCCATGAGCAAGGAGACATATCTTCGGAGATCGAAGAGGGTAGTTAAGCCACCGGCTCGGTACTGTGATGGGAATGCAGTGAGCTTTGTCTCCTGCTTCTTTGCAGGTCCTCTGGATGAGCGAGAGCCTGCAAACTTCAACGAGGCCACTGGAGTAAAGGAGTGGGATGATGCCATGAAGGAAGAGATTGATGCTCTGAAGAAGAATGAAACCTGGGACCTTGTGCCCAAGGTTGATGGCGTTACTCCGGTTACTTGCAAGTGGGTGTATAAGTTGAAGAAGAAGGCTGATGGGAGCATTGATCGGTTCAAGGTTCGCCTGGTCGCTAGAGGATTCTCACAGCAGTATGGAGAAGACTATGAGGAGACATTCAGTCCAGTTGCGAAGATGACTTCTGTAAGAGTGGTGATTGCCTTGGCTGTTAGCAAGGGATGGAGGTTGTGGCAACTCGATGTGAAGAATGCCTTTCTTTACGGAGAGATTGACAAGGACATCTTCATGGATCAGCCGCTTGGTTTTGTCTCTGAGAAGCATCCGGACTATGTCTGCAAACTCAGGAAGGCTCTCTATGGGTTGAAGCAAGCTCCTAGAGCGTGGTATGGGAAGATTGCAGAGTACTTGCAATTCTGTGGATACCTTGCTTCCAACTCGGATTCAAGCTTGTTCGTCAAGAAGAAGGGAGAGCTACGAGTCTTGGTCCTGCTGTATGTGGATGACATGATCATCACGGGGAACTCGGAGGGGGAAGTAGCAAGGCTCAGGGCTGAGCTTGCTATAAGCTTCGAGATGAAAGACTTGGGAGAGTTGCATCACTTTCTTGGTCTGGAAGTGGAGAGGAAGGAGTGCAGGGTTCTCATTAGCCAGAAAGGGTATGCTGATCGCATTGTGAAGCGGTTGGGCATGGGCGAAGGGAAGAAGTGCTCTACTCCACTGGAATCTGGGCTAAAGCTTCGACGAGATGAGGGAAGGGTTCTTCATGATCCCTTGGTGTTCAGGGCTCTTGTTGGGAGCTTGATTTATCTGACGATTACAAGGCCGGATATCGCTTATGTTGTTGGCCGAGTAAGTCGGTATATGGCTGAACCAAGGCAATCTCATCTAGTGGCGGCGAAGGGAATTTTGAAGTATGTCAAGGCTTCTTCTGACATGGGACTCCTCTATAGAAGGGACGCAGAGGTTGCATTGCTCGGGTACATGGATGTTGACTATGGCGGTGATTCGGATGATCGAAGGTCTACTTCAGGTTATGTGTTCACTTGCGGTTCAGCTAGCATCTCGTGGTTGTTAAATTTTCTCAACGTGGTCAGCAAGATAGCCCAAACACCAAATTAATATCTTCGGAACTACCCAGTTCGCACGCTGAACCGCGGAAACCCAAGGACTAGAGGTTGCACCCAACAACAAACAATGGAAGCACAAGAAGATCTTATTATGCATTCACTTCATTACAATCCGAGGCATACATAGCGAGACATGATTTCGCTAGTATTACAGCTGTAAACAGAAAGAACCAAAAACAAGCCGGGCGGACAGAACTCCAGTCCGCCGAGACCGCGAGGTCGCCGAGACCGCCGAGACCGCCCAAGCTATGCTGCAATCTGCCGAATACCACGGAGTCCGCCGAGACCGCGAGGTCGCGCGGACAGACCATTATTCGCCTCCTGCTGAACCCGAACTGAGGAACTCCCCTACCCGCCTGAAGCCGGCGGACAGGTTATTGAAGCTGGGAAAGTTGAAACAGAACTGACAAGCCGCAGAGCGACCTCCTGCTGAGTCCGCAGAGACCGCACACTTCCAAGCACTGACCGAAGTCACAGCCAAGCTCCTGGCTCCTTGAAGTTATCCGCGCGACCTGCACACAGCAAACCGTCAGCCTGAAACAATCCGTGCGGACTGAAAAACACAGACCGCAGCACTCGCCCAACCAAAATTACTGTTCACTCACGTTACTTCTAGTAGTCGTAGATGTGCCAGGGGGGTCCTATTTATAGGCCAGGTGAGGAGTGTGGTCACCGCCCATGAGATAGCGACACCGCCCCAGCCCGCGCGAACACAAAACGACTGTCCGCTCAGTCCGCGAGGACTTAGCCAGTCACCAAGGGAAACCGCCAGGAGCAAGGCAACCAATGACGAACCCTCTCCAGTCCGCCCAAGCTAAGCGGACAAGGCACCAGCCCGCAAAGCTCCAACTGCTTCAGGACAGCACCTTCTTCAATGGCAGTCCGCACCAACCCGAGGCAGTCCGCAAGACTCACACCTCAATCCGCCACAAGTCCACGACCAAAGGCAAACAGCAACAGTCCGCCCGGTCACAGCGGACTTGGCGGATACGGCGGACACCATGAACTTGACACCAAGTGTGACCAAGTCCAAAACCATCAAGGGCCAGTGCGAGCATGGCGGACACAAAGTCCCGTCCGCCAAACACCCTAGCACAGACCGCAACCAGTCTGCGAGCTCCTCGCACTTGTCCAATGCAGTAGCTTCCTGCCGGACTCCAATCACAGTCCGTCAACCACGATCTCCACAGCAAACACCTGCTGTGCCACCAGAACTTGACAAGGCCTCAGCCAAGCTCTAGGCTCAGTCCGCAACAACCAGAACCGCGGACACTCCAGTCCGCAAGCTATCCGCGAACTCGAACCAACCCGCCAACAGCGCAAGCTAGCACCCGCGGCCTCTGAGCAATGCAACAGTCCGCAAGCCTCTCTATCCGCAGATACCAGGCCGCACCAAACCGCGGACACCATGCAACAACCCGCTCAGAACACAGCCGGCTTCCACCAGACTTTTCATCAGGCCGCAACCTCAGTCCGCCCAGTCCGCCCAGTCCGCCAAAGCTGTCCGCACAGGCCGCGCGGCCTGTCCCGTCACCCACTTCCACTTCACAAATTTCAACACTCCCCCTTGAAGTGAGAAGTGGTGACCAAGCCCAGCAAGCTGCGCAAGCGTTCAAAGGGCCCCTTCGACAGCGGCTTCGTGAAGATGTCAGCAAGATTATCTTCACTCCGAACATGCCCGACCAGCAGAGACCCCTCCAACACCTTCTCCCGGATGAAGTGGTGATCAATCTCTATATGCTTGGTCCTGGCGTGACACACTGGATTGTTTACCAGTTTGAGAGCACTCTCATTGTCACCCCGGAGTAAAGTAGGCCCTTGCACTTCTTCATGAACATCCTCTATGAGTCTCCTCAACCAAACGGCTTCCCGAGCAGCCAAGGCCGAAGCCTTATACTCCGCCTCCGTGGTTGAAACCGACACCGAGTCCTGCTTCTTGCTACACCACGAGATGCTAGCTGAACCGCAAGTGAACACATAACCTGAAGTAGACCTTCGATCATCCGAATCACCGCCATAGTCAGCATCCGTGTACCCGAGCAATGCAAACTCCGCATCCCTTCCATAGAGGAGTCCCATCTCAGAAGTCACCTTGACATACTTCAGAATTCCCTTCGCCGCCACTAGATGAGATTGCCTTGGTTCAGCCATATACCGACTTACTCGGCCAACAGCATAAGCTATATCCGGCCTTGTAATCGTCAGATAGATCAAGCTCCCAACAAGAGCCCTGAACACCAAGGGATCATTAAGCACCCTTCCCTCATCTCGTCGAAGCTTTAGCCCAGGTTCCAGTGGAGTAGAGCACTTCTTCCCTTCGCCCATGCCAAACCGTTTCACAATACGATCAGCATACCCTTTCTGGCTAATGAGAATCCCGCACTCCTTCCTCTCCACTTCCAGACCAAGAAAGTGATGCAACTCTCCCAAGTCTTTCATCTCGAAGCGTATAGCAAGCTCTCCCCTGAGCCTTGCTACTTCCTCCTCCGAGTTCCCTGTGATGATCATATCATCCACATACAGCAGGACCAAGACTCTTAGCTCTCCCTTCTTCTTGACGAACAAGCTAGAATCCGAGTTAGAAGCCAGGTATCCACAGAACTGCAGGTACTCTGCAATCTTCCCATACCACGCTCGAGGAGCTTGCTTCAACCCATAGAGAGCCTTCCTGAGTTTGCAGACATAGTCCGGATGCTTCTCAGAGACGAAACCAAGCGGCTGATCCATGAAGATGTCCTTGTCAATCTCTCCGTAAAGAAAGGCATTCTTCACATCGAGTTGCCACAACCTCCATCCCTTGCTAGCAGCCAAGGCGATCACCACTCTTACAGACGTCATCTTCGCAACTGGACTGAATGTCTCCTCATAGTCTTCTCCATACTGCTGTGAGAATCCTCTAGCGACCAGGCGAGCCTTGAACCGATCAATGCTCCCATCAGCCTTCTTCTTCAACTTATACACCCACTTGCAAGTAACCGGAGTAATGCCATCAACCTTGGGCACAAGGTCCCAGGTTTCATTCTTCTTCAGAGCATCAATCTCTTCCTTCATGGCACCTTCCCACTCCTTCACTCCAGTGGCCTCGTTGAAGCTTGCAGGCTCTCGCTCATCCAGAGGACCTGCAAAGAAACAGGAGACAAAGCTCACTGCATTCCCATCACAGTACCGAGCCGGTGGCTTAACCACCCTCTTCGATCTCCGAAGACACGGCTCCTTGCTCACGGCTTCCGTTGCTTCTTCAGGCTCCACTCCTACCTGGGGCAAGCATTGAGCAGTGCTCCCCCTGCTTCCTGAGCCAGAAGGCTCAGCCTCGGAGTTCGAAGCAACAGGAGCTGCTGGAGAAACAGCAAGCTCCTCTTCCAAGCCTTCAGCAGCCTCCACCGGTGCTTCCTCAACCTTGCTACTTCCGGTAGGCTCCACCGAGCCACCTCCATATGACGTCAGCTCGTCAAAGACAACGTCTCTTGACACCACGAACTTCTTCGTCACAGGGTCCATGCACTTCCATCCCTTCTTCCGCTCATCATAGCCAACAAAGACAAGTTTCCTTGCCTTCGCATCCAGCTTTGTCCGTGAAGCATCCGGGACATGCACGTAGCAAGTTGAACCGAACACCCGAAGGTGTCCAACACTCGGCTTCTCCTTTAGCAACAGCTCAATGGGCGTCTTCATGTTGATAGGGCTGAGTGGCATCCGGTTGATAACATATGCAGCACAAGACATTCCCTCCGCCCAAAAGGACCTCGGGATATCTTTCGCATGCAGCCAGCATTTGCAGGTTTCCGTCAAATGACGGATCTTCCGCTCCGCTACCCCATTTTGTTGTGGAGTGTGAGCACATGTAAGCTCCCGTTGGATCCCGTGCTTCCTGCAGAAGTTAGAAAACTCGGAAGAGACAAACTCTCCCCCGTTATCAGTTCGAAACTTCTTAATCCGCAAACCAAGCCGGCCTTCTACCAACTCCTTGAACTCCACGAACAAACGGAAGGCATCCGACTTCTCCTTTAAGAAGTACGCCCAAGTATACCTTGAGTAGTCATCAACCAAGACAAGCATGTATTTGCTTCCACCAAGGCTGGCAGTAACAGTCGGTCCCATCAGGTCGCCATGAATACACTCCAATGGTTTCTTGCTCCTTGTTTGAGATTTATCAAACGGAAGGCGATGTGCCTTACCGTATTGACAGCCCGCACAAACATGCCCATCACCAAAGGAGGACAACATCGGCAACCCCCTCACCAGACTTCTACTCGCCATTGCCTTCAGCTTGTCCATGCCAACATGCCCCAGCCTCTCATGCCAGATAGCCGCACTATCATTGGCCCTCATCTTATCAACATAGGCACTGGTGGAGAGAACAAACAAGTTCTTCACCCTCCTCCCAACATGAGCAACATCAGCCTTTACCGCTGATACGTTGCGAAGGAACCTCACGTCTGTTGGCCCAAACAGAACGTGATACCCAGCGTCCACCGCGTTGGTCACCGAGAAGAGGTTCTTCTTCATGCCCGGCACGTGATACACACTCCTTAACGTGAGTGGCCCCTGATCACTACCCAAAGACACGACCCCCTCCTTCTCTACTGCATAAACAGTATTATCAGCAGTGATAATAGCTTCATTACCTGAGTAAGCCTGCATGGAGGTGAACTTCGACTTGTCTCCGGTGAGGTGATGACCACACCCGGAGTCGACGATCCACTCGCTGTTGAAGTCCTCAGCAGATAAGGCCCGGACACAAGTGCCCGTCATGAAGGCTCCTCCCCATTCTGCTTCTTCACTTCGTGAGCAAGCTTCCTCCTTTCCCGCAGCATGCCCAGGCTGCAGTTTGACCTTGCAGTCCCGCTTGAAGTGCCCACGCTGATGACACCGGTAGCACTTCAGATTCTTCTTCCAGTCCTTAGGAGCGTTGCTCCTCTCCGGCGGATATGAAGTTGAAGTCTCCTTCTCAACAGCGGCCTGCACCTTCTTCTTCTTCTTCCCTTCCCATCCCTTCTTCTTGCCTGAGAAGAGAGCCTCGCTGCCTTCCTGATTCAGATTCACTCCAGCCATCTGCCTTGCTAAGCTCTCCTGCGAGGCAAGCAGATTCTCCAGCTCCAGCAGAGACGGCTGAGTAGCCCACCCTTGAACAGACGTAACAAAGGCCACATACTCCTTCCGCAAGCCGCGGAAAATGTGCCTTTTCATCTTTGCCTCAGAGATAGGCTCATCAGGATCCAGCGCCGACAGCTCAGCACACAAGCTCTTCATCTTTAAGAAGTACCTGGAGATGGAAAGGTCTCCCTGAGTTGCCCTGGCCAACTCATTCTCCAGGAACTGAAGCCGCGCCACATTCTTCCTATTGAACAATTCATCAATGGTCGTCCAAATATCAGCAGCCGACTCACATCCAATGATGTGATCAAACAGTTCCGGAGAGACAGCTCTTTTCAGAACGAACTCTGCCTTAGCATTAGTTCTTCTCCAGAGCCTCACCTGTTCAGCAGTACCGAAAGCAGCAGTTACTTCCTGTCTGTCGTCTCCACCGACGACTTCCCACAGCTCCTCGCCCAGAAGATAACTCTTCATGCACGACTTCCACTTTTTATAGTTAGTCGGCGTTAAGAGTTCAATGCCCAGACCTCTTGCTAAGCTTCCTTCCATTGCAATCACCTGTTGGTACCCTTCAGCAGCTCCGAGCAACAACACAGGTTGATCACCACTCAATCACTGAGTAACAACACTGGCTGACCTCCGCTCACGCAACTGAACCTCCGCAACCTCAGGAACCTGCCTCTGATACCATGTTAAATTTTCTCAACGTGGTCAGCAAGATAGCCCAAACACCAAATTAATATCTTCGGAACTACCCAGTTCGCACGCTGAACCGCGGAAACCCAAGGACTAGAGGTTGCACCCAACAACAAACAATGGAAGCACAAGAAGATCTTATTATGCATTCACTTCATTACAATCCGAGGCATACATAGCGAGACATGATTTCGCTAGTATTACAGCTGTAAACAGAAAGAACCAAAAACAAGCCGGGCGGACAGAACTCCAGTCCGCCGAGACCGCGAGGTCGCCGAGACCGCCGAGACCGCCCAAGCTATGCTGCAATCCGCCGAATACCACGGAGTCCGCCGAGACCGCGAGGTCGCGCGGACAGACCGTTATTCGCCTCCTGCTGAACCCGAACTGAGGAACTCCCCTACCCGCCTGAAGCCGGCGGACAGGTTATTGAAGCTGGGAAAGTTGAAACAGAACTGACAAGCCGCAGAGCGACCTCCTGCTGAGTCCGCAGAGACCGCACACTTCCAAGCACTGACCGAAGTCACAGCCAAGCTCCTGGCTCCTTGAAGTTATCCGCGCGACCTGCACACAGCAAACCGTCAGCCTGAAACAATCCGTGCGGACTGAAAAACACAGACCGCAGCACTCGCCCAACCAAAATTACTGTTCACTCACGTTACTTCTAGTAGTCGTAGATGTGCCAGGGGGGTCCTATTTATAGGCCAGGTGAGGAGTGTGGTCACCGCCCATGAGATAGCGACACCGCCCCAGCCCGCGCGAACACAAAACGACTGTCCGCTCAGTCCGCGAGGACTTAGCCAGTCACCAAGGGAAACCGCCAGGAGCAAGGCAACCAATGACGAACCCTCTCCAGTCCGCCCAAGCTAAGCGGACAAGGCACCAGCCCGCAAAGCTCCAACTGCTTCAGGACAGCACCTTCTTCAATGGCAGTCCGCACCAACCCGAGGCAGTCCGCAAGACTCACACCTCAATCCGCCACAAGTCCACGACCAAAGGCAAACAGCAACAGTCCGCCCGGTCACAGCGGACTTGGCGGATACGGCGGACACCATGAACTTGACACCAAGTGTGACCAAGTCCAAAACCATCAAGGGCCAGTGCGAGCATGGCGGACACAAAGTCTCGTCCGCCAAACACCCTAGCACAGACCGCAACCAGTCCGCGAGCTCCTCGCACTTGTCTAATGCAGTAGCTTCCTGCCGGACTCCAATCACAGTCCGTCAACCACGATCTCCACAGCAAACACCTGCTGTGCCACCAGAACTTGACAAGGCCTCAGCCAAGCTCTAGGCTCAGTCCGCAACAACCAGAACCGCGGACACTCCAGTCCGCAAGCTATCCGCGAACTCGAACCAACCCGCCAACAGCGCAAGCTAGCACCCGCGGCCTCTGAGCAATGCAACAGTCCGCAAGCCTCTCTATCCGCAGATACCAGGCCGCACCAAACCGCGGACACCATGCAACAACCCGCTCAGAACACAGCCGGCTTCCACCAGACTTTTCATCAGGCCGCAACCTCAGTCCGCCCAGTCCGCCCAGTCCGCCAAAGCTGTCCGTACAGGCCGCGCGGCCTGTCCCGTCACCCACTTCCACTTCACAAATTTCAACAGTGGTGCAGCAAGAAGCAGGACTCGGTGTCAGTTTCAACCATGGAGGCGGAGTATAAGGCTTCGGGCTTGGCTGCTCGGGAAGCTGTTTGGTTGAGGAGGCTTATAGAGGATGTTCATGAAGAAGTGCAAGGGCCTACTTTACTCCGGGGTGACAATGAGAGTGCTCTCAAACTGGTTAACAATCCAGTGTGTCACGCCAGGACCAAGCATATAGAGATTGATCACCACTTCATCAGGGAGAAGGTGTTGGAGGGGTCTCTGCTGGTCGGGCATGTTCGGAGTGAAGATAATCTTGCTGACGTATTCACGAAGCCACTGTCGAAGGGGCCCTTTGAACGCTTGCGCAGCTTGCTGGGCTTGGTCACCACTTCCCACTTCAAGGGGGAGTGTTGAAATTTGTGAAGTGGAAGTGGGTGACGGGACAGGCCGGGCGGCCTGGGGCGGACAGCATTGGCGGACTAGGCGGACTAGGCGGACTGAGATGTACGGCCTGGTGGAAGGTCTAGTGGAAAGCCGGCTATATTCTGAGCGGCTTGTTGCATGAAGTCCGCGGACTATGCGGCCTGGTTTCTGCGGATAGGGTGTTTGCTGATTGGCTTTGCCAAGGAGCGGACTGAGCGGATAAAGGCTTGCGGACTGGTGCATTGCTCAGTGGCCGCGGGTGTAAGTTTGTGCTGATAGGCGGTTTGGCTCGTGTCCGCGGGTAGCTTGCGGACTGGAGTGTCTGCGGTGTGGGCTGTTGCGGACTGAGCTTAGAGCTTGGCTGAGGCCTTGTCGAGCTCTGGTGGCACAGCAGGCGATTTGCTATGGAGATCGATTGGAGGACTGGGTTTGGAGTCCGGGGTTGGCTGCTGTTTTGGACAGAAGTGCGAGGAGCTCGTGGACTGATGGCGGTCTGTGCTAGGATGTTTGGCGGACGGGAATTTGTGTCCGCCATGCTCGCATTGGCCCTTGATGGTTTTGGACTTGGTCACACTTTGTGCCAAGGCCATGGTGTCCGCGGTATCCTCCAAGTCTGTTGTGACCGGGCGGACTGTTGTTGTCTTCCTTTGGTCGTGGACTTGTGGCGGATTGGGGTGTGAGTCTTGCGGACTGCCTCGAGTTGGTGCGGACTGCCATTTAAGGGGGTTGTTGTCTTGCAGTGGTTGGAGCTTTGCGGGCTGATGCCTTGTCCGCATAGCTTAGGCGGACTGGAGAGGGTTCGACAATGTTTGCCTTGCTCCTGGCAGTTTCCCTTGGTATCCGGCTAAGTCCATGCGGACTCGACGGATGGTGTTTTTGCTATTGCGCGGGCTGGGGTGGTGACGCTATCTCTTGGGCGGTGACCACACTCCTCACCTTGCCTATAAATAGGACCCCCTGGCATAACCTAAATAACGAGAGTGAACAGTAAGTTGGGGTGTGCAAGGAGCTGCGATCTGTGTTTGTCAGTCCGCGGGGATTGTTTCAGGCTGACGGTTTGCTGTGTGCAGGTCGCGCGGATAGCTTCAAGGAGCCAGGAGTTTGGCTGTGACTTCGGTCAAGTGCTTGGAAGTGTGCGGTCTCTGCGGACTCAGCAGGAGGTCGCTCTGCAGCTTGCCAGTTCTGTTTCATCTTTGCCAGCTTCAATAACCTGTCCGCCGGCTTCAGGCGGGTAAGGGTGTTCCTCAGTTCAAGTTCAGCAGGAGGCGAATAACGGTGTGTCCGCGCGGCCTCGCGGCTTCGGCAGACTCCGTGTCTATTCGGCGAATTGCAGCATAGCTTGGGCGAGCTCAGCGGACTCGGCGACCTCGGCGACCTCGCGGTCTCGGCGGACTCGGGTGCTGTCCGCCCGGCTTGTTTTTTGGTGCTTTCTGTTTACAGCTGTGATACTAGCGAAATCATGTCTCGCTATGTATGCCTCGCATTGTAAAGAAGTGAATGAATAATAGACCTGCTTGTGCTTCCATTGTTTGTTGGGATTTACCTTTGTACCTCTAGTCCTTGGTTTCCGCTGGTTCAACGTGCGAACTGGGTAGTTCCGAAGATATTAATTTGGCATTTGGGCTATCTTGCTGACCACGTTGAGAAAATTTAACATCGACACTATTGGGATTGTGTTGACAGAGACTACTAAAGTCTCGATAGAGAATTACTATTCTATGTGTTGACACCAATTGCTATATGTCAACATAAATAATCTAAAGAGTCTACACTAATTCCTGTCTGTCGACACATACGACTGTATGTGTCGACACCAACATTTAAGTGTCAAGATAGCCATGTGTCGACACCAAATTCTGAGTGTCGACACAATCTTCTAGATGTGTCGAAAGAATTTTTTTATGTGTCGACACCATCTACTAAGTGTTTACACCTATGTCTTTATGTGTCGACACACATTTACTTACTCAAATTTGTCATTCTTATTCTAAGTTCAGCATGCCTATTTCAATTTTAAAATAATTTAATTTAGTTTCATCTACTGGTTTGGTGAACATGTCAGCAATTTGAAAATTAGTATTGACAAATTCTAAACTTATGTCTTCCTTTTCAACATGATCTCTAAGGAAATAAAATCTTATTTCTATGTGCTTAGTTCTGCTATGAGAAATAGGATTTCTAGCAATAGAAATGGCACTAGTAGAGTCACAAAATAATGGAGTTCTACTTACCTGGATGCCATAATCTTCAAGTTGATGTTGAATCCATAATAGCTGAGCACAACAGCTCCCTGCAGCAACATATTCAGACTCAACAGTGGATATTGCCACACTTGTCTGCTTTTTGCTGCTCCATGACACCAGTCTTCCACCTAGGAACTGACATGTGCCAGTGGTGTTTTTTCTATCTTCTTTGCATCCTGCAAATTCTGCATCTGAATAGCCAGTTAGTAGAAAATCTCTATTCTTAGGGTACCAAAGGCCAAGATTAGGTGTTCCCTTAAGATATCTCAAAATTCTTTTAACTACAGTATAGTGAGATTCTTTAGGGCAGGCTTGATACCTAGCACAGACACATGTAGCATACATGATGTTTGGTCTACTAGTAGTTAAGTATAAAAGGGAGCCAATTATCCCTCTATACAAAGACTCATCTACATGTTTCCCTGCATCATCTTTTCCTATAGGCATACTTGACCCCATTAGAGTTCTCATGGTGGAGGTTGATTCCATACCATATTTATTAATCAACTCCTTGGTAAACTTAGACTGGGATATGGACAAGCCATCATCAGTCTGTCTAACTTGGAGTCCCAAGAAGAATTTCAGCTCACCCATACTGCTCATCTCAAACTTCCCTTGTATAAGTTTTGCAAACTTTCTACAAAGGTTGTTTTCTATAGATCCAAAGATAATGTCATCAACATATATCTAGACTAGGATGATCTTGCCTTTTGATTCCCTTAGGAATAGAGTTTTGTCTATTTTACCTCTTGAGAATTTATTCTCAATGAGGAATGTAGACAGAGTTTCATACCAAGCCCTAGGGGCTTGTTTCAAACCATATAGTGCTTTCTTAAGCCTATACACATAATTAGGATAGAGAGGATCTACAAAACCTGAGGGTTGTTCAACATAAACTTCCTCTTTTAAGTCACCATTTAAAAATGTTGACTTAACATCCATTTGAAATACTTTGAACCCCTGATAAGCTCCAAAGGGAAGGAACAGCCTTATTGCTTCCAACCTTGTCACTGGGGTAAATGTCTGATCAAAGTCTATTCCCTCTTCCTTCATGTAGCCTTTTGCTACCAGTCTTGCTTTGTTTTTGACTATAATGTCATTTTTATCTAGCTTGTTCCTGTAGATCCACTTAGTCCCTATAACATTGTGATTCTTTGGTTTAGGAACCAGCTTCCAGACTTTGCATCTTCTGAATTGATTCAGCTCTTCCTCCATGGCATCAATCCAATTTGAGTCTTGTATGGCTTCTTCAAATTTCTTGGGTTCCATTTGGGACAGGAAACATGAGCAAAGAACTGTGTTCAAGTTTTTTGCTCCTTGTCTGGACACCATGTCTTGGATCACCAATAATTTGGTGTGCTGGATGATCCTTTAGATATTTTGTTACTGGAGCCAATCTATCTACACCTTGATTTTCTCCAATCTCCTCAACATGCTGTACTTCATTATTCTCTTCATTAGTTTGAGGGTCTTGTACTCCCCCTGGACAACATCCATCAATTTCTTCATCCTGCCTTGCAGGTTGGTCTTCACTAATGGTAAGCTTGTTCATCTTATCTTTCAAACCTGTAGAGCTACAAGAAATACTAGACTTCTCATATTTGATTAGTTTAGTTTCATCAAAAACTACATGGACAGATTCTTCTACAACTTGAGTAGTCAAGTTGTAGACCCTGTATGACTTACTGCTGTTGCTGTACCCAACAAATATCCCATCTTGGGATTTGGCAGCAAACTTATTTAAATAGTGATTGCCATTATTAAGAACATAACACTTGCTACCAAAGATCTTAAAATAAGATATGTTTGGTTTTCTGCCTTTCATAATCTCATAGGGTGTCTTTTTGTGGCTTTTAGTGATGGATGCTCTATTGAGAACATGACATGCAGTGTTTACTGCCTCAGTCCAGAAATATTCTGGGAGAGAAGTGTCACTTAGTCATGTTCTACCAGCCTCAATAAGAGTCCTATTCTTTCTTTCAGCAATACCATTTTTCTAAGGAGTTCTTGGTGAGGAGAACTCTTGATGAATCCCTAGTTCTTCACAAAACCTTGTCATGCATTCATACTGAAATTCAGTTCCATGGTCATTTCTGATCTTGACCACTGAATTATTAAGTTCATTATGAATTTGCCTAACAAAGTTATGGAAATTAGTTGGGGTTTCAGATTTCTGCCTCAGAAAGAAAACCCATGTAAATCTAGAATAGTGATCCACAACCACAAATGTATGGACTTTCCTACCTAGACTATGAACTGGCATAGGACCAAATAGATCCATATGCAGAAGGTACAAACACCTCACTGAGTCTTCGGTATCAAGACTGTGGAAGGAGGATTTGGTCTATTTGCCCTTTTGACAAGCTGAACACACACCCTCCTTGATGCACTTGACCTGAGGTCCATTTCTCACTAACTCTTTACTAAAGAGTTGACCTATAGTCTTATATTTAAGATAAGCTAGCCTCTTGTGCCATTTGAAACAATGAGAAGCTTTCTCATCTGCAACAAGATAAACATGAGAATTTATATTCTCACTCACAAAACTTAAACAATAAACATTTCCTTTTCTATAACCTGACAAGATGACCTTTTGATCACTGGTCCTTCTAATCTGACACCCATTCTTAATAAAAGAAGTTTCATAACCAAGATCACTCAGTTGGCTTATGCTTATTAGGTTATGTTTCAGACCTTTCACATAAGCCACTTGGGTGATAGTGATTGAGCTATTGGAAATATTACCAAACCAATTGATGACCCCTTTTTCAGATCCACCAAAGATCACTTTGGGTCCATTCTCTATGGGAGTGTAATCCTTCAGCATCCTTCTTGTTCCAGTCATGTGCCTGCAACATCCACTATCCAAGTACCATATTGGGGTATGGCCACTTGGACTCTCCTGCATCAAATAAAATTACTTAACCTTAGAACCCCAATAATTATCGGGTTCTAGGTTAAGGTTAGACTGAAATTTGACATATTTCCCTGCAGTCTTTCTGACAGGTAGGATGGCATTCTTCCTGATAGTAGTATTGTGCCAACATTCAATGGCAAAATGACCCACTTTACCACAACACCAGCGCTCATATCTATTATATCTTCTTTTAAGTGTAGTCTTAACAGCATAGCTGTCAGCAGTCTTTAATACTATAGGTACAATAGTCCTTTTTTGAGTGCTAGGGATGATGCATCAAACATTGATGATTCCTGAAGAACACAATGTATTTGTTCATGGGTTGCCCTATTGGCATTTACACCCTTGTCATTCAGATTACCAGACTTATAGTGACCATGTGTAATGTCATGGTCATACCTGTTAGTAGGCTGCATCACTTTCCTGAAGGAAATTGGGGGTTTGGAGGCTAGTGTCTGAACTGTGGTTTGCCTTTTCTTTTGGAATTAGCTGCCCTAGTGTTTCCCTTGAATCCTAATCCTGTCTTCCCCTTTTGGAGAATGAAATCATCAATTATGGGTAAGACGGACTTTAGCTTTGAGAATTTAGCCACAAGTTCCTTCTCTCTTTGAACTCTGACTTTCAGACTTTTGATTTGATCATTTTTGAATGTAATTGTCCCCATCTGAATAAAGGTTATATTCTTCAGATTGGAAACTTCATTCAACTTCAAATCCAGCATTTTTGATGAATCTGATGCAGCCAATTTAAGAGATAAAATTTCCTTAGCCTGTTCCTTGTTAAGGATTCTGCTTCTCCTAAGAGCTTGCAACAAATCACCATACTCATCAATTAGTTGATGAACATCCCCTTCAGATTCAGAACCATCCCCATCTCTTGATGTTGATGCTTATGATTCTAATCAAGTATAATAATTAGAAACTATAGATGGGTTGTTTACCTTGTTGGGATCAGGCTGATACTGGCATTGATCTTCCTAAGTCAAAGCCATCAGCCCTCTATAATGATGATCTTCAGTCCCATTCATTGAGTCCAGCATTTGCAAGAACTCAGATTCTAGTGAATCCTCTTCAGTAGTAAACAATCCTATATAAGCTTCAGCTTCTGTCTCTTCTCCTGAATCTGATGATGAGGAATCAGTCCAGCTTTTCTGCTTCTTTGCAACTAAGGATCTCTCCTTCTTGCCCTTATTCTGCTGCTCCTTTTTATCTTTAGATTCCTTTCTTTTATCAGGACAATCAGCTGTTACATTCCCTGGCCTGTTGCAGCAATAACAAATAATTTTAGAAGAAATTTGTTTACTGGAATTAGAGTCATACCTGTCATCCTTAGATGCTTTCTTCTTCTTATAATAGTCATCCTTGGAGTAGGATTAAGATGGCTTTGTTCTTCATTTCTTCTTCTTCATGAACCTTTGAAACTGCCTTGTGAAGGAAGCAAAGTCTTCATCAGAGTTATGACTGTCTGAAGTGTTGATGTCAGTATTTTCAGATTTAACTTCACCGATCTTCCTGGGAGGAGAAGGTGACTTTCTCCTGCCCTTTCTTGTGGCTTCAGCCTTAAAGGCAACTGACTTTTCTCTGTATTCAGACAAATTGCTTTTCTCCTCCTCCTTTCTAGCTGTGAGATGCATCTCATAGGATAACAGTTTTCCAAATAAGGTTGGTGGAGGTGTATCTGCAAGCTTGGCCACCTCTATGATCGCACATATTTTAGTATCTCAATCCTTGGTTAGGGATTTGAGAAACTTGTCAATTAATTCATAAGTGCTAAAGACTCTTCCATAGGTCATTAGTTCATTAACAATTCTGAAGAATTTCTTATAGCATTCAGCTATACTATCTGTCTTAGCTTGTCTAAAGCTTTCATATTCTTGATTTAGCATGGACTTCCTATCCTCTCTCACTTCTTATGTTCCCACCATGTAGACAATCAAAGTGTCCCACATCTCTTTGGAGGTTTTGCAATGAACCAGATTCTGCAATGTAGAGTCATCTATGGCACTCACAATTATGTTCTGTGCCCTCTTGTCTAAGGTTGCTAGAATTATCTCTTCCTTAGTCATTTCTGAATAGCTTTTTGGTGTCTTGAGGTTAGCATCAAGAACTGATATATTCATAGAAATAAATGGCCCCTCTAGAATTGTGATATAAATTCTTGGATCAGATGCTTCCATGAACAATCTGACCCTTTCTTTCCTTATGCCAAAATTTTCTTTCCTACAGATAGGAATCTTCATGGATCCAAGTTCTTTCTGATTCTCACCTGAACCCATTTTGTCTAACTACTAATGGCCTTATAGATCAACTCAGAGTGTTAAGTCTATTCTTGAGCAACCTGGCTCTGATACCACTTGAAAGAATTAGTTTCAAGATACCTTAAACACCTAGAGGGGGGTGAATAGGTTCAATTCTTTTTTTTACTTAGGCAGATAAAATTATATCATTGTTAAATCACTTATGCAATATTTATCACAGCACAGTTCACAGCACAGATTTAAACACAACAGCAACACAGAAGACACATATTTATAGTGGTTCCCCAAGTGATGGGTACATCCACTTTCCCCCTTCGCCTATCTAGCAGTGTACTAGATTCGGCCTAACTCCCTTCTTTCTTCTCAGATCCTTAGATCTTATAACTCAGAACCTTGACAGGTTCCTACAGCTTGCACTTCACCAAGTGCTACAACTCAGATTCTTCTAGAGAATCCTACCTCAGAGTGAGTCCACACTCCTACAACTCAGGAAATCCAGCCCTACCTCAGCCTCTTTCACCAGGCCTACAACTCAGATAAATTAATCCCCTACCTTAGGCACTCAGTCCTACCTCAGCCTTTATATATTTAGGCTTACAACTCAGAGAGAAAACTCTACTACACTCAGATTTATATTAGATCCTATAGAGAAAATTGATTTGAAAAAGAATAAATCCTTCACCCAGGTGGAGAGAGAATGGGTTGAAGGTTTCTTGATCAGTTCTTGATAGGTCTGATAAATTTAGATTCAACCTGTCTTAGCTTTTTCAAAACTTCTTGAATTTTAACAAAGTAAGGTTGATTTTCTTGTGAAGTTGGAGATGATCCTCGATCCAGCTTCCTTCTTCTATTGAGATGTGGCTCTGAATTCTGCTTGCAGACTTGTTCAGGATCTTCCAGATACTTGTTGATTTCTGGATGAAGACTTCTCTTCTTCTTCTTAGTTGTTCATTTCACTTTTTGATGACAGAACATGTCTTTATATAGACTCCATCTGAGGTTATCGGCTAATCTGGTTCCTAACGGCCTTTTGACAGCTATGACAGATATAACTGCTTTGTTGGTTGTGATGGTTGTCAAGTCTCCAGTCATGACATCTGATACTTCATTGAACTTCAACTCAGCAGCAAAGTGTCGAGACAAAACTTCAAATGTGTCGACACAAATAGATCATGTGTCGACACTATCCTTGGTGATGTCGACACATCTCTTATAATGTCGACACAACCTTTCTATATCTTCTTGGCACAGCTTCAGTGGAATGTGTCGACACAAGTCCTGTGTGTCGACACAATAACTCCTAGTCTCGAAAAAGTTGGTGTCGACAGAATTCTGGTGTGTGTCGACACAAGTCCTGTGTGTCGACACAGTTGTTGTAGACAGATTTTTTGTATGTTGACACAAGTTCTGTGTGTCGATACAATCTAGCTCCTGGTGTCAACACAGCCTTTCCCATGTGTCGACACAATTCTTCTCAAGTGTCGACACTTGTACTTAGAAAAGTTTTTTTTACATTTCCTTAACCCGCACATGAAACTTAACACAACATCAAATACACTTTGATGAATATCATTGAGTTAGGTGAGTCTTCTACAAATCTGGTACACATTTTCCAATGTACCCAACACCGTGTCAACCAGAACACGCCTGGGCTCTAGGCCGTGTTTCTCCCCTGACACAGCCCGGCCAACAACCCGAGCAGGACACGGCCCTGGACACGCCCGTGTCTCAGGTCATGTTCGCTGTCTCGACGATCGTCTAGTGCATTTCGTAGACCACTCAGAAAGTTTGTCGCACCCGAGCACGACACGGCCATGGACACACCCGTGTCCCAGGCCATGTGACCCTTACCAGGCCCCAAACTCGGCTCTAAATGCTGCCCGTCCCTCTTTTGAGTTTTGGGGCGTTACAGCCAGCCCGCAAAGGACTATGTCTTATTATGCGCGGCCAAACTCGGACAAAACCCGGTCAAGTATCGTTCGTCCCAGGATTACAAATAATAATTTTGAAATCAAATTTTGCATAATCCAAATGATTCAAAACTCAGTATAATTTGATGGATTGCCATATGAAGATCCCAACACCGATCTGTCAAATTTCTTAGAAATATGCGACGCATTTAAAATAAATGGTGTCACTGATGATGCCATTTGTTTGTGTTTAATTTCATTTTCATTGCAGATGAAAGCCAAACAATGGTTAGGTTTTTACTTAGAGGATCCATCACTACCTGGGCGGATATGGCTGAAAAATTTTTAACAAAGTATTATCCACATGCTAAAATCGCTAAATTACATACAAATATTTCCTCTTTTATTCAAGGTGAGTCTGGGTATATCTATGAGATTTTGGAACACTTTAAAGAATTTTTACATCAGTTTCCTCATCATGCACTGCCAGCTTGGCTCCAAGTGCAGATATTTTAGGTGATTGTTATTTGCACCGCAATTTTGGCTAGTCGCACCGCACTTTATCCTAATTTTTCGTGTCTTTTGGAAATACATATTGTACATGCATTTTTAGGAAAAGTGTTCAACACAAAAGTTGTAGATCTTGACAAGATCTAAAACTTTCGTGCTGAACACTTTTCCTAAAAATACATGTACACGACATATTTCTAAAAGGCATGAAACCTGAGCGTATTTCTAATGTACTCCTTGTACATGCATTTTTAGGAAAAGTGTTCAACACAAACGTTGTAGATCTCGCCGAGTTCTACAACTTTCGTGTTGAATATTTTCCCTAAAAATGTATGTACAAGATGTATTTTCAAAAGACACAACAAATTATGAGAAAATGCGGTACGACTAGCCAAAACTGTGGTGTTAATAACAATCACCATATTTTATAATGGTTTGAATTTCCAAACCAGACAAATGAATGATGTTGCCGTCGGGGGAATGTTAAATAATAAATCCCCAATGGCCGCTCAAGCCTTATTTGAGGAAATGGTCATGAATGTCTACCAATGGAACATTCCTAGGTCACACCCTAATAAACCCGCTGGGCTTTATGAGCTCGACGCTTCTTCCAATTTAGCACTCCAAGTAGAATATCTAACTAGGCAAGTTGCGGCGATGTCAACTTCCTGCACCACCTAATTGGAATCCAACTAGGCAAGTACCCCTACTTGGAATCCAACTAATAATAAAATAATAGAAGAACAAGTTGATTATATGGGGAATCCATATCAACCTTTGTCCTATAACTCAAATTTTAATAATAATACGTACAATCTAGGGTTTAGAAACAATCCAAATTTATCATAGAGCAACCCCAATAATGCTCAGCGACCTCCTAATGCAAATCCAATTGGATTTGCACCACAACCATCACCTCAATCACAACTACTACGACTAGCCCCGATATAAGACATCTTTACTGAATATGTCGTTACAAATGAGTCCAATATCCGGAATCTGACCTGATCAATTAAAAATCTAAAAACTAAAATTGGACAGCTTTCAAAGATGCTGTTGGAGTGCCATCCTGGAGCTTTACCAGGGAACATGGTAAACAAGGCGCTTGTGGTAGGCACCCCATTGTTATCTGTTTTTTATTTTTGTCTTTTACTTTTTATACATGTCTTACTTTCGGCCTCCCTGACCTACAATTAGGAAAGGTTCTTTACTCTTTTGTACTTTAAATTTTGTATTTATCATCTTTTTCTTCATACTTTTGCACAACATTAGTATGGGGGTGTATATCCTTCCAATAATAATTATTATTATTATTATTAATAATTAATAATAAATAAAATTCACCTGTGTATATATTTTTTGCTTAATCAATCATCTAAGAAAAAATTAAAACCCTTACTTTATTTGTCGATTTTCCAAACCCAAAAAATATTTTTGAGTTAATGTATAAGTTGTTATCTAGTTTTTAAATTTGCAAGTCGTTTATTTATCATAAATAGATAAATCTAAATATCAGGGGTTTAGTTTTAAAAAATATCTTGTGTATTTTATTTAAAGTTAGAAGATTTATTTTGAGCACTACTTCTGGTTTATGATAAATAGAGGCATGTGTATTATGTTAGCTAAACATCTGTATATTATAATTATCATTAATTTCACTCTTACAAAATATAAGAATTTTCAAGCTATTACAGTTGCTCTCAAAATCTTTTATCAAAATTATTTTTGAAACCCCCTATCTATTATTTGCTTGGATATTTCCTTACGCACGCAAACATCTAGGAGTATGTGCTCCTAGAAAAGAAAAGATCTTATTTCAATGGAAATAAGATTTCGTTCCGTAAATATAGGCATCCAATAATTTTTAAAAGACTATATGAAATGGTGTATGTGCTACTAAACATATATATTCGGTTAAAATAAGTTTTTTTTCTCCTAATAATTATTTTTTTCTTAAGCAGTTGTAACAAAGAAGGAATATGGAATAAGGTGAGAGGATAAAATTCATCATCTTATCTACATCAAAAGCCTACTTTATAGGCGACAGCCAAGTTTGTACCCCATAAACCACTACAATTTGATCTAATTTTGCTAGAACTTTTAAGAGAGCATAATTAATAGGTTGTCTATTTTCAATCATATCTCTTTCAAGCTATGTTTTTATAATTCCAATCTAGCTTGTTACTAATGATTACAATGTTGTTTGCTATTTGGTTTTCTCAGTAAGACTTTTAGCTATGAACATTTATCTCTGGCAAAATAGTTTGCATAATGTATGACTTAACTCTTCATACTCTGGATCTTTATTTTTATCTTCCCTTGATTTAATAAACTGATAGTTAAATTAAAAAATTTATAACTATCCAAATCGTCAACTCATACTTTTGCCCTGGAATAGCAAAACAAAGTATGGGGGTATTTGATGAGTAGCAAAATATACATATTTTTAGGTTATATTTTAGTTTAGTTTTAAATAAAAATGTAATTATATTATGTACATACCTAAATAAATCATTTCTTTTTTTTTCAGTTCTAACTTAACCTGTTATTGTGCCCTATAGGTACTTCTGCACATTTGAGGCAATTCAATAAAATTTCCTAAGTCACACTTGCAGTCACACCCATAACCTGGGGCGTGTAACTTTAAAACCAGCAATTCCAGCACTTCGGTAGAATTTGTCCAGCAAACCCAGCCATGCCCGAGTTACACCCCTGTGTTCTAGTGGTTAGTCCCGTGACATCACCCGTGACCAAGCCAGAAGCTCGTTATCACTCCATGCCAAAGTCTAGATGCCGACAAAACAAGTTACGCCCAGGGTACAAGCCCATTTTCCAGCTGTCAAGCCCATGACCTCAGACGTGACGAAACCAGAAGTCTAGCTATCACGCCCCACCAAAGTTAATCTGCCACACCCGCAGACACGCCCAGCTAACTTGCCGATGACTAGCATGTCATGCATGTACACTTTTCAAATTTGATCCAGAAGCCTCCAAAATTCTATCCACATATGCCAAGTCGGCAACACGCCCTAGGGGGCATGTAAGGGGGGCGTGTACTTCAGAATTTTTGGCTATAAATAGATGGCCAAGGCTGAGGTTTAAAGGAGAATTGGTAGAGTTCCACATAGTTGTATATAGTAGTTAGGAGTAGTTTTTGAGTGAAATTTTCCTAATCCTAGTTTGAGTTTCCTAGTTTGAAAAACTTTTTAAAGTAATAAAATTTCAGTTTTTAGTACTTCTTCTACTCTTGTTTCTTTTAACTTAGTTTCCATTTCTATCGAGACAGGTTATGTGCGTATTTCCTTTTTTTTCATAATTCCTTTACTACCACCCCATCTTGGATGAGAGGCTAAGAACGTTTTAGCGCTTGATTAAGATTATTTGGATGGATATTATTTCTACACTTTTATATGTCTTTTAATTAACCTACTACCACCCCTATTCCTGATGACAGGCTAAGAACTTTTTAGCGTTTGATTAAGATGGTTGGGACGGATATTATTTCTATATTGCAAAACCTTACTTTTTAAAATAGTTTTCTTCTTTTTCTACCACCGCCCATCCCAAATGAGAAGCTAAGAAATTTTTAGCACTCGATTGAGATGAGCTTTGCGAAGGATATTAATTTTGTAATTTAAAACCCTATTTCTAAATTAATAAAAACTTAAGATTTACCACGAATTGATCACTCGTAGGTAAAGAGAAACTACACCTCACTCTCGAAAAAGATGAACGTAAGCCTCCTGAGTTAAACCTTCAAAGATCAATAGGTGGTCAATAGCGGGGTTCACAACATAAAGCGTGTATTAAGGTATTTTGATTAGATACAAAAGTTCAGTCAAAGTACGTAATCTCAGGTGGATGTAACCTCTATAGAGGTACACTCATATTTATGGAACCTACACTGTCAAGTATTTTAATTAACAGAAAAGTAGAGTTTTCTTGTTTTGAAAATTATATTCCAAAGTAAGTCAAAATCGAGGGCTCTCTACCTCATTTATTTTTACAATCCTACTTATTACTTTTGTTTTCACTTTTAAAAACTCTTAACTCTTTTCAATAAAATAATAGTTACATTCCTTAAAGTAGAGTACTCGACACAAATCCGTAGAAAAATATGACCTTGATATTTAAAAAATATTATACTATTACTCGATATGTACACTTGCCTTAATCATAGTATATAAGTAAAAAAACCAAAAGAGATAGAATACATAAATGCATAATCGACACATCCAACTTAATTTTCAATTCAAACTATCTGAAAAGCTATTTCATTATACTTATCAGTGGTTCCCCAAGGTATGGGTACATCCACTCTCCCTCCCACCTTTTTAATAGAGTGTTAAACACGACAATCTTCTCCAAACTCGGCTCAAAGAGCTTACAACACTGATCCCTCGGGATCTCTCAGTCTTCTTCCAAGCCCTACCTCAGGCCACAGCCCTACACACCCAAAGTAATCTTTACTCCTGCAGCTCAGTGACCCTCCAGATCACCTACCTCAGGCTTATCAAGAAACGCAACAACTCAGGCTAGGAGGATAGCCATATACTTAGAGATAATAAATCTCCTATCTCAGATCTTAACCAAGACCCTACCTCAGGCACACAAGCCCTACCTTAGATCCTCAACAGGATCCTACAACTCAGGCTTTATAATTTAGGCTTACAACTCAGATCAATGATGATCCTATATAAGGAGTGAAAGTTTGATGATTATTGACTCCATAGAGAATGTTCTATGAGTGTTCTTCTTCATAAACTGAGAAATCTCAGTCCTAACTTCTTCCTAGCACCAAGATTGTTGATCTTCAAATTTGTTCTGCTTGAGCTGAGAAGTCAACTGCTGAGATCTGATTCTCCAAGCCTTTTATGTAACAGAGTTAAGTATAGTGGCCTTGAAGATGATCAGCAACTAGAGTTTATTTTGCTTTTCCTTCTTATATAGAAAAATGAGTTTTTTGTTCTTGTTGTAGAAGATTTGGAGATTTTTAGTTCTGTATGTTCGTCAAACAGCTTGCTTCTCTCTTTATGTTCCCGAGCTTCAGTAAATCCCAGTCTTCTTCTTTTCAACTAATGGAGAGAGAGTCTATGTAGAGGAAAAACTCCTTTTTAATTTCTCTGTAAAGTCCACTTTTTGTCCCACCGTCCAACGACTCTTTCCACTTTATGGGCAAGCCGAAATTGGAAATTTTAAAGTGACTTTTACTTTAATTATTGTACTAAAGGCATACGGTGCCTTTTGTCATCTAGTGCACAAGTCCCACAACATTTGAATTTTTGGATGACGTCAGCATAACTTGTTTGTGGACTTAGCAGTTTTCAGATACAGGCGTTGAGTGCAGTCAAGTGACTCAACAAAAATCTATATCTAGAGCCATTGAGTGAACCTTCAACACTCAATGAATTTAATTTTTACAGAAGAAGAGAGCCATTGATGCTAAGATGGTCGGACCCATCAGAGAAGAAGTAGAGAAGCTGCTTAAGGTGGGGTTCATGTCTGCATGTAAATATTCGGGGTTGGTGAGTGACGTTGTAATGGTGAAAAAGGGGGAGGGAAAATGGAGAATGTGTGTGGACTTTTCTCTTTTGAATAAAGCATGCCCTTAGGATTGTTATCCTCTGCCTCGAATCGACGTGCTGGTTGACTCAGTCGTCGGTTTTTCACTAATGAGCTTTCTATATGCATTCTCAAGGTACCACCAAATATGCATGCACCGGCCAGACGTCAAGGACGTCACCTTCGTCATGGAGGATGGGTTCTTCTATTTCAAAATGATGCCCTTTAGATTGAGGAATACGGGGGGCGACTTATCAAAGAATGATGGATCGAATCTTTCGATAGCAGAAAGGGCGGAACCTCGAAGTTTATGTTGGCGACCTGATGATCAAAATCCAAGATCTCAAGTTTCATATCTTGGATCTTGAGGAAATCTTTGGAACCTTAAGGAAAAATAGGATGAGACTCAACCACTTTAAATGTGTCTTCGGAGCTAACATGGGTAAAATTATAGGGCACCTCCTTACCCCATCTGGAGTAGAACCCAATCTAGATAAAGTGAAGGCAATCCTAGAATTATAATCTCCAAAAAATGCTAAAGAAGTCCAATGTCTCACCGGAAAGCTGGCCGGATTAAGCAAATTTCTCTCCCGGGCAGGGGAGAAGTGCTCACCTTTCTTCCGAACGCTAAGAGGGGGGCCAAAGTTTGAGTGGACTGTCGAATGCGAAGAAGCTTTTCAGGCCCTGAAAACACTACTCACTCGGACGCCTCTACTCCAAGGACCAAGAGAAGTGGAGGGTTTTTTCCTGTAGCTAGGAGTGGAGACCGGGGCCGTGAGTTCGATTCTTGTACGAGAGGAAGGAAAAAAGCAGTTCCCAATCTATTACGTAAGTAGGGTCCTGAATAAGGCGGAACTCGTGTACCCTATCCTTGAAAAGTTGGCATTTGCTCTCATCATATCAGCCAGAAAGCTCATTTCATACTTCCAGGCCCATTTGATTTAGGTATTGATGGATCACCTTCTTCTCCGCATCCTGGAGGGGGGTGGAGCATTCTGGGAGGTTGGTCAAATGGTCGATAGAGCTCAGTGAGTACGACCTCACTTTTACCTCGGCTAGCCATCAAAGCACTTGCAGTTGCCGATTTCCTCGCAGATTATGTAGTCGAGGTCCGAGAGGTTGAGGCACCACCTCGAGCTGCTTGGGAGATACTAGTAGATGGAGCATCGAGAAGAAATTATTTTGGAGGAGGTATGACATTGGTAAGTCCAGAAGGGACTAGAATTGAGTAGGCTCTGAAGATCCACTTCACAATCGCTAACAACCAAGCAGAATATGAGGCGATCATCGCGGGACTTAGGTTAGCTCGGGAGCTGGGTATACATGACATTAAGGTCTCCACAGACTCTATGGTGGTTGCAGGGCAAATCAGAGGAGAATTTGAAGCGAGGGAACCCACCCTCCAGTTGTATTTGGTGAAGGTCAAAGACATCATCGGGCAATTCCGCAGCTTTTCGATTCAACACGTCCCGAGGGATGAAAGTGCTCAGGCAGACCTACTAGCCAAATATGGCCCTCGGGCCGGAGGAACGGTGACAGAACTCTTCACGCCGTCCATAGAAGAAGGAGAATTAATGGAGATAAAACGGCAAGGGTCTTGGATGGACCCCTTCATCATATTTTTTACCTCGGGACAACTTCCCGAGAGGGATCTCGATAAGATGCGGATCAGGTATAAATCAACGTACTACCTGCGAAAGGATGGGGCATTATACCGTAAGCCGCTATCTGGTTTACTAGCTCGATGCGTATCTGAGGGGTAAGTTCCAATGGTCCTTGAATAAATTCATTCAGGAGAGTGCGGGAGTCATTCGGGGAGTCGGACCTTGGAGGGGAGAGTGTTAAGGCAAGGCTACTTCTGGCCTACCCTCAGTAAGGATGCTGAAGAATTCGCAAAAAGATGCCAAAAATTCCAGGAGTTTGCCCCTCTCCAACTCCTTCCCGCCCAAAGATTATGTACAATCACGGCTCCCTGGCCCTTCACAATATGGGGACTAGATTTGGTGGGTCCTTTTCCCCAAGCCAGCGACCAAAGAAAGTTTTTGCTGGTCATGATTGATTACTTTTCAAAGTGGCTAGAGGTGAAGGTGTTGGCTAAGGTAACATCGTAAGTGGTCAAGAACTTCATATGGGGGGAGATCATCTGTCGGCATGGGCTTCCACTGTCCATCATCACTGATAATGGGCCACAATTCGCTAGCAGAGAATTCATAGATTTCTATATATGGCTGGGCATAGATCTCCGTTTCGCCTCGGTTCACCATCCTCGGAGCAATGGATAGGTGGAAGTGGCGAACAAGATTATCGTGAATCTTCTGAAGAAGAAAGTGGAGAACCTGAGGTAAAGTTGGGTGGAACAGCTCCCTTCAGTTCTCTGGGCCTTGAGGACCACACCAAACACTACCACGGGGGAGACTCCATTTAAACTTTCCCATGGCTCGGAGGACGTCATACCTATAGAATTCGAGGTCACATCTATAACGCCCCAAATTCGAAAGAGGGACAGACAGCGTTTAGAGCCAAGATTGGGTCTTGGTGAGGGTCACACGGCCTAGGACACGGGCGTGTACCAGGCCGTGTCCTGCTCGAGTTCGACGAAGAACTTGTTTGGTCAACGTTTTGGTCTCGACGAAGTGTCGATACATTGAACACGGCCTAAGATACGGGTGTGTCCAAGGCCGTATTACTCTCGTGTTCATCGAGAGCCCGGGAGGTCGACGAACTGTGCTCGAAGAAGTGTCGAGACAGTGAACACGGCCTAGGACACGGGCGTCTCCAAGGCCGTATCATGCGTGTTCGACGAATTTTATGCGAATGTCGACACAAGGTCAGTCGACGATCGTCGACACAAGGGCAGTCGATGATCGTCGACACTTAAAACACGGCCTGAGACACGGGCGTGTCCCAGTCCGTGTTCTGCTCGGGTTGTTGGCCGGGCTGTGTGAGGGGTTAGACACGGCCTGGAGCCCAGGCGTGTTTGGGTGTAACATGGGCGTTTCAAATTTGACACGGGCGTGTCACCTACCCGTGTCCTGTTCTGGGTGAGACGATTTCGGCGTCGCTTGGGGCACACGGCCTTGGACACGGGCGTGTCACAAGCCGTGTTCGGCCTAGGTATTTTGATTTTCAGTGCAAATCGTGGCCGTTTGTTTCCTTCTTTTGGGATCCGATGGTCCAGTGTTATCCTTACTGAGTAATGGTCGGGAATAGGGTTTAGAAACCTTCATTCTCCATCAAGAACTCTCTTTCTAAGTTCTAGAAAGAGGGGAGAGCAAGGAAGAAGGTGAAGGAGAGATCCGGTCGCTGGATAAGCTTCGGAGCTCCAAATCGCGAGCCGAGTCCGGATCCACGGAGGAAAATCTGTTGCGAAGGTTTTCATCTAGCAAAGCTTCCATGGCTAGGAAGAGGGGTCGGAAGGTAACGACACTTCTCCTCTTAGTTTTAGGATGCGTGTTTAGCATCTCTTATTTTCATGGTTTTTTTGGCACCAATCTCTCAAATGAGAGGGGTTTGGGTTGCCATGGTTCAGGAGGAACCTCCTGGTCAATTGAGTCCATCCCCGGCATGATTTTGCATTAGAGATCCGCTCTATTAGTGGATTAGGCATGGTGGGTGAAGCCGCGGTCGCGACCGTTAGTCCGACCCGGTGATGTTGCATACGAGCTTTAAGGAATTGGTAGAAATCCGTTGCGGCCGTTTGTGATGTTTGTGATGTTTTCCCCTTTTTCTCGAGTGAGTACATGTAGCCGGAACTGGACAAGGTTAGCTCCTCAATGGCGGTAGATGGTTTCCTTGGTGGATAAGGTTAGATCCGCATTGGCGGTAGATGGTATCCTTGGTGCGCGGGAACGTTGTAGCATGAATGAGGGATTAGGGTGGAATTGTCTTGGATTATGATGTGCCAAGGCGTGGCTGTGTCTCCGTGGTCGGCTGGCTATCCCGTGACGTGCAAGTCATGTGTGGAGAGTGTCCCGACGAGACTAGTCCCCTTTTGTGAGACTGACTAGAACACCAAGCATGGGCCAAGCCCGGGCAATGAGGCCATGAGCGGGTGGGGTCCAGCAAGGGTTCTTAGAATCGGTCAGTGTGTTAGACGGAATCCTGACATGAGGAGTCAGAGCTTGCAAGCAAGCCCAGGTTTAAGACCATGAGCGGGTGGGGCCTTGGCAAGAGTTCTGCGTGGCGGCTTGTATGCCGTTGGGGGAAATTGTGGTATCCCCTATATTTGCGGCTTTATGCCAATGGGGAAATGGTGAGTACCCAGATGATGTGATGTTGTGCTAGATGCATACGTTATAGGGTGCCTTGGGTGAAACCAGGGTTTTGCATTCATGTTGCATGATAGGCCCCTTTTATTATATGCTTAACAATAGAGAACGTGTATGATGTTTGAGACATCCAAGATTGTTCCTTAGTGATTTACTTGCTTTTGTATATTGTATACGAAGTGCTGACTTGCAGGTTGGAGGAGTACCCTGGGGTCTGTTAGGGGAGCAGACCCGCTGACAGACTCTCACCTAGATGGTAGGACTGTAGGCTCACTCAGTGGTTAGAGGTTGTTTAGAGAGGAGACCCCGAGCAGACCCGCTGACCAGGCTCACATCTAGCTAGTAGGACTGTACGCTTCCTCGGTGGTTGGAGGTTGTTGGGAGAGGATACCCCGAGCAGACCCGCTGACTAGGCTCTCACCTAGCTGGCAGGACTGTAGGCTCACTCAGTGGTTGGAGGTTGTTTAGAGAGGAGATCCCGAGCATACATGCTAACCAGGCTCTCACCTAGCTGGCAGGACTGTATGCTCACTCGGTGGTTGGAGGTTGTTCGGAGAGGAGACCCCAAGCAGACATACTGACCAGGCTCTTTATAACGGTCCAGGCCCATCCTATGGGAACCCGCTGGCACCGTTGGCCTACCAGGGTCCAGACCCGGGCCCACCACTGGTAGTCAGCCTTTCACATTCAATCCTGCAGGTCATGCACTCAAACCCCTCTCCGGCTTGTTTATCAGCATGGTAGGTTGTTGGGAGAGGATACCCCAAGCAAACCCGCTGACCAGGCTCTCACCTAGCTGGCAGTACTGTAGGCTCACTTGGTGGTTGAATGTTGTTGTTAGAGGAGACCCCGAGCAGACCCGCTGACCAGGCTCTCACCTAGCTGGCAGGACTATAGGCTCACTCGGTGATTGGAGGTTGTTTGGAGATGATACCCTTAGCAGACCTGCTGACGAGGCTCTCACCTAGCTGGCAGGACTGTAGGCTCACTCGATGGTTGGAGGTTGTTTGGAGAGGAGACCTCGAGCAGACCCACTGACCAGGCTCTCACCTAGTTGGCAGGAATGTAGGCTCACTCAGAGGTTGGTGGTTGTTTGGAGAGGAGACCCGAGCAGACCCGCTGACCAGGCTCTCACCTAGCTGGAAGGACTGTAGGTTCACTCGGTGGTTAGAGGTGTAATATCACTGAAACAACTAGACCCCTAGGAGTGGTTTTGTCATGACTGGGTCATGACAAAACCCTAGGAAGCCCAAGAAGACCAAGTGAACTTGGGAATAAAAGTGATTGGGTTGTGTGGTCTGCATATAGTAGATTTCTGAACCCTTATTTAAGATGATCATGGGGCTTTACCAAGACTCCAAGACCCCACCATGGTCTCACCAATCCATTGTGAGGTTGATTAGAGCCCAAAGGGTCCACTGGAGTCGACCCAGGCTGGCTTAGTTGACCTAGAACCACCATATGCCTAAAGTGAGCAAGGTGCCCTAACTAAGGGCAGTGTGCCCTAGTAAAGCCAAACTAACCCTACCAGGGACTTACTAGACCTAAAGTGGGATCAATGGATCACTAAGGACCCACGGAGGGCAGTCCAAGTGGTTAAGTTGACAAAAGTCAACTATAATCCTAAATGGGTCAACCTAACCTACATAGGGTCAACTGACCTTCCTTTAGCCAAGTGGATCCCACTCATGTCCTCCTAACCCTAGAGTGAGGTCAATGGGTCACCTAGGACTCATTGGGGTCAACCCAAGTGGTTAAGTTGACCAAAGTAAACTGAAGCCCTAAATGGGTCAACCTGACCTACATAGGGTCAAACTGACTTGTACAGGGCCAATTGAAGTTCCCTTAGCCAAGTGGACCCCACACATACTTTCCTAACCCTAGTGAGAGGCCAATGGGTCGCCAATGACCCATTCGGGTCAACTAAAAAGGCTAAGTTGACCCAAGTCAACTCTAGCCCTAAAATGGTCAAAGTGCCCTGATTAAGGGTCATGTGACCTCCAAAGGGCCAAGTCAACTCCACCTATACCTTAGGGGAGGCCAATTGGTCACCAAGGCACCATTAGGTGCAACCCCAAAGACCAAATTGACCAAGGTCAACCCTAGTCAAGGTTTAGGTCAAGCTAGCCCAAATGGGCTAACTCAAGCTCAAGCCCAATTCACTTGGGCTAACCTTGTATTGGTGGATGAAATGGGAATGTGGGCTGCCATTAGGGTAGGTAGGAGTCAAAGTTTAGCTTGGTGAGTAGGAGACAGAAAAAGCCACCTATGAAAGAGAGAGAAAGTGAAGGGAGTAATGGGGGAAAGACTTTGGGGCTCATCCTTCCCCTTCCCCAACCCCCCATTCAACTCACCAGGATAAGGGGAGTTCAACCAACTGATTTTTCCTGGTTTGAGCCATGCCTCATACCCCACCTATCATGGCCGAAATTGTTGACTAGAGGCCATCAATGGAAATGCAGCCTATACGCACCTAACACCCCAATTCTCCTCCTTAAAAGCTTCACTGGACTCCAGAGATTCATTTCCACAACTTACCTGAAGGATCCAAGGAGCTCCTCTATGCAGTTGCAGAAACTGAGCGGCGCCACCTTCAAAAATGGCTTCCCGGCGATCTTCTTGACCTCAGGCCACCGGTAAGGTCCTCCTGCACTCGTTCTTCCATGGGTAGTCCATAGCCATCATTAGGGACAAGGTTCGGGCTCAATTGAGCTCGATCCAATTCGAAACATTCCTGGTTTTTCCGTTCATTTGAACTTGTCGAGTTCGCCGGAAAAGGGCCCTCCGACAGCTGTGCCGCCGCCTGGCGACAGCCACCACCTCAACGGAGGTGGTGGTGGCGGTGGCCGGCCGGGGAGGTGGCCGGATGGCCGACGGTAGTATCTGGAAGTTGCTCCAGGAAAATCCAATTCTGGTCGTCGACTGGAGCTTGAAGACGACGGGATGCCATCCACTGTTGCGCGAAGATTCGTGCAGAAGATGATATTAAACTATAGGATATGAATTTGTGTTATTTATATTCTATCACACTATTTACAGTAGATGGTTTTAATTTTTAAAAATACTTAGTCTCCTCTACTGAAAAAGTCACCAACATGAAGTTTGTAGCCCTAAGGGTCTGCTTGAATTCAAATTGATTTGAACCAATTTGGAGCTCTGGTTGGACTAGGGCACCCATTTTGGTGGGACCTATACCTAGGGCTATCCTGAAATTAAAATGGGTGCCCACTCTTCATCCCTAGTCCAACTGACCTAACATTTGGGCAGGGGGTCACCCTTAGCTATACCTAGGGCCTGCCCAAAAGTGGGAATTTTTGGAGATACTTTGACTATGCTTTTATTTTCTATTTAATAATACTAGGGTAATTTAATTAGGTGGTCTAATGACCTCCAAACCCTCCCAAATTTTGGTGAGTGGTCCTGGCATCATGATATGTCTCTGTATAAATTTTCACCTCATTTGGATGTGTTTTGAATAGGGAATGACCTAACCCTAATTTTGCCTTAATGAGGGGTTCTTAAGTAAAAAGTGCACCTTGAGGTTGAGTGGTCAAATCACCTCAACAGAGGCTGATATTTTGATCACTTACTTGGCATGACCTTTAACACCCTCATAGGGATTATGGGGTGGTCTAGGGTAGTTTTTCCCTAGGATCCAAACTCAAACCCTAAGGAGGGGCTTTTGAGTGTTGTGAATGGCATGGGGTCAAATGCCCTTGTGTGATCTTGAACTTGGGGCCACTGACTTAGCATGGCATTTAGCACCTCCCTATGAAAGATGGGTTAGAATGGAATTGACTTGCCCTAAGGTCTAAGACGAAACCCTAAGGAAGGGCTTTTGTGCCTTGTGAAGGGCATGAGGCCCAAACCCCTTGAATGAACTTGAAATTTGGTACGGAGGTTGTTAGGATAGCTAAAACCCTCTGGTGAAAGTATTAGGGTATTTGGGAAAGGGTAGGGCCCACAAAACCCTAACCCTAGTTTAGGGCATAAATATTGTAGTGCTAAAATAGGTTAGTAAAACTCCTTGAACAATAATGAAAATTGGGTAGTGTGGTCAAAATGATAGATTGAACCTCTGGTAATTAAATTGGGAATTTTGGATCAATAATTATAGCACTTCCTTTGTAACTCATGGTATTGCCCTAATTAATCATTTGGTAATTATGATTCTACTGCCCATTGGAAGGTCATGAAAATTTTGAAGAGGGAGTGTTAGACCTTATTGATCATGTATGAATTTTATTAGAATTTTAGAATGCATTTTTGCAGTACTTACTTCACAAGCTCATTAACTTAGAAAATTGTTCAATAATTTGCTTAGAGCTCATTACTTGCTAATAAATTATGAAACTTCACGTAGAGTATTTATATGTCCTTACAAATATCCTTGAAGTTTCTCTGAATTTTTAGAAGTATTATTGCTGTACTTATATCTTAAAATGATTTATTGTGGGATATATTTAAAATTAAAATTAGGGGCTTAAACCTTGCTGAAATATTGGGAGACTTTGTATTTTAAGCTAAATATTCATATTGTATTTAACAAAAATTTGGTGGAATATTATCTTGTCTGAAATTGGTACTTCATGTTCAAACTTGGGATTTTTTGGCTACTAAATAATTAAATAAATTATCAGATAAATAGGGAAAATTATGAAATTCTGCTGTTAGGCTAAAACGGTCATGACAGCCCTCTAGTAATTATTATAAGGGTACTGGATGAATATTTTGAGTACCTCCCATGTTACACATCATATAGCTTCAGTGGTCTGCATTTAGTAAAACTGCAAAAATTAAGTTGCAGTATGATTTTGGGCACATGAGTTGGGGTTAAGTGTTCGCTGTGTTGGATGAATAGAAATGAGTTCATCGTTGGAAGTTGGTATGATTAGAGTGTTGAATTGGCTAGTGATAGGTGTACTCGGGGTCGACGAAACACCGTCTTCCCGTTAGGGAGGAAGTAATTCTCTAGGGTTAGATCCAGTAAAACAAGTAAGTGTTTGGGAATTTGGATAGCAACCAATAACATTAAGTGCCTTGTGAAAGGGAGCTTTGGGCATAATCCCATCATAGTTCCTAGTGCCTTCGAGAGCCCTTCACGGGAAATATCTTGGGCAGTCCTGGGCTAAACATAAAATGTAGGCAAAACTGGAATGCAGGAGTAACTAGTAAAACTAGGGTTTCACCTTCACTCACCTCGTTGTCTCGGGGTATTAGGTTGGGTCACTCGGGCAATGGGCACAGTGATTTTTGTGATGGGCAGGTTGGCCCGGCGAGCTTTGGCTCGGTTGTTATTTGTGATGGACGGGTTAGTCCGGCGAGCTTTGGCTCGGTATTAGTTTTGGTGATGGGCAGGTTGGCCCGGAGAGCCTTGGCTGGGTTGTTGTTTATGACGGACGGGATGGTCCGGGGAGCTTTGGCTCGGTAGCTGTTATATAAGGTTGTATGTGCATAAAGTATAAGGTGGTGGGTCTTCAGTATTGGAGGGTCGATGCACCGACGCCAATACGTTGACTCGGCAAGTGCGGTTTAGCACTTGGCCAGGTAAAGTCCGGTGCGCCAGCCGGCAAGAGTACGCAGGAGCTCCACTTAGTGCACCAATGTTGAGCCGTATGATAGGTCTGACTGGTAGTGCAATTACCGGTTTAGAGGTGGGCGAGGCCCAACCCACCACTTCTGTTTGCCACTACGAAGGTATCCTAGGAGGTTCGGCTCCAAAAAGGGGGAACTAAAGGTATGTGTACACAGAGTCGAGTGGTTGAGTTACACTTGCATGATCACATTATGGCATAATTGTATTTCATAGTATAACCATTGCATATAACCCCGACACCTATTGTATAAGTGGTATGGGACGCTTTATACAATAGGCCCTGCAAAACGACCCCTTGGTTTATAAGTTCATGCGAGCGTGCTTATAAGTTAAGTTTTTTATTCAGTATTGTATATAAATGCTAGCTAGGAAACCGACACCCTATCATATAAATTGGTATGGGAATTTTTATACGATAGGAGCCCTGTAAAAGATCCCTTGGCTTATGTGTTTTCATATAAGTTAAGGTCACTTTCTTGTTCAGTTTTTCATACCTTATTTACTACCATATATACTATTGAACTTCTAGATTAGTTCCACCGCCATCTGTTTAATTATTATTCTCCACTTTCATATCCTCTCCTTTCCTTCTCCCCGCTCGATGCCTAGGAGCCATGGGGGAAGGGGCGGGGGATGATAGGATTTGGTCTTTTAGACTAAAGGTTTTCGAACCACATCATTTTAGGGGACCATGGAGCCTAGCATGGAGGAGCAGCCCCGGAGGTCGGCACGCTTGGAGATCGAGCAGTCTAGTACCGGAGTTCAGATGGCAGGGACTGTGAGTCCTGATCGCTTGTAGTTATATTAGTTTTGCTTCCGCGATGAGAGATATGTAGTGAGGACTTGATGTACTTGACATAAGCCTATGTTTTTAGTACTTTGATTATATCTGTGGACACTCCCTTCGTGTAGACCATTTACTACTTATGTGATTTTTGTGGAGTTGCTTTATTAATTTGCTACTGTTGTGATCGATTTGGCCGGCTGGATCGGCGCTTTGTAGTGATGATCTTCCCGGGTGTGAAGGTATCACCGCAAAGCGGCGGTTCTGGGCCTAAGACCCCGGTGTTTTAAAGAAAAAAAAGGGGGGGGGGGTCTTATAAGTGGTATCAGAGCCAAACCTCGATCGAAAAGTAGCAGTCCATAACCCCTAGGTCACCCCCGTGCGAGTTTATTTTGGGGAAAAACTAAGAAGCGGAAGCAGTGGTATGCCCTTAAGGGGGATCACATGTAAATTATCCATTGTTAATTAGGATTGAATCGATTATTTACTATTGGCTTTTGTTACGCAGCCCCCAGCACAGCCTACACCACAGGTCGAAGTCCAGCAGACTCCGGATGTTGCACCACCTCCCCCGATCCCCACTCCATTCCTACAGTCAGAGATGGGGCAGACTCTGACAGCTATCCTAGAGGATTTTAGGGCACAACAGGTTCCGGCTCCGTAGCCAAACCCGGGGGCCAATTGGCTGAGTATTTTCCGAGGACTTTCTCCCTCATCCTACTTGGGGACAGAGTCAGCCGTTCGGACGGAGGAGTGGCTGGACATTATGTATGAGATGTTGACTGGGATCCGGTGCCTGTGGGAGGAGAGAGTGCCCTTGGTTGTATCTTGCTTGGAGTCGCATGCCAAGAGATGGTGGAAGACTTTGCTGGACACGACGTTTACTGACAGAGAGGTTGCTGAGATAGCTTGGGGGAATTCAGGGCCGCACTATTGGAGCATTTTGTTCCGCAGTCGGCCAGAGAAGAGCTGGAGGATAGATTTTTACAGTTGAGACAGGGCAGCAAGACAGTGGTGGAGTATCATCGGGAGTTCAACCACCTAGCCCGGTTTGCGGATTCTTACTGATTAGATGAGGCAGTCTACACTAAGAGGTTCTATAAGGGCCTGCGAGAGGATCTGAGGGAGACTCTATTGTTCGTGTCTGAAGGGCCTATTCCTCAGATATTGGAGATGGAAAAAGGGATCGAGGCAGATTGGCATACTCCCTGAGGCCGGAAGCGTCCAAATGAGGATCAGGGCCGGGGAGCCCGAAATGATCAGCGATGGGGCCGCATCACAGAGGGGAGAAGAGGAGAAGACCAGCCTCGTCAGGAGGTGAGACAGGAGTAGAGGGAACCAGTAGTGGTGGCCCCTCAGCCACCCCAGATACGGGAGGTGCAGAGACCCGGGGGTGTGTCATATCCCCCGCCAGAATGCTTCAACTGTCATCAGGTGGGGCATATCCGGAGGAACTGCCCCATGAGGGGGGCACCACCACCAGCACCACCGGCTGCCCCGCCAACTCAGTATTTTGGAGGCCGAGGATGTGGCCGAGGTCGTGGATACCAGGGCAGAGACCACAGACAAGAGAGGGAGCAAGTGTATGCACTGGATCTTACTCAACAACGGAATCCAGATCAAGTGATCACAGGTACTCTAGTTAATTTTAAGTTTTCTCTTTCCTGGATACTTAGAGTTATGGATATAGAACTGATAAACTAGGAAATAATTAGATTTCTAAGACTTTAAACTACCCCAGGCATAGTCTTCATCAGCGGAAAGCCCGCTTATATGTTGTTCGATGCGGGTGCTTCGCACTCGTTCATGTCGGAAGCCTTCGTGTAAGGGCTGGAAGGCGTGGAGCGGTTCACTGGCTTGATGATGAGGATATGGCTACCAGACGGATCGGAGTTATTCACCACCGCCTGCTGCAACATGGAGGCGGAGATCGGCGGAAAGATATTTGAAGCACCAGCAACGATCATGAAGATGCCAGTCTTTGATTTGATCCTGGGAATGACATGGTTGCACTGGAACCATGCTCAGATTGACTGCATGTCCAAGAGGATTACTGTGAGGCATGGGGATTCCTACATCGTCATCGAAGGTATTAGATCTATTCCCCCTCTCTTGCTGTCATCCGTGCAGGCCGTCAAGGCCCACTTGTAGGGGGAGGAATTCTATGAAGTGCTGTTTGAAATGGCTGAGGCCAAGGGTTCCATCTCGGATATCCCGGTGGTGCGAGATTTTGTCGATATATTCCCAGAGAAGCTGTCAGGGCTACACCCGCACTGAGAGCAGGATTTCCGGATACAACTAGTACCAGGGGCTAAGCCGGTAGCTAGAGCCCCTTACTGGATGGCCCCGAAGGAGCTGACAGAGTTTCGAAGCTAGCTCCAGGAACTAGTGGAAGCCGGATTTATCCGGCCAAGCTCTTCACCATGGGGAGCCCTGGTATTGTTTGTCAAGAAGAAGGACGGGAGACTTAGGTTGTGCATCAACTACCGAGCACTGAACCGACTGACGGTCCGGAATACCTATCCATCTCCAAGGATAGATGAGTTGTTTGATCAGTTGGAGGGGCACATTTCTTTTCAAAATTAGATTTGAGGTCAGGCTACTAAAATCTGCGGATCCAGGAGGAGGACATTCTGAAGACTTCCTTTAGTAGCAGATATGGGCTATTCGAGTTCACCGTGATGCCCTTCGGGCTTACGAATACACCGTCGGCGTTCATGAGCCTCATGAATCGGGTGTTTGAGGCATATCTGGATGTGTTCGTCATTGTATTTACTGATGACATCATCATTTACTCGAGGATAGAGGAGGAGCACACACGACATCTGATGCTGACCCTAGAGAGACTGCGGGAGCACCAGCTTTATGCGAAGATCAGCAAATGCCAGTTCTGGTTGTGGGAGGTGGATTTTCTAGGCCATATCATCAGTGGTGCTGGGTTGGCAGTGGATCCGGCCAAGATTCAGGCAGTTCGGGATTGGCCGCAGCTAAAGTCGGCCACAGATGTACGGAGTTTTCTAGGACTTGCCGGTTACTACCGGAAGTTCGTGGAGGGATTTTCTCGTATTGCCCTTCCACTCACATCCCTGACAAGGAAGGATGTGCCCTTCGTCTGGACCACGCAGTGTGAGGTGGCTTTTCAGGAGCTGAAGGATCGGCTCACCTCAGCTCCTATACTTGCCCTTCCTTCGGGGAAATAAGGATTCCAGGTCTACACCGATGCTTCCTACCAGGGCATGGGTACGGTTCTGATGTAGAATGGTCATGTGATAGCATATGCTTCTCGGTAGTTGAATAAGCATGAGCAGAATTACCCAGTTCATGGCTTAGAGATGAGAGCGGTCATATTTGCTCTGAAAGTCTGGCGACACTATCTATACGGCGTCCACTGCGACATTTAATACGATCATAAGAACTTGAGATATGTGGACACGCAGAAAGAGCTGAACATCAGGCAGAGACGATGGGTGGAGTTTCTAGCAGATTACGAGTACGAGATGTACTACCACCCAGGGAAGGCGAATGTGGTGGCAGATGCGCTGAGCCGGAAGGCCGCAAACCCTGGAGCAGGAACGCAGTTGATGGCCTTAGAGTTGGTCCAGATGTTAGAAAAGATGCAGATATCCTTTGTGTCCGAGGATCACCCTGAGCTGTACTGGGAGTACCAAGCGTCGTTGATTGCTCTAGATGACATTCGAGACCGAGTCAGAGATGGGCAGAGGCAGGATGCCCAACTAGAGCCGATATTTTGGGCCTTAGAAGCAGGCACTGCTAGGTATTACTCACTGAGGGATGGTCTTGGGTGTTTCAGAGGACGGATTTACATACCAGAGGGAGGCCAGGTCCGAGAAGATATCATGACAGAGGCTCATTGTAATCTGTATTCAGTACACTCGGGCGTTAGGAAGATGACTGCGGACCTGAAGAAGACCATGTACTGGCCAGGCATGAAGAAGGATATCACCTACTTCGTGACCCACTGCGAGGCATGCCAGCTGGTGAAGGCGGAGTGCAGAAACCCCGCAGGATTGTTACAGCCACTCCCATGCCAGAGTGGAAGTTCGATGATATCGCGATGGACTTCTTACATGGGCTTCCCCGATCGCGGACGGGAAATGATTCGATCTGGGTGATCATCGACCGGCTGACAAAGGTAGCCAGATTTATCCCGATCAGAAAGGATGTCTTGGTTGGTGTGCTGGTTCGGAAATTCATGGAGCAGTTTGTCCGTTATCATGGCGTACTCAGGACAATTGTATCGGATCGGGATGGACGATTTACGTCCAGGGAGTGGAGATCGGTGCAGACTTACTTGGGCACGCGGCTGATATTCAATACAGCTTTTCATCCCTAGACTGATGGGCAGACGGAACGCACCAATCGAACTCTGGAAGATCTACTGCAACTTCGCATATTGGATCGCGGTGAACCTTGGGAGAAGCTGTTACCACTGATCGAGTTCTCATATAATAACAGCTACGAGTCCAGCATAAGGATGGCTCCTTATGAGGCCCTATACGGACGGAGGTGTAGGACTCCGCTGTCATGGATACAGGATGAGGATCTGAAGGCCTTGGGTTCTGAGTTTGTTGAGGACACCGAGGCTCATGTGAGATTGATACGGGAGAGGATACTAGAAGCACAGAGCCGACAGGCTAAGTATTACGACGCTCGGCATCATCAGGTGGAGTTCTGGGTGGGGGACCAGATGTTCTTGAAGATCCGACCAATGCATGGGGTTTCATGGGTACGTGGTCGGAAGAAGAAGATTAGCCCAAGATATATGGGGCCTTATAGGATCCGGGAGCGGATTGGTCCCTTGGTATACAGGTTAGAGCTGCCACCGGAGCTGGCGAGTCTGCACTACGTGTTCCATGTATCCTCTCTTAGGATGGCTCTACTACACCCGGAGCAGTAGATTACGGCGATGGATGGGCTAGTAGCACCTGATCGGTCAGTTCACCTGGAACCGGTCCGGATTGACGACAAGGGAATACGAGTCTTGTGCCGCAAGAAGGTTCCATTAGTCAAGGTCCTGTGGAGGAATCATGGACGAGAGGAGCATACTTGGGAGCCTCAGGACTTGATGCGACAGAGGTACCCGGAGCTTTTCGGTCAGGTACTACTCACAATCTATCGGGATGTTACAATTTACCTGTCATATTTGAAACCCCATAGGCCTAACTAGAATTTCGAGGATGAAATTTTTTGTTTATATATTAGGATTTGTAACATCCCTCAAACAACTAGACCCCTAGGAGTGGTTTTGTCATGACTGGGTCATAACAAAACCCTAGGAAGCCCAAGAAGTCCAAGTGAACTTTGGAATAAAGGTGATTGGGTTGTATGGTCTGCATATCGTGGATTTTTGAACCCTTGTTTAAGATGATCATGGGGCTTCAACAGGACTCCAATACCCCACCATGGTCTCACAAATCCATTATGAGGTTCATTAGAGCCCAAAGGGTCCATTGGAGTCGACCCAGGGTGGCTCATTTGACCTAGAACCACCATAGGCCTAAAGTGAGCAAGGTGCCCTAACTAAGGGCAGTGTGCCCTAGTAAAGCCCAACTAACCCTACCAGGGACCTCCTAGACCTAAAGTGGGATCAATGGTTCACTAAGGACCCATGGAGGGCAGTCCAAGTGGTTAAATTGACCAAAGTCAACTCTAATCCTAAATGGGTCAACCTGACCTACATAGGGTCAACTGACCTTCCTTTAGCCAAGTGGATCCCACTCATGTCCTCCTAACCCTAGAGTGAGGTCAATGGGTCACCTAGGACTCATTGGGGTCAACCCAAGTGGTTAAGTTGACCAAAGTCAACTCTAGCCCTAAATGGGTCAACCTGACCTACATAGGGTCAAACTAACCTGCAAAGGGCCAATTGAAGTTCCCCTAGCCAAGTGGACCACACACATACTTTCCTAACCCTAGTGAGAGGTCAATGGGTCACCAAGGACCCATTGGGGTCAACCAAAAAGGTTAAGTTGACCCAAGTCAACTCCAGCCCTAAAATGGTCAAAGTGCCCTGATTAAGGGTCAAGTGACCTCCAAAGGGCCAAGTCAACCCCACCTAGACCTTAGGGGAGGCCAATGGGTCACCAAGGACCCATTAGGGGCAACCTCAAAGACCAAATTGACCAAGGTCAACCCTAGTCAAGGTTTAGGTCAAGCTAGCCCAAATGGGCTAACTCAAGCTCAAGCCCAATTCACTTGGGCTAACCTTGTATTGGTGGATGAAATGGACATGTGGGCTGCCATTAGGGTAGGTAGGAGTCAAATTTCAGCTTGGTGTGTAGGAGAGAGAAAAATCCACCTATGAAAGAGAGAGAAAGTGAAGGGAGTAATGGGGGAAAGACTTTGGGGCTCATCCTTCCCCTTCCCCAACCCCCCATTCAACTCACCAGGACAAGGGGAGTTCAACCAGCTGGTTTTGACTGGTTTGAGCCATGCCTCATCCCCCACCTACCATGGCCGAAATTGTTGACTAGAGGCCATCAATGGCAATGCAGCCTACACCCACCTAACACCCCAATTCTCCTCCTTAAAAGCTTCACTGGACTCCAGGGATTCATTTCCACAACTTACCTGAAGGAGCCAAGGAGTTCCACTGTGTAGTTGCAGAAACCGAGCAGTGCCGCCTTTAAAAATGGCTTCCCGGCGATCTTCTCGACTTCAGGCCGCCGGCAAGGTCCTCCTCCACTCCTTCCATGGGTAGTTCATAGCCATCATTATGACCAAGGTTCGGGCTCAATTGAGCCCGATCCAATTCTAAAATTTCCTGGTTTTTCCGTTAATTTGAGCTTGTCGGGTTCGCCGGAAAAGGGCCCTCCGGCGGCTGTGCCGCCGCCAGGCGACAGCCACCACCTCAATAGAGGTGGTGGTGGCGGTGGCTGGCCGGGGAGGTGGTCGGATGGCCGGCGGCAGCAGCTGGAAGTTGCTCCAGGAAAATCCAATCCAGGCCGTCGGTTGGAGCTTGAAGACGACGGGATGCCGTCCACTGTTGCGCCAAGATTCGTGCAGAAGATGATATTAAACTATAGGGTATGAAATTGTGTTATTTAAATTCTGTCACACTATTTATAGTAGATGGTTTTAATTTTTAAAAATACTTAGTCTCCTCTACTGAAAAGGTCACCAACATGAAGTTTGTAGCCCTAAGGGTCTGCGTTAATTCAAAATTGATTTGAACCAATTTGAACCTCTGGTTGGACTAGGGCACCCATTTTGGTGGGACCTATACCTAGGGCTATCCTGAAATTAAAATGGGTGCCCACTCTTCATCCCTTGTCCAACTGACCTGCAATTTGGGCAGGTGGTCACCCTTAGCTATACCTAGCGTCTGCCCAAAAGTGGGAATTTTTGGAGATACTTTGGCTATGGTTTTATTTTGTATTTAATAATACTATGGTAATTTAATTAGGTGGTCTAATGACCTCCAAACCCTCCCAAATTTTGGTGAGTGGTCCCTGGCCTCATGATATGTCTCTGTATAAATTTTCACCTCATTTGGATGTGTTTTGGATAGGGAATGACCTAACCCTAATTTTGCCTTAATGAGGGGTTCTTAAGTAAAAAGTGCACCTTGAGGTTGAGTGGTCAAATCACCTGAACAGAGGCTAAGATTTTGACCACTGACTTGGCATGACCTTTAACACCCTCATAGGGATTATGGGGTGGTCTAGGGTAGTTTTGCCCTAGGATCCAAACTCAAACCCTAAGTAGGGGCTTTTGAGTGTTGTGAAGGGTATGGGGTCAAATTCCCTTGTGTGATCTTGAACTTGGGGCCATTGACTTAGCATGGCAATTAGCACCACCACATGAAAGATGGGGTAGATTGGAATTCATTTGCCCTAAGGTATAAGACCAAACCCTAAGAAAGGGATTTTGTGCCTTGTGAAGGGCATGAGGCCAAAACCCCTTGAATGAATTTGAAATTTAGTATGGAGGGTGTTAGGATAGCTAAAACCCTCTGGTGAAAGTATTAGGGGATTTGGGAAAGGGTAGGGCCCACAAAACCCTAACCCTAATTTAGGGCACAAATATTGTAGTGCTAGAATAGGTTAGTAAAACTCCTTGAACAATAATGAAAATTGGGTAGTGTGGTCAAAAGGATTGATTGAACCTCTGGTAATTTAATTGAGAATTTTGGATCAATAATTATAGCACTTCCTTTGTAACTCATGATATCACCCTAATTAATCATTTGGTCATTATGATACTACTGCCCATTTGAAGGTCATGAAAATTTGGAAGAGGGAGTTTTAGACCTTATTGATCATGTATGAATTTTATTAGAATTTTAGAATGCATTTTTGCAGTACTTACTTCACAAGCTCATTAACTTGAAAAATTGTTCAATAATTTACTTAGAGCTCATTACTTGCTAATAAATTATGAAACTTGACCTAGAGCATTTATATGTACTTACAATCATCCTTGAAGTTTCCCTGAATTTTCGGAAGTATTATTGCTGTACTTATATCATAAAATGATTTATTGTGGGATATATTTAAAATTAAAATTAGGGGCTTAAAGCTTGCTGAAAAATTGGGAGACTTTGGATTTTAAGCTAAATATTCATATTGTATTTAACATAAATTTGGTGGAATATTATCTTGTCTGATATTGGTACTTCATGTACAAACATGGGATTTTTGGCAACTAAATAATTAAATAAATTATTAGATAAATAGGGAAAATTATGAAATTCTGATGTTAGGCTAAAAAGGTCATGACAGACCTCTAGTAATTATTATAAGGGTACTGGATGAATATTTTGAGTACCTCCCATGTTACACATCATATAGCTTAAGTGGTCTGCATTTAGTAAAACTGCAGAAATTAAGTTGGAGTATGATTTTGGGCACATGAGTTGGAGTTAGTTGTTCGCTGGGTTGGATGAATAGAAATGAGTTCATCGTTGGAAGTTGAGATGAGTAGAGTGTTGAATTGGCTAGTGATAAGTGTACTCGGGGTCGACGAAACAACGTCTTCCCGTAAGGGAGGAAGTAATTCTCTAGGGTTAGTTCCAGTAAAACAAGTAAGTGTTTGGGAATTTTGATAGCAACCAATAACATTAAGTGCCTTGTGAAAGGGAGCTTTGGGCGTAATCCCATTGTAGTTCCTAGTGCCTTAGCCCTTCACGGGGAATACCTTGGGCGGTCCTGGGCTAAACATAAACTGTAGGCAAAACTGGAATGCAAGAGTAACTAGTAAAACTAGGGTTTCACCTTCACTCACCTCGTTGTTTCGGGGTGTTAGGTTGGGTCACTCGGGTAGTGGGCCCAGTGGATTTTATGATGGGCAGGTTGGCCCGGCGAGCTTTGGCTCGGTTGTTGTTTGTGACAGATGGGTTAGTCCGACGAGCTTTGGCACGGTAGTGGTTTTGGTGATGGGCAGGTTGGCCCGACGAGCCTTGGCTCGGTTGTTGTTTATGACAGACGAGATGTTCCGGGGAGCTTTGGCTCTGTAGCTGTTACATAAGGTTTCATGTGCATAAAGTATAAGGTGGTTGGTCTTCAGTATTAGAGGGTTGATGCACCGACGACAATACGTTGACTCGGTAAGTGTGGTTTAGCACTTGGCCAGGTAAAGTTCGGTGCGCCAGCCGGCAAGAGTACGCAGGAGCTCCACTTAGTGCACCAGCATTGAGGCGTACGATAGGTCTGACTGGTAGTGCAATTACTGATTTAGAGGTGGGCGAGGCCCAACCCACCGCTTCCGTTTGCCACTACGGAGGTATCCTAGGAGGTTCGGCTCCAGAAAGGGGGAACTAAAGGTCTGTGTACACAGAGTCGAGTGGGTGAGTTGCACTTGCATGATCACATCATGGCATAATTGTATTTCATGGCATAACCATTGCATATAACCCTGATACCTATTGTATAAGTGGTATGGGACGCTTTATACAATAGGCCCTGCAAAACGACCCCTTGCTTTATAAGTTCGTGCGAGCGTGCTTATAAGTTAAGGTTTTTATTCAGTATTGTATATAAATGCTAGGTAGGAAACCGACACCCTATCGTATAAATTGGTATGAGACTTTTTATACGATAGAAGCCCTATAAAAGATCCCTTGGCGTATGTGTTTTCATATAAGTTAAGGTCACTTTCTTGTTCAGTTTTTCATACCTTATTTACTGTCATATATACTATTGAACTGCTAGATTAGTTCCGCCGCCATCTGTTTAATTGTTATTCTCCACTTTCATGTCCTCTCCTTTCCTTCTCCCCGCTCGGTGCCTACGAGCCATTGGGGAAGGGGCAGGGGATGATAGGACTTAGTCTTTTAGACTAACGGTTTTCGAACCACATTATTTTAGGGGACCATAGAGCGCAGCATGGAGGAGCAGCCCCGGAGGTCAGCATGCTTGGAGATCGGGCAGTCTAGTACCGGAGTTCAGATGGCAGGTACTGTGAGTCCGTATCGCTAGTAGTTATATTAGTTTTGCTTCCGCGATGAGAGATATGTAGTGAGAACTTGATGTACTGGGCATAAGCCCATGTTTTTAGTACTTTGATTATATATGTGGACACTCCCTTCGTGGAGATCATTTACTACTTATGTGATTTCTGTGGACTTGCTTTATTAATTTGCTACTGTTGGGATCGATTTGGTCGGCAGGATCAGTGTTTTGTAGTGATGATCATCCCGGGTGCGAAGGTGTCACCGCAAAGTTGCGGTTCTGGGGCTAATACCCCGGTGTTTAAAAGAAAAAAAGGGGGGGGGGGGTATTATAGGAGGTTGTTTGGAGAGAAGACCCCGAGCAGACCCGCTGACCAGGCTCTCACCTAGCTGGCAGGACTGTAGGCTCACTCGGTGGTTGGAGGTTGTTCAGAGAGGAAACCCCGAGCAGACCAGCTGACCAGGCTCTCACCTAGCTGTCAAGATTGTAGGCTCACTCAGTGGTTGGAGGTTGTTTGGAGAATGGGCCCCAAGAAGACCCGCTCACCAGGCTACCATCAAGCTGGCAGGGTTATAGGTTCACTCGATGACAAGACAAGTGATAAGATTTCCTCAAAGAAAAATATCTAAACATATCAGAGAACGAAGAAGGTTTATAGAGAATGAAAAACTCCTATGAGTGGGAGAGATGGGTGAGATGTCAATGAGGATGGACATTCCCAACCAGCGCTCAGCATAGAGGATCTCGCCTATAGCGAGCAGGCGCTCGCTGGCAAAGGGCAGGCCTCGCACAAAAGGTTAAAGAGGGATGAGTACTCACAAAAGCGGACTTATCTCCTGGGTCTACTCACGCTAGATTGGTCTCGAGGCAAAACGAGGAGAAAAGACCAAATAGTCTCGCGCACGGAGAAGGAGAGGAGAAGACTAACGACCCGCGCCCTAAACTGATTCTTAAGCGAGACAGTTGTGAGCTCTACCTCGCAAGTATAAACGGAGCAGAGGGTTATCCACAATGAATAAAGTAAAATGACATAAATGGAAAAGAACACAGAGCAGAAAGATGTAACAGAAGTTTCTATGTTCATTACAAAAACGGGATACTCTCCCAGGAAAGAGCATTTTGATGCTTCAAAAAATAATTATACAAATAAAAGAAACAAAAAAGGGGGGAGAGGTCTCAGGTCCCGTTGACGCCCCTTCACTCCTATTCACTGGAAGTAGAACCTTCATCCATCTCGCCATAAAGCTGGAGGACTAGGTCGTAGGCGGTGACCGTCTTGGCATCTTCTTTAACAACCCTTAGCTCCTTCATCATCTTCAAAATGAGCTCGGCAATCTTGATATTGGCGTCTCGGCAAAGGTCGTCGACCTCGTCCAAAGAATAATGAGTGGGCGGGGGTGCTTGGAGCGGATCCGGATGAGAGTGAAGCTAGGTGCTGTCCAGAATGTGGGATTTCTGGGCCTTTAAATCTCTGTTCTCCTCCTCCAAAGCCGCTATGTGCGAATGCATCCAATCGTCTGTCTCGGCATCCTGCGAGAAGGCAATCAGTTAACAAAAATTTACGCGAGAGTGAAACTAGCAAGGAGTGAAACTGCCAAAGGACAGTTAAAATGCTTACCACGTCGCCCTAACGTTTGACGAGAAGATTGTCAGCGACCGCCAGCCTCTTCTCGAGACCATCCGACTTCTCTCACTCTACTGCTAGGCCTGCCTCGGCTTCCTTCCACTTCTTGTTGTTGAAAATAAGGCGGCGCGAGACTCGGTCCGAGAGCTCCAGGGCGTGAAATTGGGCAAGGGCGGTCTCCAAGACAAGGTCTCGCGATGACTCGTTGTCAAAGGGCTCTGTCCCAAGGCCGCCATAGAGCCCATAGCTGAGAGAGAAGGCATGGCTGGTGGGAGGGACCCGCTCCTTCCAGGAGGGAAGGAGAGTGGACACCGACACTCGGTTTGAGTCCTTTTCCCACAGAAGGACCGGGTCACTGGCAGCAACTTTTACCACAGGCCCCATATTGTAGTTTTGATGCGAGGAGGGGGCTGGGCGACTAGAGGAGCCCATTTCACGAGGAGGAAGCTCGGTGGATTGAGCTGAAGTGGTGGCGGTTCGGTCGAGTAGTGTCGTCTCGCAAGAGGGCGAGATGGCTTGGGGGTGAGGCGATTGCGATTCTTCCATGTAGTTGGGGGTCAAAGATCCCGACATCTCTTTCCTTTCCTTTGGAACAGTTCCCTTTTTCCCTTTCGGGGAACAACACAACCTTCTTGATATTTTTCTTGGTACTGTGCCGAGAAGGAGCGGCCTCATCTCCAGATCTTTTCTTGGGAGCGAGGGTCAGTGATTCCTTCACTGCCTCAACTGCCATGCTGGCGAGGGCGAGACCTTTGGACGGACCTGCATTGCTCAGGTAGGGGGGATGGATGTGGATAGTCCTCTCTCCTGAACAAGAAAATGGTTAGAACAAAACAAGTGGATGGTAAACATAAGACTAAGGGAGCGGGAGTGGACCTTCACCGCGAAAGACGGGAAGGAGCGATTCGAGATCTTGCCTTAGGAAGTTGACTTCAAAATTCTTCCCCGCGAAGAAATCGCAGAGGGCTTTTTCCGTGCCCCCAACCTTGGGGGTCTTGTAATATATCTCGGCAGGCGATACTGGGGCGAGTGGAATGCCTCCCAGATTCCCGTGGATGAAGATGAAGCGGGTGAGCCAATGGTGGTTTTTGTTGGGGGTCTCGCATACCTTTAAGCCCTGGTCGGTAAAGTACGAGGCGACGTCATCTTTGGCATGGTAGATGAATAGTTTGCGAAAGATGGTGAGGCTAAACTCGATGCGCTTGCGGCGCATATAATTGGCCAATGCGACCAACACCGAGATGGCGTTCGGGTTGAGCTACGCGGGGATGGCCCCGAAATATTTTAAAACCTATTTTACCCCTGTCTAGAGGGGGAGTCTCAGCCCCGACTCGAAGTGCAAGACGGGGAAGGCGAGTTCGCCGGGATAGAAAGTATTGATCGACTCGCCGACCTTCGGCGGCCGAGTCTCAAACCCTTCCGCCAGGAAGTCGCGGGTGAAGCGTCTATAGTCCTCCTCTGAGATTTTGCTAGGGGGAAAGTCGTGGTCGGCAAATATCCTGCCATAATGGTTGCAACCCTCTCCCTCTTCAGCTTTCTTCTTTCCCATGGCAGGTGAGATGGCAAAAGCAGAGGGAGGTAGAAAAGTGGACGACGAGAGTAAGATGCGAGAAGAAGCAGGCGAGAGGAAGCAGGCGAGAATCCTGTATCTAAGATGCTGCAGGAAGAGACGGCGCAAGCGTGAAACATTTTGATCTAGAGGGGGGGTATTTATAGCGGATGGAGAGTGAAAAAAATGGGCGGGAAAACGTGAAGGGGGAAGTCTAAGGGACAGCCCGGCGTTTCGTTTTCCCTCTCTCTTGACCTCGAGGCGTGGCATTCCGCGGTGATTTTTCCAATGAGCCAAAATAAAAATAAAAAGGTAGCGCAATTAACACAGCTATAATAAAAAGCCCAGCATGAAAGAGGTTAATAGAATATCATCATTAATTATTTCGTTCCGCACAAGGTAGACATCATATTCACGGGAATTAAAATAATAAGTTATGATTACACAGGCGGGACAGTAAATTGGTAGAAGCCATAGAATTATAAAACATAATTAAATAAGCGAGATGATTGAATAAACGAGACGGGGTGGAGGTTCTTCAGTTCTTGTGCCACCTCCAACGACCACCGCGAGACCCCGCACATGGGGGCCGACTAGGGATGTGAAAGGCGTGAATGGCATCCAGAACGCGGCGCGCGAGACGGAGGTGCTGGTCCGCCTCATTTATGATGTCCTGGGGGTCGGTCTCATCTATTGCAACCCTGACATCGATCTCGGAGGAGAGGCGAGCGCACTCAATTTCCAGCCAGTCAATGCGCCGGTCGGTGGCTTGCTTCTCCCGTTCCATCTCGCGAATAATGTGCGTATACTTTCGAAGCATCCCATCAATCATGCGCTTCATCCCCAGCAGATCCATGGGATCACCCAGATTTTCTTTGATCTCATCTGGGTGAGGAAGAGGCGAGAGGGCGGGCGGCCCGGAGACATCCTCAGCGGCCGAGTCGATCTGGATACCTACACAAGAAAAGTCGAATATCAGAATGTATGATGGCCTCGCAAGAAGTCTTGGAGGCCGCGAGCTGTACAGATGAAAGGGCAAGGTTAGTTCATTTACTTGGGATGCAAGAGTTACCCACAAGATGCGATGGGTCATCATTCTTCGTGTAGGGGGCATCGATGGCTGAGGCGAGTCAGAGTCTTGATAATGTTTGTCAGTGGCGTCAGGGGGATTGGCAGTCGGGGGGGGGGGGGGGAATATGCGAGGTTTCCCTGAAAACGATCTAAGTTAGTAGGCGAGACGATAATAAGAAAAGGAAAAGACGGAGGCGAGAGGAGGAATCAAGAATCACCAATCTCTCCCGAGAGGACGCGGGAGGAGGTGCATTTACTCCCAAGGGTGCTGAAGTAGTCGCATCGGCCGAAAAGGGCGGCTAGCGGTTTTTGCCTTTTTCAGGTGGGACGATGAAGGTGCAGAAGCGGGGGTGCGAACCATAGCAGGGGCTAGGGCTGGAACATTGGCCTTGTTTTGCTTACGGACCATCGCGAGGCTCTCGTGGAAACTCTGACTATGAGACATGTTGACGGTAGAAGAGAGGAGGAAATGAGAGAGGGGGAAATCTCCACGATAAGATGGGGTCACATATTTATAGGCTCCAGGGGGAGGGGTGCCTGCCAAAGATTCTCTCATAAATGAATCTCAACGCCACGAGCTTCAATTGGACTTTCTTTCTGAGCTTGAGGCAACCTCGAAAAGAGTGAGGATTATGTACAACCTTGGGCTCGCGTGAGGCGACTCAAATAGCAGTGTTGAGAAGGTGGCGAGAGGAACTGCATAGGCGAGTGGGACCATGGGGTCCACTTGCGGAAGGCGAGACGGGGTGCAGCGGAGCAGCGAGACAGCCCTCGCGGCGCTTGTTGGCCTTTTGTGGCGAGACAACTCACGTAGGGCGGGAGACTCGCGAGACAAGTATATATGCTCGTCTCGCCCACCGGCTATTTTCTCACTCGCCATTTGGGGAAAAGGTGTTTTTACCTTCTTACCCCCAAGGGGTGATTTTACTCTTTTACCCCAGGTAATTTTACCCTTTTACCCTTTGTGGTCTGCATATAACTCTTTAGAATAGCGGAGTTTGGCAATTGGCAGACCCAACCCAGGGTATTTTGGTAATTTCAGGTCGGTTCAGTTTGGTTATTGGTAGGTCAAACTCAGAGGCCTATAAATAGACCGATAAGGTGCCTTGAAATGGTTGTTGAACCTTTCTATCTTCTTCCTCTAAGGCACCTAGCTCAGCACTAGCTAGGGAGAGGGAGAACTTCTGATTCTTCCGGGTAAGAGGTGGGACCTCCGAGCGAAGACCCTCGATCTGTTTCTAGTTCTGAGACTCACGTCGAGAGGGTTGTTTGAGAAGAGTAGGTATGAGCAGCAACTTAGGTCAGAACTCTAGGCGAAATCGGGTTACTGGCTTTAACAAGATGCAGAAAGAGCAGAAAGCTAAGCTAAGTCTAAAAGCGTTGAGTGAAGGCCATTCACTCAATGCCACTCAACGCCAAGGAAGCTGCAAAATGTTGAAGTACAGAATTGTTGAGTGAAGGTCATTCACTCAACACCACTCAATACCACTCAACGCCTGAGTGGATTCTGAGAATTTGTCTAAGTCCATAAAGGTGTGACGTCAGCAAATGCCAACAAAGTCAACGCAGTTCAAAATAGCTGCGAGAAAGCTGCAGAATAACGTTAATGGAGCCGATGGCCCGCTGGTTGTCTTCTTGTGTAAAAGGAAGGTGATATTCCAGCAATTAACACTGGGCCCACACAGAAAAGTGCCATTGATCAGCTTACAATAAATGGTGAAGATTGGCTGAGTCGACGACAATAATTAGGGTTTTCTATTTACGTATTCTTGTTGCTGAACATCGTCTTCTTCCTCGCCTTCTTGCCGAGCCTAAAGAAGAAGTTTAGATTAGTGAACCTTAAAGCAAATCTAGATAGTTGAATCAATTTTCATCTACGACAGCAAGTTTGGAATCATATTCTGAAAAAGATGGAGCAGAGTTCTCAAATATCTGCATGAAAGTTGGTTGATTGAAGAAAACAAGATTAGGCAAACCAGTTATCTTCATCTGCAAGTTCAGAACAATGATTCTGAGTAACTTCTAGCACAAGTCATGCAGTACTGAAGATCAGGTTATCTTGTTGCTGAGAAGAGGCTAGGGCTGAGATAATCTCTATCCAGGAAAGGCAGACACAGAGAACTCCTCTAGTGTCAAAATCAACACATCTATTATTTATTTTGTAGGATCCTTTAGGATCTAAGTGTAGGCCTGATCTATAAAGGTGAGAGGTAAGATTCATGTGTGAATCCGAGTTGTAGGCCTGTGTTATAAAGACTGAGGTAGGATCATTTTTTGATCTTAGTGTAGGATCCATTTTGGATCTGAGTGTACGGCTTCGGCCTGAGTTGTAGGATCCTTTGGATCTGAGGTAGGGCTTAGTACCTAATTGGTAGGTCTTGGAGAATACTGAGAGGTCCTGCAGGATCTGTATTGTAAGCTCTTAGGAGCTGAGTGTTGGTGTTGTGCCTCATATAACACACTGTTAGAGAGATGGGAGGGACAGTGGACGTAACCAAGATCAGGGAACCACTATAAATCAACTGTATCATCTGTGATTGATCTTGAAAGAGAAACTAACCTAATCACTAAGCACAGCAAAATCAGTTAAGGTTTAAATTAATCAAAAAGAGACCTAAAACCTATTCACCCCCTCTAAGTATTTGGCTGACCTTGAAAACAAGTCTTTCAAGTGGTATCAAAGGGAGGTTACTTTTTAAGGACTCAACAGTCTGAGTAGATCTCCAAGGTCAGGAAGAAAATTTGTCCTTATGGGTTCAGGAGTGAACTATAAGGAGCTGGGTGCAATGAAGCTTCCAATTTGTAGGAAGGAAGGATTTGGCATCTGGAAGGAGAGGGTTAGGCTATTCATGGAAGCAACCAACCTGAAAGTGAGCAGTTAGATCAGGAATACTCTAGAGGGAGGGGGGTGAATAGAGTATTTAGAGTTTTATAAAATTCTCTGCTGGATAATGCAGATTAGTCTAAGTGCAGTAGTAAATAAATCAAAATATAAAAGCACAGAAACTAACTACCACAGTCATAGCAAGAAAACAAAAGAAAGAGGGTAACTAGACGACACAAGAAATTTATAGTGGTTCCCCAACCTGGGTACATCCACTCTTCTACCACACAGGTAGGAATCCACTCAGGTTTTTGATCAGGTGTCTGACACCAATGAGCTTTTGATCAGGTGCTCAAAAACCAAATCCCCAAGTCTTTTGATCATGGTGGCTTGCAACCAGGAATCACTTTTGAAGAGAGATGATAACCCTTTACACAGTGGGGGTGAGAGAGTTGATTATGTCTTCTCTATCAACAATCAGAGAGAAGACTTGTGGATTATTGATGGTAGCAAATGGCTCCCCCTGAGATATTAAATGGTTCAGGGAAATATGGAAGCCTTGCTGCAGGGTGATAGGCCTTCAAGCTTTTAGCCTTTATCTATAGGATCTTCTTGACAGATTTGATAGTTGTTGTCCTTGGAAGTCCTGGAGTAATGAAGTAAGAAGACTCTTGATTTAGTATGATTGTTCTTCTTTTTCTGAGAGTAGATCTTCTTTTTGTATCCGAGCTTTTTGTGAAAGGAGCAGAGAAACTGTTGAGGACAAACTGACTGGAATTCTCTGTGTCTGTGTATGTTGTGTCTCTGTAATTGCTCTGGTACTCTGATTATTCTTACTTTCTTTCTTTCTTTCTATCTTCCTATCAGGAAAGAGAGAAAAATCTCTTTTTATATTTCCTGAGGGAATTTCCTTTCGAAATTTGAATCCTTCTTCGGCAATCAATGCTGGCGGTCCTTGAAAATAAACTGCATTGATTTCTTTCCCCAACTGTCCCTTGGAAAAATGGAAAACAATAATTCTGATGAAGGCCGTGATTAATGTACCATCCAACGGTAATATTCAGAGAATATTTTATCATTAATCATTCAGAAATTATTGTCATAGACTAAGGACAGAAGGAATAAATACTAAGTCTGGAATCGTCGAACTGATGACAGAATTCGTCGAGCTGATAACTGTGTTCATCGACTGGAGTTCAGCAACTATTCTAGACTTAGAATATTCACAGTTGTATCTGAAATGAAAATTAAGATCTCCAGAATTTGTCGACCTAAGATTTGATTTCGTCGAGCTGAGTTTCTGGAGTTGTCAAATATTCTGTGTGTCGACACAATTACTCCTGGTGTCGACACAGGTGGTGTCGACTGATATCCTGTGTGTCGACACAAGTCTTCTGTGTGGTGTCGACACAACTTTTCCAAAGTGTCGACTGATGATCTGTGTGTCAACACAATTGCTCCTGGTGTCGACACAGGTGGTGTCGACTGATATCCTGTGTGTCGACACAAGACTTCTATGTGGTGTCGACACAACCTTTCCAAAGTGTCAACTGATGATCTGTGTGTCGACACAAGTGCTTCTAGTGTCGACTCAGTTGGTGTCGACATATACTCTGAGTGACTACACAGGTCTTCTGGTTCTAAGTTGTTGAAGTAGATAATCCAGAATTCATCGGGCAGAGAGCTAAGTTAGTTAACCTGAGACTAGAGAACATAGTCTTGACAGAATACTGTAGTAGTCCAAAGATTCATCGACTGGAGAATGTAGTTCGTCGAGCTCAGCTCAGAGAATTAACTCTGAGATCGTCGAACTGTGCACGATAATCGTCGACCTGAGTTCGACGAACGTCGAACTCACTTTACAGAGTCTTGAAATCTTCTACGTATTGAGTCTCTGGCATTCTTGTTGATATCTGGTCCATGTGATGTTGACTCTAAGAACTTGGCCTAGACTATAGGACACAACTATGACCCTGGCTATATATTATGGGTCATATGATCCTAACTTAGTGAACCTAGCCCAAATCTTACTAGGGATCCAACAATCTCCCCCTATTTGGGTGAGGTCACTAATTACAGACTCAAATCAAAATTGAAAAATAAATAAAGCAGAAAGAGCATATATCTGGCAGAGATCAATAACACATGCAGCAGATATATATATATATGAGCTTTGTTCATATTATAGAGCAGTTATAGATAATTGTAGAAAACAAAAAAGTTCAAAATTAATTTCTTCTATTTCTTCTCCTTTGGCATTTCTTTCTTGCTCTTCTCTCCAGGCTTAGTAAACACAATCTCTCTTTTGGGATCTGAAGCTTGCACTTTTATCATGGTCATGTCAGCAGCCCCTATAATCTTCAAAGATGTAGCTCTGGGGACAACTACTTCTGGGTGCAACTTCATGTAGTCATCAACATTGAAAAACTTGTTTGCTTTATCAAATTTTTTAAGTTCCTCTTTCCTGTAATTTGACATTGTGGAATATTCAGAATGATCCTTTCCTTCAGCTTTGGCTTTGTTAATCATAGAAAGGTCTACAATTTCCTGGAACCTGGCCATTCTAGCAGTAGTAGCTGTTTCAGGATCTTCAAAAGGAACAGGAGGAGAAGATGATATTTTAGAGCCTTTAGCTGATTGATGTTCAGTGGATTGTTGTTGTTGTTGATGTTGCTGCTGCTGTTGATGTTGTTGCTGCTGTTGATGTTGCTTTCCTGAAGAGTATTGCCTGTGCTGGCTGCTTCCATGTGATCTCCCTTGGTGTCTTTGATATGTTTGAAGTGGGGCGGATCTTTGATAAGATGAGCTTGAAGCACCAGCAGCTGGAGGAGGTGGAGGTGGTGGATCTTTTCTATATTTCTGAACTGGTGGAGGAGAGTACCTTCTGCTTTTCTTCCTTTCCTTCTACTGGTTTTTAGATAGCCACATCTAGGCTGGCATCCCTTTGTATGGAGTTATATTATGTAGAATATAAAAATGAGTGTCATTAGTTGGATTAGGCTTATGAGCAGGAGGAGGAGGGGCTTTTCTTTTCTTGGATACTTGCTTCCTCTTAGGTTCATCATTTGAATCATCTTCCTCATCCTCATCCTCATCATTATTATTATCTGATCCTTGAGGGTTATCATATAGGTCATTGAGTGCTTTCAGAGCCTCAGCAGAAATGATTGGCTTTTCAGGAGCTTGAGCAGAAACTTCAACAGGACCAGGAGAAGAAGCCATAGGAGAGACTGGAGAACTGGTTCTGACAGTGCTTTTAGCAGCTTCCTTACTTTCTTCTTCTATATCAGCCAAAATCAAATCATCCAGATTTGGTACGGGTGAGTCATCCATTACAAAAGTTGGAACAGAAATAACTTCTTCTGGATATGGCATGACTGCTGGCTTTGAAATAACAAAACTATCTCTAAGTTGCTTAGCAACCTTTGGAGAGATTTGAGAAGTATATGGTACAATAGCAAAGGATGGCTTAGTAGGTACTGCTGGAATATAATTCAAAAAGACCGTATCAAAACTTTTCAATAAATCAACTAAGTTTACTGTGGGATTAATTATGAATTCAGAAACAGAAAGAATGTCTTCAGCAACTGTCTCTTTAGGGAATGACTCATCAAGGTCCATGTTAGTCTCAATGAAATGAATCAAATCAATTAAATCTCTATCATCAGGAATAAAATCTGCATCCCCTGGAATTAAATCTGTATGTGCTAGTAGTGCTCTTGCCTCTGTTGTTACTGGAGCTGGTGCTTGAACTGTTGTTGCTGCTGGAGCTGATGCAGCTTCTTCATTAAGCATCTCCCCCTGCCTGGTTTCAGTGTATACTAGAGCCAGGCCCCTGAATGAAGAGGGGGCAGCAGTGAAGGCAGAAAGTTGAGCAGATAGATTAGATATAGAGGTAGCAAGAGGTATAATGGCCTCTGTTATAATTGATTTTAGGAGGGGTGTCATGATAGCAATGATGGAAGATATGGTGGAGGGGTCCAATGTTGGAGCAGTGGATGTTTCAGATGTTGTGTGAGTAGAAACATGTGGAGGAATGATAGATGTTGGAGATGATGCAGGAGGGACATCTTGCATGTGGATATCCTGGGGAGGAGGAGAATTGAGGGGGGAAGTCAGAAGATCAAAAATTGGAATGGAGGATAGGTGAGGTGGAAGAGGAGATGAAGGTGGTGTTGGTGGTTGGTTTTCCTGAAGGGTGGAAGATGGGATCTTTGTAAGATCAAATTGTGGAGATGTAGGTGGAGTAGGAACATGAGTAGAGTGTTGTTGTTGCAGTAGAGGTTGTTGTTGTGGTTGTGGAGTTGGAGAGATGGTTTGGACTATTTGTGGAAGTGTAGGTTGAATAGCTGGAAGAGATGATGAGGGTGGAATGATCTCTTCATCAGGGTGGGGAGTGGCTCTTACAGCCCTAGTGCTTTCAAAAGCTGTGGTGGAAGAGGTTGAAGCCTTAGATGGCTTAGTAATGGTCCTCTCTCACCTGCCAAACAAGGTGCATGTGAGCCTCTTGCTGGCATTAATGAATATGGTCTGTGAGACCAGGGATTCAGCAGCCTTCTCTCTTAAGAAGATCCATAGGATCCTTCCAAAGCAGACTTCCTTCTTGTTGTTCTTTTTCTTTATCAAATCAAATATGATTTGTGCCCAATCCACTTCCTTCTTATTAATCATTGCACATATAACCAGAAACTGGTGTCTGGTAATGTAGTCATGGGCAGTATGCTTGCCCAGCAAAACCTTTCCTATAATATCTGTCAAGAACTTAAATGCGGCAGACAGATGTTTCTTTAACAAATTATTGGGATTATCTCAAGTATATCCCATTAAACTCAACATCATATCATATTCTTCTGAATCGATTTCTAATTGTTCTTCACCATTAATCAATCCAAAGATCTCAGTAAGTACAGCAGGAGATAAAGATACAGAGTTACCCGCAATTATTCCGATCATAATATTCTCCTCTGATGTAGATGTATAAACCCACTCTCTAATTTCAGTTGCAGACAGTTTTATCCTTGTTGACATCAAATTTTTTCAGTTTCTGTTCCTCCAGAAGTTCTAGTATATGCAGAAATATTGGATCTGAATGTTGAAAGGATTCGAAGTCAACGTCAAAGCCCGTGTCAAACTTCATTCCGGTTAGGGCACCTGCTGGAGTAGCCATTGGAATCACCTGCACGAGGGACAAATGGCGATCAAGTGCAAAAGAACAGAAAGCACGGGACGGAGGTCGGAGAAAAACCTAGATATAAGATTTTCCAGAATATGAATCGACAAACTCCGTTTCATGAAAATTAAGAAATTCTTCGACCGGAGATCGACGAAATAATTAATAGTCAAATAATTCGTCGAGCTCTGTCTGAAGATTTGAAGACATTTCGTCGAGCTCCGTTCGACGAAAGTTTTCTGAAGTGTATTCGTCGATCTCCGTTCGACGAAAACAACTTCACTCACAGAGAGTTCGTCGTCCCGCGTTCGACAAATATCTCACAAACTTTCCATAGTTCGTCGAGCTCCGTTCGGCTAACTTTTGCAAATTCGTCGAGTGCATACTTAAACTAAACTACGTCTTTTTCATTGATCATTCCCAGCTGATTTATAATGTAGAGATGATTTCTCTCATCCAGAGGTTTGGTTAATAAATCAACCCTTTGTAAATCAGTGTAGATATAGACAAGATTAATTTTGTTTTTGTCTACACAATCTCTTATGAAATGATGCCTAATGTCTATATGTTTTGTCCTACTGTGATGGACTGGATTCTGTGCTATGGCTATAGCACTTATGTTATCACAAAGTAGAGTTGAATTATTTAAGTTGATACCATAGTCTAGTAATTGATTTTGTATCCACGGCATCTGGGAACAACAACTACCTGTTGTAATATATTCTGTCTCAGTAGTTGAGGAAGATACAGATGATTGTTTCTTACAAAACCAGGATACTAATCTCATACCCAGGAATTGGCAAGTTCCTGAAGTACTTTTTTATCCACCCTACATCCAGCAAAATCAGCATCTGAGTATCCAATTAACTTAAATTCTGATTCTGTGAGATACCATAGGACTAGACTAGGACAACCCTTTATATATCTCAAAATTCTTTTTAGAAAAATAAAGTGAGATTCTTTTGGGTTCACCTGGAACCTAGCACAAAGGCAATTATCAAACATGATATCAGGTCTGCTTGCTGTAAGGTATAACAGGGATCCAACAATGGCCCTATATAGTTTCTGATCCACAGGTTTCCCATGTGCATCTGAATCAATTACAGCATTTGTAGACATAGGTGTCTTTTTTGCTGAAGCATCAGCCATCCCAAACTTTTTGATAAGCTCTTTAGCATACTTAGCTTGGGAGATGAAGATGCCATCAGTGAGCTTCTTCACTTATAGACCAAGGAAGTAGGAAAGCTCACCAATGCTACTCATTTCAAATTTAGAATGCATGAGATCAGAGAATCTCTTGCACAATTTTGAATCAGTAGACCCAAATATTATGTCATCCACATATATTTGTACTAACAGTATTTGATCCTTATGATGTCTAGTGAACAGTGTTCTATCTACAATGCCTCTAATGAATTTATGCTCTAACAAAAAGCTGGCTAGAGTCTCATACCAAGCTCTTGGAGTTTGCTTTATACCATAGAGAGCTTTATGCAATTTGTAAACATAAGATGGATGTGTTGGAGAAACAAAACCTAGAGGTTGTTCAACATACACCTCTTCCTTGAGTACTCCATTCAAGAATGCACTTTTCACATCCATTTGATAGACCTTGAATTTCTTGTAAGCTGCATAGGCAAGGAATATTCTAATTACTTCCAACCTTACAAAAGGTGGAAAGGTCTGGTCATAATCTATTCCTTCTTCTTGCATATATCCTTGTGCAACAAGCCTGGCTTTATTCCTCACTATTACTCCTTGTGCATCCAGCTTGTTTCTGTAGACCCATTTGGTTCTAATGATTGGGTAGTCTTGAGGTCTTGGAACCAAATCCCAAACTCTACATCTCTCAAACTGATTTAATTCCTCCTGCATTGTAATGATCCAGTGGGGATCTTGCTCTGCATCATGGATGGATAGAGGTTCAATCTGAGAGCGAAAACTGGCTTACATCAAATCTTGGTTGAGTTGATACCTTGTCTGTACACCTGCTGATATGTCTCCAATAACTTGAGATCTGGGGTGATCCCTAAGTGTGACAAGATCAGCTGGTGGAGTTGGTTCTGCAACAGTATTTGGAATTAATTCCTCCTATGGAATTATGTTTGTTGTTGGGGGAATATCACTCCCTTCAATGCCTTCATCTTCACTTTCTTCAATGACTTGTGGAGAAGGATGAGTTGGAACCTCTTGGGTAAGGTTTAGTCCATCCAAACTCTCACACAAGTGATGTACCTGCAAGTTGCTTATGGTAGAAATTTCTTTCTCCTTGCAAGACATGTTAGCTTCATCAAAAGTAACATGGATAGACTCCTCAATTTTTAAAGTTGATTCGTTATAAACCCTATAGGCTTTGCTTACTTGGGAATATCCTAGAAAAATTCTCTCTTCAGCCTTTACCTCAAACTTTTTAATATATCTTTTATTGTTTGTGTGAATATAACATATAGAACCAAAGACAATAAAATAGTTTATTTTAGGTTTCTTCCCTTTTAGTAATTCATAGGGAGTCCTATTCTTTAGCTTATGTATCTGGTTTCTGTTTAGGACATAGTTTGCAGTGTTCACGGCCTCTGCCCAAAAGGATAGTGGCATGTAAGCATCTGCAAGTAATGTACTTGCAGCTTCAATGAGTGTCCTATTTTTTCCTTTCAGCTATCCCATTTTGTTGGGGAGTTCTAGGATCTGATAAGCAATGCCTAATACCTTCCTTCTCACAGAACTCATGCATAAGAAGAGACTCAAACTCTGTGTCATGATCACTTCTGATCAATGCAACATGAGTAGAGAACTCAATCTGTATGGTCCTGAGAAGATCTGTAAGAACCTTGAAGGTATCTGACTTAGATCTCAGAAAGGATACTCAAGTGAACCTGGAGAAGTCATCTACAATAACCAAAGTGTAGGATTTCCCTCCTAGACTTTGTACAGCAATGGGTCCAAATAGATCCATGTGTAGTAAATACAAACTCCTAAGTTAATCACTTTTATTAATGGATTTTAAACTAGATTTAGTTTGCTTGCCTAATTGACAAGCCCTGCAAAGACCTTCCTTCTTGTAGGGACCAGAAGGTAGACCTCTGACAAGGTTGTCTTTAGATAGCCTAGCAATGTTTTTCATATTAACATGACATATTCTTTTATACCATAAGTCATTCTGGTTACTAATTATATTAAGTAAACAGATATCAGAATTGGCAGATAAAAAATCAACTAAATATATATTGCCTTGTCTATTCCCAATTAAAACTGTTTGGTTTTCTTTATTAGAGATAATACATGAAGATGAACTAAAATGTACCTGATAACCTTCATCACATAATTGACTTATGGAGATTAGGTTATGCTTCAGTCCTCTGACATATGTCACGTTCTTGAATGTGACAGCTCCAATCTTCACTTCTCCAAAACCTTCTGACTGGCCACATTTGGAGTAACCAAAGATGACCTTTGTCCCTAGCTTGGACTTGTAGTTGGATAGAATGTCCTTACTGCCTGTCATATGTTTGGAGCAACCACTATCCAAGTACCATGTCTGATTCACACTTGGACAGCTCTTTACCTGTAATGAAAAATAGTTAAATGTTCTTGACCCAGGTTACCTTGGGTCCTTTGTTTTCCTGGTATGAAAAGCTGGAAATCACAGAATATTCTGGTTGGGATTTATAACCTAGAGGGTGATATCTCCTAGGTGATATGACCCAATCAGCTAGTGGATTAAAGGCTTTCCTGGAATTATTTAAGTTTCTATTATAATTAAAGTTTTGTTTAAGTCTTTCTGGGTTCGACGAATTTCTGTGAGTTCGTCGACCAGAGTTCGACGAATAGTGTTAAGATCATCGATCTCTGCCCAGAGAATGAATATATTCATTTTATGTGCCCCTTGTTCGTCGACCTCTGCTTGACGAACCATACAGAGTTCGTCGATCGCAATTAGACGAATAATTATAACTATAGTTTGCGTTCAGAGTTCGTCGAGTGGGGTTCGACGAACTGGCTGCATTTCGTCGATCTAAGTTTGACGAATTCTGCTGAACCTTATTACTTATGGTTTTTTGGTTGTTGGTTTTCTGACCTATTGATTTAGAAACATTTTTTGTTGTTTGTTTATTGATTACTTTTTCTTTTCCCTTAGCAGTGATAAATTTTATGGGGGTTGTTAAGATGTTCTTCCTGAGAATGGGGGGCAAACATGATGAAGCACCCAAGTCTATATTGCCATTAAGTCTGGCATTCACAGTGCCTGTGATGTCCATCATCTTGAGGCTTCTTCCATTAAGAATTTCCTCAAGTTGTTTAGCCTCACAAAGCTCAGTTTTTAACAATGTTATTTGCTCATAAGCTAAGCATAATTCATCTTTTAACCTATTATTTTCAGAGTTAATGTTTTCTAAATTTCCTAATTTTTCCCTAAGGGTTTTAATCTCTTTCTCTGAATTTATTAAGTCTATACACATTGATTTAAATTCAATTTTAAAAGAATCTGAAGTGTAATCAAAAGAAGATAGTACCTTATCAGCTTCTGAATCTGAAGCTTCTTCATTGTCTGATTCCTCTTCTTCTGAATTGCTCCTGGAAGCATCAATTGCCATGAGGCAAATCTCCTTAGCCCTTGCTTCTTCCTCATCTTCACTGGAACTGGAAGATGTTGATTCATCATCAGTTTCACTCCAGGTTTTAGCCACAAAACCCTTTTCCTTCCTCTTGTATTTACTGGAAGAAGGTTTGTTGGTGTGCTATTTCCTGGTGTCTTTCTCTCTTCTCTTCTCTTTCTTCTAGTTCTCTAGACACTCAGAGAGGAAGTGCCCAGGTTTCCTGCACCCATAACACATCACTTCTTTAGTTGGTGTTTTATCATACCTGGGTTTGTCATCTTGCCTAGATGACTTTCTTCTGAAGTCCTATCTTGCCATCTTGTAGAATCTTCTGGCAAATAGACTCGTGAGCTCTTCATTTGATGTTGATGTCTCTGTCTCCTTAGCAGCCTTGAAATCTATACTTTGCTCTTTTCTGGCTGGTGGAGGTGTCCTTTGCTCTGCTGCCTCCCTTGACTTGATCAGTTGTTCATAAGACTTTAACTTGCCCAATAGAGATTCTGTAGATATCTCATTTAGGCTTCTGGACTCCTTGATTGGCTAGATCCTTGAATCCCGTGAGCTTGGGAAGCACATCAGGATCTTGTCATTCACCTCTGTGAGGGTGATGTCCTTGTCCAAGGTTTTTAGCTCATTGATGATTGAGCTTAACCTGTTATACATATCACCTACTGATTCAGCTTCTTCTTTCTTGAAGTTCTCATATAAGGATATGAGGTTGGATCTCCTATCCTTTCACTCATCAGCTGAACCAGCCACCATCTGATTTAGTGAATCCCAGATGGATTTGGCTGAGGTGCATTCAGCCACCTTCTAAAAAATATCATCTAACATAGTCTGTGCCAGTATGTTCATAGCCTTGGCATCAGCTATCTTTGCCTTCTTCTGGGCTTCAATCCACTCAGGTGGTGGAACTGCAGTAGTGCTTGTAGATGTTGTAGAAGTTGAAGCTTGAGGGGGACTTGTCAAAATAGAGTTGTATATATCCTCATTAATAGAGTTCATGTATAATTTAATTCTTGTCTTCCAGATGGCAAACCTGTTTAGGTTGCAAACTGGAGGTCTGGTGCTTGCATAGTCCCTGTTGTGTGTCATGACTGTGTATATGAATCTAATATGGAAATAAAAATAAAATTTTGATCTAACAAAGGATCTTTGGTTCAAGGGTTAGCTTGTACAACCAAAGGAACCTGCTTTGATACAAAATTGAAAGTGAGCAGTTAGATCAGGAACACTCTAGAGGGGGGGTGAATAGAGTATTTAGTGTTTTATAAAATTCTCTGCTGGATAATGCAGATTAGTCTAAGTGCAGTAGTAAATAAATCAAAATATAAAAGCACAAAAACTAACTACCACAGCCACAACAAGAAAAGAAAAGAAAGAGGGCAACCAGACGACACAAGAAATTTATAGTGGTTCCCCAACCTGGGTACATCCACTCATCTACCACCCTGGTAGGAATCCACTCAGGTTTTTGATCAGGTGCCTGAAACCAATGAGCTTTTGATCAGGTGCTCAAAAACCAAATCCCAAAGTCTTTTGATGAGTTGACTTGTAACCAGGAATCACTTTTGAAGGAAGATGACAACCCTTTACACATTTGGGGTGAGAGAGTTGATTATGTCTTCTCTGTCAACAATCAGAGAGAAGACTTGTGGATTATTGATGGTAGCAAATGGCTCCCCCTGAGATATTGAATGGTTCAGGGAAATATGGAAGCCTTGCCGCAGGGTGATAGGCCTTCAAGCTTTTAGCCTTTATCTGCAGGATCTTCTTGACAGATTTGATTGTTGTTATCCTTGGAAGTCCTGGAGTGTTGAAGTAAGAAGACTCTTGATTTAGTATGATTGTTCTTCTTCTTCTGAGAGCAGATCTTCTTTTTGTATCAGAGCTTTTTGTGAAAGGAGTAGAGAAACTGTTGAAGACAGACTGACTGTAATTCTTTATGTCTGTGTATGTTGTGTCTCTGTAATTGCTCTGGTACTCTGATTGTTCTTACTTTCTTTCTTTCTATCTTCCTATCAGGAAAGAGAGAAAAATCTCTTTTTATATTTCCTGAGGAAATTTCCTTTCGAAATTTGAATCCTTCTTCGGCAATCAATGCTGGCGGTCCTTGAAAATAAACTGCATTGATTTCTTTCCCCAACTGTCCCTTGGAAAAATGGAAAATAATAATTCTGATGAAGGTCGTGATTAATGTACCGTCCAACAGTAATATTCAGAGAATATTTATCATTAATCATTCAGAAATTATTGCCATAGACTAAGGACAGAAGGAATAAATACTAAGTCTGGAATCGTCGAGCTGATGACAGAATTCGTCGAGCTGATAACTATGTTCGTCGACTGGAGTTCAGCAACTATTCTGGACTTAGAATATTCACAGTTGTATCTAAAATGAAAGTTAAGATCTCCAGAATTTGTCGACCTAAGATTTGATTTCGTCGAGCTGAGTTTCTGGAGTTGTCAAATATTCTGTGTGTCGACACAATTACTCCTGGTGTCGACACAGGTGGTGTCGACTGATATCCTGTGCGTCGACACAAGTCTTCTGTGTGGTGTCGACATAACTTTTCCAAAGTGTCGACTAATGATCTGTGTGTCGACACAATTACTCCTGGTGTCGACACAGGTGGTGTCGACTGATATCCTGTGTGTCGACACAAGTCTTCTGTGTGGTGTCGACACAACCTTTCCAAAGTGTCGACTGATGATATGTGTGTCGACACAAGTGCTTCTAGTGTCGACTCGGTTGGTGTCGACATATACTCTGAGTGATGACACAAGTCTTTTGGTTCTAAGTTGTTGAAGTAGATAATCCAGAATTCATCGGGCAGAGAACTAAGTTCGTCGACCTGAGACTAAAGAACATAGTCTTGACAGAATGTTGTAGTAGTCCAAAGATTCATCGACCAGAGAATGTAGTTCGTCGAGCTCAGCTCAGAGAATTAACTCTGAGATCGTCGAACTGAGCACGACAATCGTCGACCTGAGTTCGACGAATGTCGAACTCACTTTACAGAGTATTAAAATCTTCTAAGTCTTGATTCTCTAGCAGTCTTGTTGATAGTTGGTCCATGTGATGTTGACTCTAAGGAATTGGCCTAGACTCTAGGACATAACTATGACCCTGGTTATACATTGTGGGTCATATGATCCTAACTTAGTGAACCTAGCCCAAATCTTACTAGGGATCCAACATGACCCTAGGATTTTTATCACAGTCAAAGAGGGACCATTCATCCCTATGAAGGTCTCAGCTCTGGATGCTAATGTCCAGAAACCTAAGACCTATGCAGAGATGACAAAGGATAAAGTTATTCTGTCCACAATGGACAAGAGGGCACAGAATATAATTATGAGTGTCATAGATGACTCTACTTTCTAGAATCTTGTGCACTTCCAAACCTCTAAGGAAATGTGGGACACTCTTGTGGTCTACATGGAGGGCGTAGAGGAAGTAAGAGATGACAGAAAGTCCATGCTCAATCAAGAGTATGAGGCCTTCAGGCAAAGCAAGACTGATAGCATAGCTAAGTGATATGAAGGATTCTTCAGGATTGTCAATGAGCTGAGGACATAAGGTAGAGTCTTCAGCACCTATGAACTGAATGACAAGTTTCTTAGATCTCTAACCAGAGACTGGGATACTAAGATCTGTGCCATCAGAGAGGTGGCCAAGCTAGCTGACACTCCACCAACCTTGTTCGGGAAGCTACCCTCTTATGAGATGCAGCTAACTGCCAGGAAAGGGGAGGAGAAAGTTAGCAAGTCTCAAGCTAAAGAGAAGAATGTGGCATTCAAGGCTAAAGCCTCAAGAAGGAGCAAAAGGAAGAACCCTTCTCCACTAAGGAGGGATGTTGAATCTGACTCAGAAAGATCAGAGACTAGCAGATCAGACAGCCATATTTCTGATGAAGACTTTGTTGCCTTCTCCAGGCAGTCCTAAAAGTTTATGAAGAAGAAACACTGGAGAAGCAGGCCCTCCTCCTCCTCTTATCCCAAGGAAGACTACTATAAGGGTAGGAAGAAATCCTTTAAGAAGGACAGGTATGGTTCTAAACTCAACAAACATGTTTCATCTAAAGTATTTTGCTATTGTTGCAGCAAGCCAGGGAATGTAATAGCTGACTGCCCTGTCGAAATAAAGGAATCTGATGAGATGAAGGACCACCAACAAAAAGGCAAGAATGAGAACTCCTTCATTGCTAAGAAGCAGAAGAGCTGGACTAACTCCTCCTCATCAGAGTCAGAAGAGGAAGATGAAGATGAAGCCTACATAGGGTTGTACTCTGCTGAAGAAGAATACTTCATTGAGATGCTAGCTGTTATTGCTAAAGAAGCTGATGAAGATCATCCTACTGGCAGGATTGAAGTCAGGGCCCCTCTATCACAGTCAGATGGTGATACAAAGGTGGATGAAGAAGACAGTTGTTGTCATGGGCTGATGGCTATGACTGATGAAGAGCCTAGCTAGGATCAGCCTAGTCCAAGCAAGGTACTTTTTATATCTAGCTCTTCTTCTAGGGTAGTTTATGAGACAAGTCCATATTCAGGTGCCTCTGCATCAAGTGATGAAGATGGCTCAGAATCTGAAGGAGACATCAATCAATTGATTGATAATTATGGTGAACTTCTACATGCACTAAAGAGAAGTAGGCTCAGGGCTAAAAAGCAGGCTCAGGAGATTGTATCTCTGCAGCTTTCTGCTTCAGAGTCAGCAACCCTGCTGGATCTAAAACTAAAAGAAGTTAGCAAGCTGAAAAGCATTATTGTTATTCAGATGGGCACCATAGCCTTCAAGAATGACCATTCTAGTATTGGAGTTGGCTTTCCTCATGGGTTTGATCCAAAATAAGAAGGAATATTCTGAGAATAGTCACTAGAAGAATGGTAGATCCATTGGTGTGAACAAAGATGTTCACTGTCATGGTGGAAACTATAGCAAGGGTGCAAGTGCCTTTAAGGCAACCCATGAGGAAATCCAAATGGCACATCATGGACCATTTGTGTTTAGTGCACTAGCCCCTTCACTCAAGGGTAAAGTTATAGACTATTCTCAGAATATTCTAACCCATTCTAAGACCAATGGCAAGTATTTCAGTTGACCAGTCTTGGGCATCTCTGAAGCCATTAAGAGTGTGCTCTCTGAAAAGAAGGCAGCTGATGGTAGGGCTCAAGATATCTCAAGCACTTCTACTGCCAGACTAACCACTACTCATATTGGGGTTGGTAAACAAAAGAACATGACCACTATTGCACCTTCTAGACCAAGAGCTGATGTCAACACAACCACTAGACTAGCTCAGAAAAGAAGATACAACATCCATGAGTGCAGGTGATGTGGCAAGGTAGGCCACTTTGCTATTAATTGATGGCACAATTAGAGTGTGCAGAGAGCAAATGTTAGCTTGCCTGTCAAAAACGTTGCAGGTAGGCATTATCAGACTAACATGCACCTAGGTTACAATAAGTATCGCGGTCCTAAGGTTTACTAACTTATGTCTTGCAGGTTAGTCCAAGTGTCCATACCCCTAAATGGTACTTCGACAGTGGATGTTCCAGGCACATGACTGGAACAAGGACCATGCTGAAGGAATATATTCCAGTAAAGAATGGACCAAAGGTTATCTTTGGTGGCTCAAAAAAAGGAGTGACTGGAGGTTATGGCAAGATCTCTAATAGCATAGTCACCATCACAAAAGTAGCCTATGTGGAATGGTTGCAATACAACCTGATAAGCATTAGTCAACACTGTGATCTTGGCTATGACATAGTATTCCACAAGAATGAGTGACAGATTAGGAGGTTAAGTGACCAAGAGGTCATCTTAACAGGCACTAGGAGTGGAAATGTGTATTATTTAGATTTCCTATGTTTAAGTAAGGACTCCTCTATATGCCTAGTTGTAGATGAGAAAGCCTTTTCCTGTGTCCAGTGGCACAAGAGGCTAGCCCATCCGAATTATAGAACCATAGGCAAGCTCTTTAGTGGGGAGCTAGTTAGGAATGGTCCTAAGTTAAAGTGCACTAAGGAGGGTATCTGCTCTGCATGCCAAAAGGGCGAACAGACCAAAACCTCCTTCAAGAGCATTGGCACAAAAGACTCAGTGAGGTGCTTATACCTCCTACATATAGATCTGTTTGGTCCTATGCCTGTTCAAAGTTTAGGTAGGAAAGTCTACACCCTTGTGGTTGTTGATAACTTTTCCAGATTTGCTTGGTTGTTCTTTCTAATGAAGAAATCTGAAACCCCAGATGTCTTCCAGACATTTATCAAGCAAATTCAAAATGAATTTAACAGTACTGTGGTCAAAATTAGAAGTGACCATGAGACTAAATTTCAATCTGAGTGCATGACATGGTTCTATTAAGGGTAAGGGATTCATCAAGAATTCTTCTCACCTAGAACACCCCAGCAAAATGGGATTGCTGAGAGGAAAAATAAGACACTCATAGAGGTTGGTAGAACCTTGTTAAGTGACTCATCTCTCCTGGAATACTTTTGGGTTGAGGCAGTTAACACTGCATATTATGTCCTTAACAAGGCTTCTATCACCAAGAGCCACAAGAAGACTCCCTATGAGATCTTAAAGGGCAGAAAACCAAACCTGAGCTATTTCAGGATCTTTGGTAGCAAGTGTTATGTGCTTAACAATGGAAAATCCCATCCAACTTATTTTGCTGCCAAGTCCAATGAAGGGATCTTTATTTGGTACAGCATTCATAGTAAGGCATATAGAATCTACAACTTAACTAGTCAAGTTGTAGAAGAGTCAATGCATGTTGTCTTTGATGAATCTAACATGATTAACTGTGAGCTGCCTAGCTCCTCTTCTAGTATTGCAGGTACAGAGCTGATGATGGACAAGCTAACCATCAAGGAAGCTGCTCCCACAGTCCAAGATAAAGCTAATGGACTGATCATTCCTAGAGAATGGCAAGGCATACTTGAAGTGGTTGAAGACCAACCAGATGAAGACAATGAAGATTAGAATGCTTGAGCTAGATTGTCTCCAGCTATCAAACATCTGAGGGACCATCCAGCCCACCAAATCATTAGTTATGCAATCCATGGAGTCCAGAACAGAAGCAAGAGTATCAACACAGCTCTCTACTCAAGTTTTATGTCTCAAGAAAAGCCTAAGAAGTTTGAAGAGGTAATCAAAGACCAGTTCTGGATTGGAGTAATGCAAGAAGAATTGGACCAATTTAAGAGGTCTAAGGTCTGGAAGTTGGTTCCTGAACCACAAGGATAAAATTTCATAGGGACCAAGTGGATCTACAGGAACAGGTCGGATGAAAATGGCATTATTGTCAAGAACAAGGCTATACTGGTGGCTAAAGGATACAGGAAAGAAGAAGGGATAGATTTTGACCAGACATTTGCCCTAGTAGCCAGATTGGAAGCAATAAGACTCTTCCTTGTATTTGTTGTCTATCAAGGATTCAAAGTCTACCAAATGGATGTGAAGTCAGCCTTCCTGAATGAGGACTTAAAAAAGGAAGTATATATGAATCAGCCACCAGGTTTTGTTGAACCTAACTCTCATAATTTTGTTTATAGGCTTAGGAAAGCTCTATATGGGTTGAAGCAAGCCCCTAGAGCTTAGTATGAGACTTTGTCTAGTTTTATCATTGAGAACAAATTCTCAAGGGGGAAAATAAACAATACCCTATTCCTAAGAGAATCTAAGGGCAAGATCATCCTAGTCCAAATTTATGTAGATGACATAATTTTTACTGATGATAACCTTTGCAGGAAGTTTGCTAAACTTATGGAAGGGAAGTTTGAGTTGAGCAGTATGTAACATCCCCTATCCGTCACATAGCATATAGCAGTAGGTCCGACCGGGGCCCGACGCCATATACCACAGACAGACCAAAGTGTTACGCAATGAAACCATCCTTCCAATAACCAACGTCCTACACAGAGTACATTCTAGCGGAAGCATTTTAAATGTTGCAAAATAAGAACCCATCCACAGCATGAATGTCCACTAACATTAACAACCCAAAAGGAATGAGCGTACAAATACACAAGTACTTGGCCTTATGGCCTTACAAGAGTTTACTTATACAAATAATGTCTTCCAAACCTCAGCACGCAGGCCGGTCACACATGAGAATAAAAGTAAACATTCATATATATAGGCCTTCGAGGGCCGGCTCAGTAACAAGGGCTTTTGCCCGCTATTTGCCACTAGGCTCTGCAGCACTTGCAAGCAAAAATCCACCAAAGCGGTGGCAAACAAAAGTAACGGTCAACTAAAGCTGACCAAATAATAACAACCCCGCCCCTAAACTCGAGGCGGCGATGCTCCTTCCCTGCACTTTATTAGCATAGCCAAATAGTAGTGAAATACATTTCATCACAGGCATAGGCACGCACGGCCACACACCCCGTGCTCTCAGGGCACATTCTCGGTGAACCCGTTCAAAATCTGCGGTCTCACCATCGCCCCTTGGACGGCAAATCTCGTGAGCATTATGATCTTTCCGGCCTAAGCCTAAGACCCTCCATCTATGCCAACGGCGAGTACCACGTACCTTAGGTCTCTCTAACCGAACCACATAGAGTGGATACGGTTCCGCCTAACCCATTGCTCACACCGCAACGTCAATTTAAGCCGTCTGCACGAGTCAAGCTTCCCCGAGTCCCAATTCGATCACATACTTTACATAACCCACTTATATGCAAGTTGGCTCCCAGGCCACCAAGATGGCAAAATCACTCATCTGCCCAGTTTTTCGGGTGCACCTTGGAGTTAGTCCCCAAGGTTCCCCGTTGCAATCTACCCCGTAGAAAACCCGAAAAATAACCATCGGCACGGAGACTTCTCCGGCCATTCATGCAATGCAACATCACCGATCCAGACCAACTTGTCCGGGTAGGCTTCACACACAATGCCTATGTTTGTTTCTCGATTCCGGACTCTACATGCAAAATAACGGGGACTATTCATGTCTACCTGAAGGAACACCTCACACTCACCGCATACTCGCGAGAGCGGGCTTCCTATGAAAAATGAAAGAGGACTTCACATGTCCAAGATGAGAATCGTTACCCTAGCGTTTCTCTTTGGCGCCATGAAGATCTAGACGGATGAAAAGCAATGCAACGGCCTCGCCTCTGTAGATCGGAACTCGGCTTGCAATTTGGGGCTCCGAAGCTCCACCGGAGCCGGAACTCTCCTTCTCCTTCTTCCTTGCTCTCCTCTCTCTCTAGGGCTTTAGAAAGAGAATGCTTAAATGGAAATGAGGGTTTCAAACCCTATTCTCGAATTAAACCCAGCAAGAACCAGCCTGGGCCCTTGGATCCAAAAAGAAGGAAACGGACGGCCACGATTTGCACTTAAAATCAATTTCCTAGGCCAAACACGGCTTGTGACACGCCCGTGTCCAAGGCCATATGACTCAATCGATGCCAAAACTGTCACATCCAGACCAAGACATAGGCTCTCGACATGCCCGTATCATACTTGACACACCCGTGTCACACTTGACACGCCCGTGTCATACTTGACACGCCCGTGTCAATCAGTACACGCCCGTGTTGCGGGGCATGTTCCTCCATCGACATAGGACCAAAACCAACCCGAAGAGAACAAGGGTATTCGACACGCCTGTGTCACATTTGACACGCCCGTGTCAAACCCGAACACTCCTGGGCTCTAGGCTGTGTTCCTCCCCTAACACAACTCGGCTAACAGCCCGAGCAGGACACAACCCTGGACACGCCCGTGTCTCAGGCCGTGTTCGCTGTCTCGAGTACATTTCATCGACCACTCGAGACATTCGTCGAAACCGAGCATGACACGGCCCTGGACACGCCCGTGTCCCAGGCTGTGTGACCCCTACAAGGCACCAAACTTTGTACAAAATGCTACTCATCCCTCTTTTGTGTTTCGGGGCGTTACAGCTCTCTCACTCTTAAAAGAATTTCGTCCCGAAATTACAGAAAGGAAAAGATATACAAAACTTAAACGGTACCTGAGCAGAATAACTCCAGGTACTCCTCAAGCATGGTCTGCTCTCGCTCCCATGAGAGCTCCCGACCGCAGTTGTCCAAACGGACCTTGACCATCCTGATGTCTTTGTTACGCATTCGCTTGACTTTCGAGTCCTCAATATGAATGGGCTTGACCTTCGTCGTCAACCTATTATCAACCGGTACTTGATCGGCCGCAATCACTTATGAAGGCTCTTGTACCGCCTTCCGCAACACCGATATGTGGAATACGTCGTGTAGACCACTCAGCTCCACTGATAGCTTCAATCGATAAGCTGCTTCACCAATCCGCTCCAGAACCTCAAACGGTCCAAGGTACCTCGGGCTTAGCTTCTTCAAGCGTCGTACCCGTGAGACACCCTTGAACAGCTTAATCTTCAAATACACCAAGTCGCCAACAGTGAACTCAACGTTCCTATCCTTGGTATTATAGTACTTAGCTTGCCGGTCCTGAGCGATTAGCAATCTTTCTCGAATAGTTCGTACCAATGAGGTTGCATCGTCCACATTTTGCCGCTTATACAGCTTTGACTCACCCGTTTCCAACCATGACAACGGTGTGCGACATCTCCTACCATAAAGGGCCTCGAAGGGCGCCATTTGGATGCTCGTATGGTAGCTATTGTTATAAGCAAATTCCACCAAATACAGGTTATCTTCCCACTGATTCCTGAAATCCAAGATGCGCATACGAAGCATGTCTTCCATCATCCTGTTGGCCCTCTCGGTCTGACCATCCGTCTGCATATGAAAGGCTGTGCTGAAACTCAGCTTGGTTCCCAACATCTGCTGCACCAACCTCCAGTCATTGGACGTGAACCGCCCATCTCGGTCACTCACGATGTTGCGGGGCACACCGTGAAGCCGCACAATGTTATCTATATACAGTTTTGCCAATTTCTCCACAGAATCATCCTTCCTGTGTGGAATGAAGTGCGATACTTTCGTCAAACGATCTATGATCATCCAGATGGCATCGTTTCTCATCTGCGACCTTGGCAAACAATGCACAAAGTCCATTGTAATATCGTCGAACTTCAATTCCAGGATAGGCAAAGACTTCAAGAAACCTCCAGGCTTCTAGCACTTCGCCTTCACTAAGGCGCACGTTTGACACTTCGCCACATAAAGTACCCATCCTTCTTAAGTCCTGGCCACCAGAACAGCTTCTTCATATCACGGTACATCTTCTTGCTCCCTGGGTGAATCGAGTACTTGGTATGATGAGCCTCGTACATCAATTCCACACGCAATTTGCCCACATTTGGGACGCACAGACGACTGTCCTTCCATAACAATCCATCCACAACATCAAATTGGGAATTGACCCATCCAAAGCCTCAACCATGATTTGCTTCATGTTGCTATCCAAATCCAAAGCCTTCTGAATCCGATCAACCAGGTCATACTGAACTTTTTTCCAGTTCAATAGTGCTTCGGCACTATTCTGCTTGTCAACACAAGAGATCTCTAATGCCTCCAACTCCCGAACCAAACGCTCGTCATGAACAAACAACAAGTTGGCTTGCACAGGGGCTCTGCGACTCAAAGTATCCGCAACCGCATTGCCTTTCCCAGGCATATAATGAATCTTGAATGTGTAGTCCCCCAGGAACTCCATCCATCTCTGTTGCCATATGTTCAGATCCTTCTGATCCAACAAGTACTTCAGGCTCTTATGATCGGTATAGATATCGACCTTCACACCGTACAAGTAGTGCCTCCACAGCTTCAGGGCAAATATCACGGCCGCTAACTCCAAGTCATGGACTGGATACTTCCTCTCATGCACCTTCAGCTGACGCGATCCATAAGCTATCTCACTTCCATGCTGCAGTAGAACACAACCCAATCCACTGCCCGAAGCATCACTGTAGATCTCAAAGCCTTCGGTCCCACTAGGCGAACTTAAAACGGGCGTCGTGGTCAACTGACTTTTAAACTCTTCGAAAGCTTGTGCTCACTCAGGCATCCAAACAAATTTCTACTCTTTCCTCGTCAAAGTCGTGAGGGGTAACGTTATCCGCGAGAAGTTCTCCACGAAGCGCCTGTAATAGCCGGCAAGTGATGCTAAAGATCACGGCAGTGAACCGGTCGCACAAGTAATATAAAATGGGCAAGTTTTCCCAAGTATCGATCTCTCAAGGAACACAGTAAGGTGGAGTTAATTTCGAGGAGGACTTGAGATTTAAGTCCTTAGGTCAGAGGTAACGATGGGGGTTTTTATATTGCGGACAAAGAAAATAAAACACTATCAACTACTCATATGCAACGCCGCTATGCGATGCTTCGCCAGGCAGGATGGAAGACTAGTCGGGCCGCTATGCACCGAATCGTTGGGCGGATGGACGAGTAGGCTTACGGATGAGGTGGTGAGAATGGCGGAATGAGGGTCGAAAGCACCTCTTCGCTACGCACGCCACTAGCAATTGCTAGTGCGGCAAGGGTGGATGGATGGTGGATGGACTATGGCACACCTCAAGTAAATAACGAAAACATACAAAATCACATAGACATGATTGAATATAAATGTTTTACAAACTAAGCATACTTCATCATATACAAGAGTTCAACTACACATTCAACAACCAAACAAGAAAAGATTGTGCGAAATCGACCGAATCCGAAGTCTTGGTGAGGATTCATGGTTGGAATCGTCGGGTTGTCAATCCGCATCCAAGCTCGGTCCTCAACTGCATTCGGGGTAGAGAAGGGCTGTCACCACCTTCCAATGGCCCGTCTTCTTCGTGTCACGATCCGGTGGAGGATGGCACAACATCCCCTAGCTTGGTGGAGAAAGCTAGGTCAAGCTCTTCTTGAAGCTCAAAGATGAAGGAGGAGGCCGAGAGGAAGCTCCGACTTGGATTTGGCGGTGAAAGCTTGCCCGGAGCACCTCCCTACGATGGAAGATGAAGGGGAACGGCGGAACCCTTCCTTGGAGACGAAAATGGCGGAGAAATGTCGAGCGATCCGGAATTAGGGCGGAACCTGCGAATTTATAGATAGCAGAAATTATAATGCACACGACCAGTGGCACACGACCAGTGGTCGTGCGCACTATGTCCAGTGGTAGTGTGTTTTCCATAGCCAGAATTTGGAAGAAAATGGAATCAATGCACACGATCAGTGGCGCACGACCAGTGGTCGTGCGAACTATGTCTAGTGGTAGTGCGCATACCCCAGGCTGATTCTGGAAAACGTAGAGTAGTGCGCACGATCAGGGGCGCACGACCAGTGGTCGTGCGCATTAGATCCCATGATCGTATGCAGTATTCCTGTTTCACAACCATCCCGGAACACGCACACGACCCCTGTGCCGAAGGAAAAACAAATCACTAATTTGTGCAGACATTCCAGGCAATAACAAAAAGGAGAACAGACTATAAAAATAACAAAATACATAACCATTGGCTTAAATGTGCACTTCCTATGGAAATATAGGCACGATGAAATATATATGATAATGAACTAAAAGTGAAGTGCAAATACGTGAAAACTAGCCCAGATGAGTTCAAAAAACCCTATATAAATCGGACTCATCAGCAAGCCCCAGAAAACTCCTGACTTCCGCTACTGTATACAGCACAGGCCACTCCCATATAGCAACTATCTTTACCCGATCCACCACAATTCCCTCTCCACTAACTATGTGACCAAGGAACGCTACTGAGGATAACCAAAACTCGTATTTGGAGAACTTAGCATACAGTTGGTTCCTCCTCAGCATCTCCAATACCAAATGCAGATGCTTAAAGTGATCCTCCTCACTCTGCGAGTACACTAATATATCGTCGATAAAGACGATCACGAAGTGGTCCAGGTACTCTCTGAAAGTTCTGTTCATCAGATCCATGAACACGGACGGCGTGTTAGTCAGCCCAAACGGCATGACAGTAAACTCAAAATGCCCGTATCTTGTACTAAAAGCTATCTTGGGGATATCACTTTCTCTTATCCTCAGCTGATAATACCCGGATTTAAGATCCAATTTCGAGTATACCGATGGCCAGACTAATTGATCAAACAGATCATCAATCCTTGGGATCGGGTACTTGTTCTTCTCTATTAACTTGCTTAGCCCTCGATAATTGATACAAAGTCGCAAGCTTCCGTCCTTCTTCTTAACAAAAAGGACTGGTGCGCTCCAAGGCGACGAACTTGGACGCACATAACCCTGCTCCAACAGCTCTTGAAGTTGAACCTTCAGTTCCGCCATATCCTTAGACGCTAACCGATATGGAGTGCGTGACACATGTTTGGCACCTAGCGCTAGCTCAATAGTGAAGTCTATCTTCCACTGAGGTGGGGCTACAGGGAGATCGCCAGGGAATACATCAGGGTACTCGGATACCACTGGGATGCTGTCCAAAGCAGGCTTAGGCTTCGAAGCCTCCACTAGCGTGAAGAACAGCTCTGCACCAGCACGAATCGCCTTAACCCCCTGAAGAGCAGACATCAAAGTCTTGTTCGACCCTTTCAAGCCCGCAAATGTCGTCTCGTGACCAGTTCCCAACTTGACCTCCTTGTGATTGCAATCAATGTATGTTTGCTGCTCCGAGAGCCAGTCCATACCAAAAATCACGTCAAACTCCACTAGCGGCAGTAATTATGCTTGCAAGTCGAAATCCTGACTCCCAATTCATATCTTTACGCTACTGACTCTATCCGCGCGCATTGAACACCCATTCGGCAACAACACATCCAGTTTGTCATTTGCCATCGAAGAAGATACTCCGATGCGTGATATAAATCCTTCGGACAAAAAGGAGTGCAAAGCTCCCGTATCAAAGAGTGCTCTCGTCGGAATATCACAAATCAAAACAAAGCATATACCAACAGTAATAAGCTAACATGCGTAAGGTAACAAGTATTTAAAGCTATCTTGCTACAAATTTAAACAGTACATGTCACCACATCTGCTTGTTTTATGGCCTCCTGCTGGCCAAGGTTATAGACTCTAGGTTGAGCCGGAGCATAGTGGGATGCGGTTGACTCCACCGCCTTGCCCTTCTCCTCATATGTTGCTCCTGGCTTTCTCTCGGACTTTGGACATCCGCTCCAACAGTCTCGGGCAAAGTGTCCCGGCTTTCCACAATTATAGCATGCGCCCGGGGTTCGGCTTGTAGTTGCCCCCGAAGCACCGAAAGAAGTGGCTGGACCCGAAGTCCTAGCCTTCTTATAAAACTTACGATACCCAGACTTTGAGTTAGTGGGCACCTTGAACTCTGTCTTCTTAGCACCAGAGTCTCTCTTCGCTTGAACATTCCTTAGATCCTTCTCTAAGGACCGGGCCGTATTGACCAGGGTCAAGAAGCCCTGTGTTATATGCCCCGAGAGCAGTAGCCTTAGGTCATCCCTCAGACCCTCATAGAATCGGTTTTGTCTTATGCTCCTCAGCAGCAAATGTCGAGCTATCCTACCGACCCAACCGTGTATATTCATGGAGATACTCGTCCACGCTACTCTCTCCATGCGTCAACTTCTGGAATTCGTTCTCCATCGCGATCCTATGAGCCAATGGAAGGTACCTTGCCAAGAATAGTCTCGAAAATTCTTCCATCGAGACGTCCGTGAGTTTCCTTCCCCTCAGGTGATATAAATCTAAACCTTCCCACCACAGCCTTGCATCTCCATCCAACAGGAAAGTAGCTATGGTGGTCATCTTCCACTCTTCCGTTTCAGTAGCTGTCAAGACTCTCTTTACTCGGGAGAGCCAATCCTCAGCTTGGGATGGCATTCCCATCCCCGAGAACACCAGAGGATTGAAGCCAATAACATGCTTGAGCTGCTTTTCAGTTGCTCTTAGACTTGCTCCACCCTTCTCGGTTCAGCCGCTTGAAGAGCTACCTGCCCCACTACAGGGGCAGGCTGTTATATTTGTCTTGCAGGTTGGGCATTGATCATAGCGAATACCGCTTCAGCCACCAATCTTATGGTTTCTGCCGAGGGAGGTGTTGCAGGAACATCATTCGGTGCGCTACTTGCCTCAGAAACCGGACGTTCTGACGGCCCTGCACCACTCCTGGTCACCTATAGTCATACAAAACACCATTAAGCGACCAAACAATATTGCAAAAAGCAATTATAGGAACACGCAGGTTCCCCAAACATGTGTATTTTCATTCCTAAGTGGACATTCATGGGTTCTTTTTATGTTATAACAATGACGCACACACATGTGCTCACCACCTCATAAAATAATTCGTCCACGAATTCATTTAAGTTAACCGGAACCGGTAGTCTGATACCAAATTGTAACACCCCCTATCCGTCACATAGCATATAGCAGTAAGTCCGGCCGGGGCCCATCGCCATATACCACAGACAGATCGAAGTGTTACGCAATGAAACCATCCTTCCAATAACCAACGTCCTACATAGAGTACATTCTAGCGGAAGCATTTTAAATGTTGTAAAAATAAGAACTCAGCCACAGCATGAATGTCCACTAACATTAACAACCCAAAAGGAATGGGTGTACAAATACACAAGTACTTGGTCTTATGGCCTTACAGGAGTTAACTTATACAAATAATGTCTTCCAAACCTTGGCACGCAGGCCGGTCACACATGAGAATAAAAGTAAACATTCATATATATAGGCCTTTGAGGGTCGGCTCAGCAACAAGGGCTTTTGCCTGCTATTTGCCACTAGGCTCCGCAGCACCTGTAAGCAACAATCCACCGTAGCGGTGGCAAACAAAAGCAATGGTCAGCTAAAGCTAACCAAATTATAATGACCCCGCCCCTAACCTCGGGGCGGTGATGCTCCTTCCCTGCACTTTATTAGCATAGCCAAACAGTAGTGAAATACATTTCATCACAGGAGTAGGCACGCATGGCCACACACCCCATGCTCTCAGGGCACATTCTCCGTGAACCCAGTCAAAATCCGCGGTCTCACCACCGCCCCTTGGACGGCAAATCTCGTGAGCATTACGGTCTTTCCGGCCTAAGCCTAAGACCCTCCATCTATGCCAACGGCGAGTACCACGTACCTTAGGTCTCTCTAACCAAATGATATAGAGCGGGTATGGTTCCGCCTAACCCGTTTCTCACACCGCAACGTCAATTTAAGCCATCTGTGTGGGTCAAGCTTCCCCGAGTCCCAATTCAATCACACACTTTACATAACCCAGTTATGTGCAACTTGGCTCCCAGGCCACCAAGATGGCAGAATCACGCATCTGCCTAGTTTTTCGGGTGCACCTTGGAGTTAGTCCCAAAGGTTCCCTATTGCAATCTACCGCGTAGAAAACCCAAAAAACAACCATAGGCACAGAGTCTTCTCCGGCCATTCATGCAATGCAACATCACCGATCTAGACCAACTTGTCCGGGTAGGCTTCACACACCATGCCTATGTCTGTTTCTCGATTACGGACTCTATATGCAAAACAACGGGGACTATTCATGTCTACCCAAAGGAACACCTCACACTCACCGCATACTCACGAGAGCGTGCTTCCTATGCAAAAGCAAAGAGGACTTCACATGTCCAAGATGAGAATCATTACCCAAGCGTTTCTCTTTGGCTCCATGAAGATCTGGACGGATGAAAAGCACCGCAACGGCCTCGCCTCTGTAGATCCGAACTCGGCTTGCGATATGGGGTTCCGAAGCTCCACAGGCGGCCGGAACTCTCCTTCTTCCTTGCTCTCCTCTCTCTCTCTCTCTAGGGCTTTAGAAAGAGAATGCTCAAAGGAAAATGAGGGTTTCAAACTCTATTCTCGGATTAAACCCAGCAAGAACCAGCCTGGGCCCTTGGATCCCAAAAGAAGGAAATGGACGGGCACGATTCGCACTCAAAATCAATTTCCTGGGCCGAACATGGCTTGTGACATGCTCGTGTCCAAGGCCGTGTGCCTCAATCGATGTCAAAACTGTCGCATCTAGACTAGGACATGGGCTCTCGACACGCCCGTGTCACACTTGACACGCCCGTGTCAATCAGTATACACCCGTGTTGCGGGGTGTGTTCCTCCATCGACACAGGACCAAAACCAACCCGAAGAGAACACGGGTATTCGACACGCCCGTGTCGCATTTGACATGCCTGTGTCAAACCCGAACACACCTGTGCTCCAGGCCGTGTTCCTCCCCCGACACAGCTCGGCTAACAGCCCGAGCAGTATACGGCCTGGACACGCCCGTATCTCAGGTCGTGTTCGCTATCTCGAGTACATTTCATTGACCACTCGGGACGTTCTTCAAACCCGAGCTTGACATGACCCTGGACATGCTAGTGTCCCAGGCCGTGTGACCCCTACCAAGCACCAAACTTGGTACAAAACACTACCCGTCTCTCTTTTGAGTTTCGGGGCGTTACACAGTATGGGTGAGCTCAAGTTCTTCTTGGGACTCCAAGTAAGACACTGATGATGGCTTGTCCATATCCATGTCCAAGTTTACCTAGGAGTTGATTAAGAAATATGGCATGGAGAATGCCACCACCATGAGAACTCCCATGGGGTCAAATATGCCTATAGGCAAAGATGAGGCAGGGAAGCATGTTGATGAGTCTTTGTATAGAGGGATAATTGGCTCCCTTCTATACCTAACTTCTAGTAGGCTTGATATCATGTATGCTACATATGTCTATGATAGGTATTAGACATGCCCTAAAGAATCTCATTACTCTGCTGCAAAGAGAATTTTGAGGTATCTTAAGGGAAAACTAGATCTTGGCTTATAGTACCCTAGGAATAGGGATTTTGATCTAACAGGCTATTTAGATGCAGATTTTGCAGGCTACAAAGAAGACAGGAAAAGTACTTCAAGTACCTGTCAGTTCTTAGGTGGAATACTGGTGCCAAGGAGCAGCAAGAAGCAAATTAGTGTGGCAATCTCAACTGCAGAGTCAGAGTACGTTTCAGCAAGAAGTTGTTGTGCTCAGTTGCTGTGGACTCACCATAAGCTTCAGGATTATAACATTGAGAGAAGTAGAACTCCTATTTTTTGTGATTATACTAGTGTCATTTCTATTGCAAGGAATCCTATCTTATATAGCAGGACTAAGCACATAGAAATTAGGTATCACTTCATTAGGGAACATGTGGAAAAGAAAGACATCAGCCTCGAGTTTGTCCCCACTAACAAGCAAGTGGCTGACATCTTCACCAAGTCACTAGATGAAGCAAAGTTCAACACCTTCAATTTTGAATTTGGTATGTTGAACTTAGTTTAGCTTCAGTTACTCCCTATAGTATTTTTGGTTGCAGGTTTGTTCTATTTCTTACAGGCTGAGAGGATCTTTAGTGGTATAAAGATTGTGGAGACCAAAGTGTCTATCAGGAAGATGTGATAGAAGATGCTCCTATTGAGGGGGAGCAATTAAAACAATTGCAAAATCAGGTTCAGCCTTGGAAGAGAGGAAGCTAGCAGCTGTAATAGTTGATCTCCTGCATATAGCTAGGGGAGAAGAAGATCAAAGGAAGCTAGACCTCCTTGACTATTCTACAGAAGTCAAAATGGGGGAGAGAAGGGGTTGATCAAGTTATGGATCAAGTGGTATCAGAGGCCAAAAGGATTGATCAAGCTCAACTGTGATAGTAAGACGGGGGGAGCAAGGATGCTTCTAAACAGGGGGAGTAGGTAACCTTCATGTAACTATCTTATTATAGTATTTATTGCTGCAAATATGGTGTGTATGTCATTGGCTAAGAAATTGAAGTGAGGTTTTGACTTCTTCAAATAGGGGAGATTGTTGGGTCCATTGATTCCAATGTCCCTGATTTTTAAGAAGTCAAACAAGTCAATGATATACACCAAGTTGTATTTGATATGGTTGCAAGTTAATGCATGCAGGTTAGTCCTTGTTACAATGATAGGATAGGTGGACACAAAGTAGTTGGCTGGATAGGCAAGAAATTGTCTAAGTCCACAAGCATTGAGTGGAGCAAGCTCACGCAATACTAGATGGCTTAAGGAAGGAAGCTGGATAAAGAAATGCAGCTAATTCTACAGGCATTGAGCGAAGGCAGCTCGCTCAATTCCATAGCACAAAAAGAGCAGAATAAAGCCGAGTTTGTCAAATCCTAAGCAGTTGAAGCCAGAAAAATAGCTAAGTCCACGGGCATTGAGTGATGTCAACTCTCTCAACTCCATTCGGCATAATTCGTCGATTATTGCTTCCTAAGTCAAAGCCGTAGAGTTTCTGTCAAAGAAAAATTAGTTAAGTCTAGAAGGGTTAAGTGAAGCCAGTTCACTCAACGCCATAATTATTTTGTCAATGCCATAGAAGATAGACTGGAAAATTTGTCTAAGTCCACGGGCGTTGAGTGAAGCCAGTTCACTCAACACCAGATGACAGAAAGCATTGAGTCAAGCTCTAGCAGTTGTGGCCAAGTACAAAAGCATTGAGTGGTGTCAACGCTGTCAACGCCAAAGTTGTTGAAGAAGTAGAAAATAATTTAAGGAAAAAGCATTGAGTGATGAAGCTATACTCAACGCTCTCAATGCCAAAGTTGCTGAAGAAGTAGAAAATAATCTCAGGCAAAAAGTGTTGAGTGATGAAGTTATACTCAATGCTCTCAACTCCAAAGTTGCTGAAGAAGCAGAAAATAATCTAAGGCAAAAAGCGTTGAGTTATGAAGCTACACTCAACGCTATCAATGCCAAAGTTGCTGAAGAAGCAGAATATAATCTAAGGCAAAAAGCATTTAGTGATGAAGCTACCCTCAATGCTCTCAACGCCTAGGATGTAGAAAGAGCAGGAAGCTAACCCAAGTCTAAAAGTGTTGAGTGAAGGCCATTCACTCAACGCCACTCAATGCCAAGGAATCTACAAAATGACTAAGTACAGAATCGTTGAGTGAAGGCCATTCACTCAACGGCACTCAACGCCTCAGTGGATTCTGAGAATTTGGCTAAGTACAGAAAGGGATGACGTCAGAAAAAGTCAATAAAGTTAACGCAGTTCAAAATAATTGCGGGAAAGCTGAGGAATAGCGTTAATGGTGTTGATGGCCAGCTGGTTGTCTTATTGTGTAAAAGAAAGGTGATATTCCAGCAATTAAGGCTGGGCCCACATAGAAAAGAGTTGTTGATCAGCATACAATAAAAGGGGAAGATTGGTTGAGTCGACGACAGCAATTAGGGTCTATTGTTAACGTATTCTTGCGGCTGAACATCGTCTTCTTCCTCGCCTTCTTGCCGAGCCTGAAGAAGAAGTTCAGATCAGTGAACCTGAAAGAGAATCGAGGTAGCTGAAGCAATTTTCATCTGCGACAGCAAGTTCGGAATCAGATTTTGAAAAAGGAGAAGGAGCAGAGTTCTCAAATATCTGCAGTCAAGTTGGCTGATTGAAGACAACAAGATTAGGCAAATCAGTTATCTTCATCTACAAGTTCAGAATAGTGATTCTGAGTAACTTCTAGCATACGTTGTCCAGTACTAAAGATTAGTTTTTCTTATTGCTGAGAAGAGGCTAGGGCTGAGATAATCTCTGTCTAGGAAATGCAGACACAGAGAACTCCTCTAGTGTCAAAATTAACACATCTATTGTTTATTTTGTAGGATCCTTTAGGATCTGAGTGTAGGCTCGATCTATAAAGGCTGAGAGGTAAGATTCCTATGTGAATCTGAGTTGTAGGCCTGTGTTATAAAGGTTGAGGTAGGATCATTTGTTGATCTGAGTGTAGGATCCATTTTGGATCTGAGTGTAGGGCTTAGGCCCGAGTTGTAGGGTCCTTTGGATCTGAGGTAGGGCTTAGTGCCCGAGTGGTAGGTCTTGAAGAAGACTGAGAGGTCCTGCGGGATCTGTGTTGTAAGCTTGTAGGAGCCGAGTGTTGGTGTTTTGCCTCATCTAACACACTATTAGAGAGGTGGGAGGGACAGTGGACGTACCCAAGATCGAGGAACCACTATAAATCAACTTTATCATCTGTGATTGATCTTGAAATCCAAACTAACCTAATCACTAAGCACAGTAAAATCAGTTAAGGTTTAAATAAATTCAAAAGCGACCTAAACATATTCACCCCCCCCCCCCCCCCCGCTCCCTCTATATTTTAGCTGACCTTGAAAATAAGACTTTTAGCTGGTATTGCGGAGTATATAGAGTCTGTAGATTACTGATGCTCGTGAAGCTCGACTCTTATTTAATTAGTACGCTAAAGTCGAATTCCGCAGATGATTTAAGTTAAAAACAAGTTTTAACGAAAGGAGGCAAGTGCTCCTATCACGAATAGTGCATGATATTGGGGGGAATATCGATGTCGTATATTTCACGGGGCGTGTTGGTTATTTCTACTCCTCTAGGAGGTACTAGTATTTTATCGAAAATAAGAAGTCGGATTGTTAGCTAACTAGAGCGGTTATATAAAAGCTGAAAAGAGACTTAGAAAATCGATGAAGAAATAACGAACGATACCAAATTGAATTAGGACTAAAATAACTTTTAATAACTATCGAACCTAGATTTCAATTTAACTAAGGGCAACTTGGCCGTGGAGGTTCCACAAATGTGAGCTCACCTATCTCTAGGAATATTGCTCACCTGAACATTAAGACTATTCGACCGAGCTCTCGTTCGGCGAAGAATTCCTCTTAATGCCCTCTTTAAGCTAAGAACCCCGCTATTGGGTGGGGAACCCAATCCGGTAGAATTCCGCTCCTCCTCTCTCGAGAATTAGTGCGCAATTTTCTTTACCCAAGGTTGATCGGTCCATATGCACGGCCTCTTGGCTAGCTAGCGTATGGACAACGGAAATAGAGCTCACACATTGATATGTGGTTCTACGCATCATATACCCTGGGTAAACCTTATGTTCATTAATTAAAGTGAGAAAAAGACATTAAGTTATTATTAGTTATTGTATATGTCTCAATGCTCTTCGATAACGAGGGCTAAGAGCGATTAGCCACTAATCGGAATGGGGACGACTTATGAAATTGATGAGGCATGAGTTTGAAATGAAATGCTAAAGGATTGTAAACAAAAACATAAAATAACAAAATGTTACAAATTGTAACACTTACTAAAAAGAGAACTCACACACTCAGCAAAATCATAAAAGAAAAGCTATGTTACAAAAAAAGTAAACTAAGTTAACAAGTCCTACTCAAATGAATAGGCGGGAAATTGCATAAATTGAAATAAAGCAAGTCTTACTCGAATGAGTGGGCGAGAAATAAATTGCAAGTTATACTCAAATGACTAGGCGGGAAATGAAAGCAATAAAGTGCAAGTCCTACTCAAACAAGTAGGCGAGAAATGAAAGCAATAAAAACTATCTCATACACACACACTCTACATAAAGGAAAGAAAGCAATAAAAACTATCTTATACACACACAGACTCTTCATAAAGGAAATAAAGTAATAAAAACTATCACACACACACACACTCTACATAAAATTGAAGGAAGAAAATAAAGACAAACAAAATAAAACTTAACCTCATACACTCACACACACAAAGTAAACAAAAAAACCAAGTCATCTAAAAATTAAAACAATAACATTTCTATTCTTAAAACTTGACAAGAATACATAAAAAGATGAAATAAAAATTAAAGAAGCAAAAAAAAATCAAAATAAAAGCAAAATCAAAGTCTTCCAAAAATTAAAACAACTTGATATTCATTCTTATAACTTCATAAAAGTGATTAAAAAGTGGAAATACAAATTAAAGGAACAAAAAGTTTACAAAATAAAAATAAAAACTAAGTTAAAGAAAAAATAAAAACACTTTAAAACCACCTTTATAAATCCATAGGAATGAGTAAAATGCAAGTAAAAAAGCTAAAAGCAAAACAAGGCTAAAATAAACGTTAAAACATTAAGAATAAAATTATTGTCATACACGCACACACTACATAAAAAGGAAAAATAAGAAATAAAAAGATCACTGAAAGTAGGGCACTCATATGCAATCCATTACAACATAAGGATGAAAAAACCAACATATTTTATTAAGAAAAAAGTTGGATTACAAAAGCTAAAACAAACATTAAAGAGAGTGGGGGAATTATCCTTACATAGAGCGAAAATGCACCCGAGCAGCCCACAAATAGCAAAATGGTCCCAAAAAGTGAACCCTTGGCTCTTACAAAAAAGTTTAATTTATAGATAAAATTTTCAGATTACACTCCCTGGTCACGGGCATGACCGAGGGACGTGTAATGTTGGCATGCGGGAGAAGTCAAAATCCTGGTGACTGGCAGAATTTTTGAAGCTTCCAGAAAATCCACGTGGCGGTCACAGATGTTACATAAGGTCACGGGCATGTAGGGGGCGTAACTAGACATCTAGCAGCAAATTGATGTCTACAGCAACCAATACTGGGTCGGACTGAAAACTCTTAACTAACACGGGCATTTCGGGGATGACACGGGCGTGTTCCACACCTATTTCAAGGATTCACAACAAGCAATAGTTTTTCACTATCATCAAAGTGACATGCCCAGATCACGGGCGTGACAGACAGGTCACGGGGGTGTACTTTGATTTTTCGATTTTTCCTGCAAAAGTTTTAGGAAAAGAAAATAGAGGCAAGTTAGAAGGGAATATACAAAAAGAAACATTTTATTGAATAATAAAAGCTAAAAACCCACAAAAATAACCTAAAACAACCTATATTAAGTACTGTGAAATACGTATATTTACAACTCATCAAATACCCTCATGCTTAAGCTTTTGCTATTCCAGAGCAAAAGTTGAAGATAAACCTATAAGGAATTGAAATAATTCTAAACTTAGCTAACGTTTAAATTAATTGAAAGAGAGATCTAAATAAAATCAGGGGTATGAAGAATTAAGTCTTAAATTATGAAAATGATTTAAATAGATGAAAATTTTTAGCCAAAAAGAATTCTTGATGTAACCAAATAGCAAGCAAAAATTGTAATCATTAGTTAACAGAAATAGATTGGAATTATAAAAACTTTAACTTATAAAAATTTAATGGAAGTAATGCAATTTAAAAAAATATGCTCTCAAAAATAATTTATATCAAATCTAGAATCATCGAATATGGTTAAGGGGGTTGTTTTGGTTTATGAAGAGGGCTTTGGTTTAGAGGTGATTTTTTTTCTCAAACCTTTAATGATTTTTTTCTTTTAGGTGGATGTTTAGGAAAATGAATTTCTTATTTTTTATGACATGTAATATTTTGGAACAACTTCATAATAACTCAATGTATATAGATGGGAGTAATGAATTTTATCCTCTTACTCTGTACTATATAATATTTTAAAAATATTAGATGCTTATGTTTTCGGAACAAAATCTTATTCTCATTGACATAGGTTCTTTTAAGGATAAAAATTTAATCATGCCAAGTAAGACATGACAAATATGGGGAGATTGATTTTTTTTCAAAAAAAATTATATTTTAATAAAAAATTTTGACAGCAAACTTTAATAAATTGAACGTTCATGTGTTTCTAAAAGTTTGCAATAAAAATAATTGAAGTCCAAAGTTGTTATTTCTAACATAATACACATGCCTCTATTTTAGATATATTAGAAGTAGTGCTGAAAAACGTCTCATATCTTAGGTAAAGATACATAAGAAATTCTTTAAAACTTAACCTCGGATATTTAAATCTATCAAAATCCAATTAATAAACAATTAGTAAATAAAAAACTAATAAAATTCGCTTATAAATAAACTTAAAACAAGATTTTTGGAGAGCAAAAAAGTTAAGAATGGTATATTTGATTTTATTTGTTTCATAATAAAAAATTTTTGCAAAATTTTTTTTAGAGTTATTATCTTTTTTTTGTATTTTTGTGTTTATTTCTTTAATATATACATATTAAAGAAAGAAAAATGTGAAAAAAGAATTTTTTTGGAAATTTTCGAGTTTTCTAAACTTTTTTTATGTTTTAAAATTTTTATTATATTATTTATAAGAAAGGAAAGAGAAAGAGAAGTTATTTACAAAGATGAGAGAGTGGGAGGAGAAAAGAATATTTACAAAAAATGTTTTATTTAAATATTTACAAAGTAAAAATATTTTTGGAATTTTTATTTTATAATTTTTTTTATTTATTAAAATTTTTTGATGATAAAACAAAATACTTTTTTGGAGTTTTAATGTTTTGTATTTTTTATATATTATTAATGAGTGCAAAAAATAGAAGTGCAATAAAGGAAAATATGAAAACACCCACATACTTAATTCCAACATTGTCCTCAATGTTGCAAGATAAGTTTGAGGAATGAAAAGAAATGAAATTGTATTATGTACAAAGAATAAAAAGGGAGGGTAGAAACTTCCCTGGAACGTGTTCGGGGAGGACCATTTAGAAACCATGCATTATTAAGGACAAATAGCAAAGAAAAAATAAAGAAAGTGCAAAAAAGATAAACATGGGATAACTCCCGAGAGCGCTTTGTTTATAGTCGTGTAGCTTGACTATATTGGCGGGGTTATATTTCGGGGAGGGTTATGTTTTTTTTTATACCGCCCACGGGATCGCTCGCAATATATAATTTTAAACGATGACTGTTTACTTTAAACGAGTCTCTTTCCGGGTGCGAGATGAATATGGTCCCATATGGCCAAACCTCTTCAATTTTAAAGGGGTCGGACCATCAGGATTTTAATTTACATGGAAAAAGTCTAAGACGCGAATTATAAAGAAGGACAAGATCGCCCGGAGAAAAAAAAATTTGGGACTTGATTTTTCGATCGTGACAGAACTTATAACGCTCCTTATAGAATCTTTTGCTTTCATAAGCGTTTGCACGTCATTCATCGTGCTCATTTACTTGGAGTTTTCTATTTTGGGACGCTAAGTTAGCATTGAGATTTACGAGTTTTAAAGCCCAAAGTGCGCGATGTTCTAATTCTACGGGTAGATGACACGCTCAGAAATAGACTAATTGATAAGGCATACAACCAATTGCGGTTTTTTATGTCGTACGATATGCCCATAACGCGTCATCAAGTTTGACGGACCAATCTTTTCTATTAATTGAAACGATTTTTTTCTAAAATTCTCTTTATCTCTCGATTTACTACCTCAACTTGGCCACTTATTTGCGGGTGGTAGGGGTGGCAAGTTTGTGTGTAACTCTGTATTTAGCGAACATCTCAGTCATTTGGGCATCACAGAAATGTGTTCGCCTATCGCCCACAATAGTGCGAGGTGTGCTGAAGCGAGAAAATAATTTTTTTAAGAAAGTTAACAATGACTCATGCATCGTTGGTGGGGAGAGCTTGCGCTTTCGCCCACCTTGATACATAGTCGACTGCCACTAAAATGTAATTATTTTTAAAATACGGAGGTAGGGGCCAACAAAATTGATGCCCCACAAATCAAAGACTTCGCACTCTAAAAATAAATTTTTGGGCATCTCGTCGCGACGAGAGATGTTCCCCGACCGCTAGCAACTATCGCAAGAGCGCACAAAAGTGTGAGTCTTTGAAGAGAGTGGGCCAAAAGAAGCCCGCCTCGGTGCCTTTCGTGCGGTCCAGTTAGCTTGATAATGTCTACCGGCCGGCCCCTCGTGGCAGTGCCTAAGTATTTTCATGCACTCCACACCTGCGACGCATCTTCGCACCACTTGATCCATGTAGATACAAAAAAGAAAGCCTCCCAAAAGAAATTTTTCAAGTCAGAAAAGAATTTTTTTCTTTTGCTGACTCGAAAAGTCTTTTGGGAGCACCCACGCAACTAAATAGTTTGTGAAATCTGCAAACCAAGGACTGGAATACGAAATATTATTTATGGCTAGGAGGCGTTTCTCGGGGAATCTGTCATTTATTTCAAATTCGACGAGCGCTTCCGCACACAGATTTTCTAAGCGGGAGAGGTGATCAGCCGCCAAATTTTCCGCGCCTTTCTTATCCCGGATCTCCAAATCAAACTCTTGTAGGAGGAGAACCCATCGAAGTAGGCAGAGTTTGGTGTCAGTTTTAGCTAATAAATATTTTAAGGCGGAGTGGTCGGTAAAAATGATAACTTTAGATAGCATTATATACGAGTGAAACTTATCGAATGCAAAAATGATAGCTAAGAGTTCATTTTCCATTGTTGTGTAATTTCCTTGTGCGGAAGTGAGCGTCTTGCTAGCATAATACATGGGATGAAAGTATTTGTTTAAGCGTTGGCCAAGAACGGCACCTACGGCAATATTACTAGTGTCACATATTATTTCGAACGAGAGGGACCAATTAGGCGCCAATAAAATTGGCGAATTGATAAGTTTTGTTTTATAAAATTAAAAAAGGACTCACATTCGCTATTAAAGACAAAAAGTGAATTTTTTCCAGGAGGTGGGTAAGCGGTTTTGTTATTTTTGAAAAATCTTAAATAAAATACCTATAAAAGCCAGCGTGGCCCAAGAAACTTCTAATAGATTTTACGTTAGTTGGTGGGGGAAGTTTTTCGATAATTTCGACCTTGGCCTTATCGACCTCCATCCCCTTAAACGAAATCTTATGGTCGAGGACCAAACCCTCTTGAACCATAAAGTTACATTTTTCCCAATTTAATACGAGATTTGTGTCCTTGCACCGTTGTAGGACACGGTCTTAATTTTTAAGACAATTCGGGAATGAGCATCCGAATACGGAGAAGTCATCCATAAAGACTTTCATAATTTCTTCTACCAACTCGCCAAAGATTGCCAGCATACATCTTTGGAATATTGCTGGCACGTTGTAGAGGCCAAATGGCATCCTTCGGTATGTGAAGGTGTCAAACGGGCGAGTAAAAGTTATTTTCTCCGGGTTATCGGGGGAGATGGGGATTTGAAAAAACCCTGATATACCATCGAGAAAACAATAGTATGGATGACCGGATAGACGCTCGAGAATTTGGTCTAAAAACGGTAGTGGGAAATGGTCCTTACGGCTGGCATCATTTAGTTTTCTATAGTCGATGCACACCGGCCAACTCGTAACATTACGAGTTGGGACGAGTTCGTTATTCTCATTTGCCACTACGGTGAGACCGCCTTATTTGGGCACGACATGAATGGGGTTAACCCATGCACTATCCGAAATAGGGTAAATAATCCTTGCATGTAATAATTTTATTATTTCGCCTTTAACGACGTCTTTAATGTTTGGATTAAGACGCTGCTGCGGCTGAATCGTTTTGCGGCCATTATCGTTTAAGAAAATTTTATGGGTGCAAAAAGAGGGGTTAATCCTCTTTAAATCAGAAATTTGTCACGCAATTGCATGGAGATGTTTAAGCAAAACCTCCAATAAATCGGAGGTCTCTGAATCGCTCAAATACGAGGAAATGATAACGGGAAGTGTTTCACCTTTTTCCAAAAATGCGTATTTGAGAGATTCGGGTAGTGGTTTTAGTTCTAGGAAGGGTGATTCTTCTAATGAGGTTTTAATTTTTATGTCTTTCGAACCAAATTGTTTGAAAGATGAATTTGTAGAGTCATCCTCTATGCAATTAAAGTTTTTGAGAGCGAAAATATCGTCGTTCAAAAAGATAGACTCGAAAACAGGAGAAGAACGGTCTCCGAAAAAAGTATCCAAATTATAGCAAAAGACATCGCTTGATGACGAGTCTCTCATCGAGGGATTAATAAAGAAAGTAACATCATCATCACCAACCCAAAGGTGGAGACGACTGTTACTCACGTCTATTAATGGGCGAGAAGTGGCAAGAAAAGGGAGACTGAGTATAATTGGTACTTCGGCGTCCTCCTTAATGACCAAGATGACGAAGTCTATCAAAAAGATAAACTTGTCAACTCGGACAAGAACGACCTCCACTACCCCAATGGGGAATTTAACCGAGAAATCCTCTAATTGGACATACATTTTAGTAGGGCTAGGAGTGCCCAAACCTATTTTTTGAAAAGCACGAACGACATCAAATTAATGCTCGTGCCTAAATCTGCTAAAGTGTATTTTACTAATATATCACCAAAAAGGCACAGGATGGAAAATCTTCCCGAGTCATTTCATTTTAGGGACAATTTATTAGTAAGAGACGCTGAGCACTCTACGTTGAGGGAGATATGCGAAATATTCTCTAATCTTTATTTGTTAGAAAGGAGTTCTTTTAAATACTTCGCATACTTAGGCATCTGCGATATTGCCTCGCAGAAGAACACATTAATATGAATTTATTTTAATAATAAAATAAATTTTCCATATTGCTCGTCCTTACACTCATTATTTAATTTATGCAGATACTACAAGGGCGTATTTAAATTGATTTTATCGTTTAAAATCGGTAAAGGTTGCATAATAGAAGAAGAGGGAAGAGGGGTCGGAGGAGAAATATGTATCTGCGGACCGATCCATTTTAGATCGACCACCTCCTTACCTCTAAGGAGGGTTATAGCGTTGATATTTTCCTGAGGGTTGGGCTCTGTGTTCCCTGGCAGCGCCCCGTGAGCACGTTCTGACATCATTCGCGCCAGCTGTCCAACCTGTAGTTCGATGTTTTTTAGTGATTCGGTGATGTTTCGGAAATTTGACTCGTTGGATGCGATATATCTTGAAAACATTTCATCCATCGGAGAAGGTTTCGGAGGAGGAGGCAGAAATCCGAGCGCAATAGGGTTAGGTGGGCGCTGCGCATTGTTCGCATTACTCCATGAGAAATTGGGGTGGTTCCTCCAACCCGGATTATAATTGTTACTATAAGGGTTGTTATTGGGGTTTAAGGAAGGTCGACCCAAATTTGCCACGTAGTCGACGAACTCTTCGACTACGCAGATATTATTAGCATTATTATTACTATTATTCGCCCAAGGTGAAGTGGAGGAGGAAACAGACATCTCCATCACCTGCTTCGTTAGCCTTTCAACTTGAAGAGCTAAGTGAGCAGTGGTGTCCACTTCGAAAAGGTCAACTGCCTGCTTTGGATGTCCACGCGGGACATTCCATTGGTAGGCATTCATGGTCATCTCATCAATAACAGCTTGGGCGGCTTCGGGGGTTTTTCTATTTAGAGTACCCCCAACCGCCGCGTCAATCATTTGACGCATTTGATAATTTATTCCATTGTAAAAAAATTGGACCGGCAACCATGCTTACAGCGCGTGGTACAGGCACCTATGGGGGAATTCTTTAACCCGCTCCCAAGTCTCATAGAGAGACACATGATCATTCTGAACGAACAAAGCAATATCCGCCTACAACTTTGCAATTTTTGCGGGCGAAAAGTACTTCGTCAAGAAGCGCTCTGCCAGTTGGGCACAAGTGGTGATACATCCTCACGGGAGGGAATTCAACCATGCCTTAGATTTGTATTTTAAGGAAAAAGGAAACAGGCGCAAATGAATGGCATCATCGGTGACACCATTAATCTTAAAAGTGTCGCAAATTTCCAAAAAACTAGATAAGTGTACATTCGGGTCCTCATCCGGCAGTCCATCGAACTACATGGAATTTTGAACCATTTGAATGACACTAGATTTTATTTCAAAATTATTGTTCGCCACCGTCGGGCGAACGATACTAGACCCAGTATCATCCAAGTTAGGTCGGGCGTAGTAAGACATAGTATGCTTCGCGACTTCGTTTGGGTTAGGGTCGGCCATAGTAGCTGGCGCGGGTTCTCCGAAGGATTATTCGGGGTCTAAAGAGAGATTCCAGTGTTGAGATCAAATGCGCCCAAGGGTGCGTTAGATTTCGGGATCGAAATCAACATGTTTGGACTCTGAAGGTTGTCCATGGGTCATACACCCTTTTAAAATATGTATATACTATATAATTAAATTTTTTGGATTTTCGGAATAAAAAAGTTAAGACAAAGGGGGAAAAACTTTGGTTGTTTTTGGTTATATAAAAGAGGTAAAAGTAATAGTTTCCTAGATTCAAAATAACAACACAGAAATCCCCGACAACGATATCAAAAACTTGATGCTCGCGAAGCTCGACTCTTATTTAATTAGTACGCTAAAGTTGAATTCCGCAGATGATTTAAGTTAAAAATAAGTTTTAACGAATGGAAGCAAGTGCACCTATCGCGAGTAGTACAGGATATTCGGAGGGAATATCGAGGCTATATATTTCACGGGGCGTGTTGGTTATTTCTACTCCTCTAGGAGGTACTATTATTTTAACGAAAATAAGGTTAGATTTTTAACTAAATAGAGCGGTTATATAAAAGTTGAAAAGAGACTTAGAAAATTGATGAAGAAATAACGCTCGGTAGCGAATTGAATTCGGACTAATATAACTTTTAATAACTATAGAACCTAGATTCCAATTTAATTAAGGGCAACTTGGCTGTGGAGGTTCCACAAATGTGAGCTCGCCTATCTCTAGGAATATCACTCACCTGAACATTAAGACTATTCGACCAAGCTCTCGTTCGGCGAATGATTCCTCTTAATGCCTGCTTTATGCTAATAACCCTGTTATTGGGTGGGGAACCCGATTTGGTAGAATTCTGCTCCTCCTCTCTTGAGGTTTAGTGTGCAATTCTCATTACCCAAGGGTGATCGGTCCATACGCACGCCTCTCGGCTAGCTAGTGTATGGACAACAGAAATAGAGCCCACATGTTGATATGTAGTTCTACGCGTCGTATACCCGGGGCAAACCTTAAGTTCTTTAATTAAAGTAAGAAAAGGAACTTAAGTTATTATTAGTGATTTTATATGTCCCAATGCTCTTCGATACCGAGTGTTAAGAATGATTAGCCACTCATCGGAATGGGGACGTATTATGAAATTGATGAGGCGTGAGTTCGAAACAAACGCTAAATAATAGTAAACAAAAACATAAAATAACAAAACGTTATAAATTGTAACACTTACTAAAAAGAGTATTCACACCCTCAGCAAAATCATAAAAGAAAAGCTAAGTTACAAAAAAGGAAACTAAGTTAACAAGTCCTACTCAAATGAGTAGGCGGGAAATTACATAGATTGAAATAAAGCAAGTCCTACTCGAATGAGTAGACGAGAAATAATTGCAAGTCCTACTCAAACGAGTAGGCGGGAAATGAACGTAATAAAGGGCAAGTGATACTCAAATGAGTAGGCAGAAAATGAAAGCAATAAAGACTATCTCATACACACACACACTCTACATAAAGGAAAGAAATCAATAAAAACTATCTCATACACACACACACACACACACACACACACACACACACACACACACACACACACAACATAAAGGAAAGAAAGCAATAAAAACTATCTCATACACACACACACACACTCTACATAAAATTAAAGAAAGAAAATAAAGACAAAAAAATAAAACTTAACCTCATACACTCACACACATAAATTAAAGAGAAAACCAAGTCATCTAAAAATTAAAACAACTACATTTCTATTCTTTAAACTTGCCAAAAATACATAAAAAGATGAAATAAATATTAAAGGGGCAAAATAAAAGCAAAATCAATGTCTTCCAAAAATTAAAACAACTTGATATTCATTCTTATAACTTCATAAAAGTGATTAAAAAGTGAAAATACAAATTAAAGGAACAAAAAGTTTACAAAATAAAAACAAAGTTAAAAAAAATAAAAGCACTTTAAAACCACCTTTATAAATCCATAGGAATGAATAAAAAACAAGTAAAAAAGCTAAAAGCAAAACAAGGCTAAAATAAACTTTAAAAACATTAAGAATAAAATTATTCTCATACACGCAAACACTCTACATAAAAATGAAAAATAAGAGATAAAAAGATCACTGAAAAGTGGGGCACTCATGCAATCCATTACAACATAAGGATGAAAAAACAAACATATTTTATTAAGGAAAAAAATTGGATTACAAAAGCTAAAACAAACATTAAAGAGGGGGAGGGAATTATCCTTACATAGAGCGAAAATGCATCCAAGCAGCCCACAAATAGCAAAATGGTCCCAAAAAGTTAACCCTTGGATCTTACAGAAAAGTTCAATATATAGACAAAATTTTCATATTACACACCCCGGTCACGGTCGTGACAGGGGGGCATGTAATGTTGGCGTACAGGAGAAGTCGAAATCTTGGTGACTGACGGAATTTTGGAAGCTTCTGAAAAATCCACGTGGCAGTCACGGGCGTGTAGGGGGTGTGACTGTACACCTAGCAGCAAATTGATGTCGGCAGCAACCAATTCTGGGTCGGACTGAAAACTCTTGACCGACACGGGCCTGTCGGGGATGACACGGGCATGTTTCACCCCTGTTTCATGGATTCACAGCAGGCAACAGTTTTTCACTATCATCAAAGTGACACACCCAGGTCACGGGCGTGACAGACAGGTCAAGGTCGTGTACTTTGATTTTTCGACTTTTTTGCAAAATTTTTAGAAAAAGAAAATAGAGCCAAGTTAGAAGGGAAAATACAAAAAGAAACATTTTATTGAATAAGAAAAGCTAAAAAAATAACAAAAATAACCTAAAACGACCTATATTAAGTACTGTGAAATACGTATATTTACAACTCATCAATTACATGTTGGATCGGTGCTTGATCAGCGAGGAAATTTGCGATGAGATCTGAAGCAAGGAGGTGAAACCTCAGATGGAAGACGTTCGAGAGTTGGCCCTCAGGCATGGAGTCTCGAAGGCTTTTTGTCCCATTGGTAGGAGCTTGGGATGCAACGTGTTCGGTATTAGCTTTGATGATATCTCTAGCGACGAGAGCTCTGATGTTGACGCGGCCGATGTGTAGCGGCGTTATTTCATCGTATTAGTGTGTGTTTGCATTTTTTGCTTTTCTAGTTGGGTATCTTTATATGTCGTATTTATTGTTTGACGGTTCTTGATTGGTGCCTTTGCGCATGTACTTGTATGTAGCTATGATGATTGTGCTCTTTTTTCATCTTTTTGTCTGAGCGCTTTTTTGGCTCATGGTGTCGCTTTGTGGGGGCTGTAATTGCATTTATAGCTGGTTAGTTAGCCTATTTCGCGCGAGGATCGCTCGTGGCTTAGTTTGTACGAGGATCGCTCGTGGCTTAGTTCACACGAGGATCGCATGCGGCTTAGTTCGCACGAGGATTGCTTGCGGGTTATTTGGCATGAGGATCGCTTGCGGCTTAGGTCGCACGAGGATCGCTCGCGGCTTAGGTCGCACGAGGATCACTCGCGGCTTGGTCGTGAGGGGGGAAGGCCCTGAAAACATCCTGGCATAGAAAGGCAAGTTCAGTGAATAGATTTTGTATTCAAACCGCATGCGCAGTCTTACCTTTCACACGAGGATCTCCCATGGCTTAGTTCGCATGAGGATCGCTCGCGGCTTAGTTCGTGCGAGGATCGCTCGCGGCTTAGTTCGTTTTAGGATTGCTCGCGGCTTAGTTTGCATGAGGATCGCTTGCAGCTTAGTTCGCTTGAGGATCGCTCGCGGATTAGTTTGCACGAGGATCCCTCGTGGCTTAGTTTGCACGAGGATCGCTTGTGGCTTAATTTGTATGAGAATCGCTCGTGACTTAGTTCATATGAGGATCGCTAGCGACTTAGTCTTACCTAAAACTTGTCGGACATTGTTGAAAAGGAAACATAATGTTTGAAAAACTGATTGTCTATACGTGTCCGGGTTTGCGGTTCATACTTGCCATAAAGTTCAAATATGATAAAAATACTTTTAGGAAGTTTAAAATAAGGAGTTACTGATATTCAGGGCTACGGCTTCTACTGTCTGGGCTTTCTTGGTGTAACAAATCTTAGTAGCTTCTTGGTTTCCCCGTACAGCACCTGTCCCTCCAGTAGTGGGGTATTTCATGGAGAGGTGCGGGATTGAAGGAATGGCTTTAAAGATTGACAGAATGGGTCTCCCAAAGATCGCATTGTAGGCTGAGATTGAATCCACCACGACGAACTGGATTTCGTGTGTAGCTTGCCTTAGAAACTCCCCTATGGTGACTGGTAGAATTATCGTTCCTTGGACTCTGACTGGAGGGTTGTCGAAGTCGTACACAGGTCCGGCTGCCAGCATGAGATGTTGGATGGTAAGCTTCATGCTTTTAAGAGTGGAGAGGAATAAGACATCAACTGAACTTCCATTGTCGACGAGTTTCCTTTCGACCTTATAGTAGGGATCACTGATACTTATGCAGATCACAAGAGGGTCTTGGTGGGGTGTCTGGATTTGCTCGAGATCTTCATTTCCAAAGGCTATGGTGGATCCTTGCATGCCTCTTAAATCTTCTTGGGTGCTTATTGAAAGTTTTTGGGTAGAGAGGATCGATGAACCGGTGATAGTTTTGATGTTTCCAACCATCTGCCTGCCACCAGCTCCTCCTTGCTAGGGGTTCTGCTGATCTCTTGGCTGCCAGGGAGGAGCTTACTGGTCCTGTATATGTCCTTGTAGGAACCTGCCAAGGAGTCCTTGGCGAACTAGACGCTCGATTTTGTCCTTTAGTCTTGCACACTCTTCTGTGGTGTGCCCGGTTGCTCGATGGAATTCGCAATATTTTGACCGGTCACTTTTGGGATTTAGGGGAGGCTGTTTGGGGTGATGTAGGGCTGGCTCGTTCTAGATGGCATAAAGCACATTCGTGCGAGTGGTATTTATTGGAGTGTATTCTTGGGGCAGCTGGTCCCTCTGATAGTCATGCTGTTGCTGGCCATTCCGGCGCTCTTCATGGAACCTTCCTTCCTGGACTTTTAAAGACTGTTCCCTGTCCCCCTTGCATTTCTGGTCCCCATCAAATTGCTGACGATGTGCTTTGATGGATTTGTCTGTTGTTATCTACGCATCCACACAGTATATAAGGTCTGGGTAGCTAGGGAAGGTTTCCCTCATCAATGCCGAGTAGAAACCACTAGGGCGGAGCCCTCCAAGAAATACTCCCCTCAAGAGTTCTGGGTCAACTCCCTGAATCTGGCAAGCTTCTATGGTAAACCTATAGAAGCATTCCTTCAAGGATTCTCCTTCATTTTGTCTAATTCCTGACAAATGCGAAGTATCTCGGACGATTCTTCGGTTAGTGATAAACTGGTCAGCAAATTATCTTGTCAATTCTATAAAGTTTATGATAACTCCATCTCTTAGAGAGTGTAACCAGGTCTGAGCTTGGCCTTTAAGAGTGAAAGGGAAGACTTGGCAGAGTAGCTGGTCTGGCATATTGTAGATCCTCATGATCGTAGTAAAGTGGTTGATGTGTTCCAACAGGTCGTCCATCCTGTCGAAGGTTTTGATATTCAGTAGTTTAAAGCCATGCTTGACTGGGTGAGCCAAAACCAGGGGTGCATGTAGGGAGCCTTGGTGAAGTGGTCATCGGGGTAGAATATCTCGTCGGCCAACCTGTCTACATTCCTCTGTGATCACTTCTCGTATCTCTTCCCGAGTGAATCTTTTGTGTGGCGGTAAGAGGGGTTCTTATTCTAGGATTTGGTCGCGATGACCGGCTCCGACCGCTCTAAGGATCGGGTGAGTAGAACTAGCGATGTCTGAGAATTCTTCTGACGCTTCTCTTTGCGAAGCTTCTCTTGGTAGGCCATGGCTTAATAGAGGTAGGGGATTGGTCGGTGCAGGCGGCTGAGCTGTATGTGCTCCTATATTCCTGAGGAGAGCGAGCATCTTGGTTTACTGCTCCTCCATCTACCTAACTCATCCATCCAATGATGTTACTGGAGCGAGAACAGTTTTTGCTTCGATGGGTACGTCTTCAGGTAGATGGGAGTGGGTTGGCTCAGTGCGCCATCCTGGGATGGAGGCTTCAGCTGTCTGGGCGCTTCTCTCTGCCATTGAAGTTCTCTTTGGGAACTGTCGGGCTGAGAGTTCTATCTTGACTACCACTATGCTGGGGGTACAATTGATGAGTCGTAAGTATACGTATTTTTATGTACATTAAATAAGTCATTATAGTTTCTTTTTGTTATTTTTTGTTTATTTTTCTTTAATAAATTGCTTCTTTTTTGTAAGTATTTTCTAAACTTAAGTTTATTTTTGATTTCCTAAAATTTTGCAGAAATTGTCAAAATCAGCATGGTACACACCCGTGTACTTTTGGGTCACGCCCGTGACCTGGGCGTGACACTTCAATTCCTGTGAAATCAGATGTTTTTTGAAGAAAAAATGTGACACGCCCAATGACATGCCCCGTGACCTTGGCCCATGTCACTCCAGCTCGACGATTTTCCGCTCAACGTTCGTCGACCCGACCCGACATGCCCGTATCAAGATGCCACACGGGCGTGACTCCTTCACCTGGCCCGACAAGACGCGCGATGACTTTTCGACGCGACCCGCGCCCAGATCGACCTCCCCAACACGCCCAGCGTCACGCCCGTGACCTAGGGCGTGACCGCCACGTGTACAGCCAGAAGTCAAATTTGTTGTCGAATCGCTGGATCACATCATGCACAGTGTTGACACGACCCCCATACACGCCCGTGTCAGGGGGCGTGTACTTTGATTTTTTGCCTATAAATTGTAGTTCTCAGTTTGAGCTGTTGTTCCCTTTTCTTGAACCATTTTGTATAAGGAGGTGTTGTTTAGATGTCTTTCAAAAGCTATGTAAGGGATTTTGTCTCCCCCTCTCCTAAGTTTTGTTTTTATCTTTCCATGTAACTAATTTTTTACTTAATAAAATTTGTGTTTTTCTCCCTTTATATGGTTTTGAATTCCATCTAAATACCTCTCTTATGCAATCTTATTTTATTTCTTTTGTTTTTCAATCCTTTAAAATATGTGTGTGTGTGTATGAGTATAGCTTTATATTTTTATGTTTTTGTTATTTTTACTTAACTTGCTTTAGACTTAGGTTTTTTAGAACTCTTCATATTCATCCTTATGAACCTATAAAAATGATTACAAAAGTGGTTTTGATTTTTTTTACTTAGTCTTTTATTTTTAGTTTTGTAAAACTTTTCGTTCTTTTAACTTTTCTTCCACTTTTTAAGCGTTTTTATAGAGTTATAAGAATGGATAAATTATTATTTTGCTTTTTCAAACACTTCTATTTTCACTTTTATTTTCAAAACCTTTTGCTCCTAAAATTTTTTATCTTCGTTTTATTCATTTCTACCGCATTCTAGCGGTAGAAATGTATTTGTTTTAATCTCGAGCACTTTCATTTTGCGTTTATTTGCAAACCTTTTTGCTCGTTTAATTTTTATTTCTGCTTTTTATGCATTTCTACGGCATTCTAGCGGTAGAAATGCAATTGTTTTAATTTTTCAGTAACTTTATTTTTTGTCTTTTTTGTACGTGTGGGTGCGTGTATGAGAGAATTTACCATTTTATTTCATTCCTGTAGAGTGCGTGCATTTTCAATTCAAGTAGAGTGTGTGGAGTATTTTTATTTCTGTTGTGTGAGTGCGTTTTACTTCCTGCAGTGTGTGTGCGTTTTCAATTCAGTAGAGTGAGTGGGTGTTTTCATTTACAATCGAGCGTGTGCGTGCGTTTTAATTTCTACAGTGTGCGTGTGTTTTAATTTCTACAGTGTGAGTGTGTTTTCATTTTATGTCGAGTGTGTGTGTTTTCCTTCCTGTAGAGTGCGTGAGTGTATGAGTTAGATTTTAAATTATGTTGTGTGGGTGTGTTTTAATTTTCTGTAGAGTGGAGTGTTTATTTCAAGTTGTGTGTGTGAGTTTTACTTTATGTCGAGTGTGTGTGGGGGTGCATTTATTTTCTCCTACTCATTTGAGTAGGACTCGCTTTAATTTTCTGCTTACTCATTTGAGTAGGACTTGTGTGTGAGAGTTTTTATTTTTTGTCGAGTGTGTGTGTGCGTTTTTCATTTCTGTAGAGTACGTGCGAGTGTGCATTTATTTTCTCCTACTCGTTTAAGTAGGACTCGCTTTAATTTCAGTCCTACTCGTTTGAGTAGGACTTGTCTTTTACTGCTTTCATTTCAGTCTTATCGTTTGAGTAGGACTCGCACTTTCCTGTTTTATTTACTGCTTTCTTTTATCGCTTTCATTTTTTGCTTTAATTTTATTGTTTTTCCCGCAAGTCCATCCCTATTCTGATGAGTAGCTAACCGCTCTTAGCCCTCAGTATCGAAGGGCATTGGGACGGATAAAATAGCTTTAAATAATTAAAGATCCTATTTTTCTAATTAATTAAATTACTTAATATTTGCCTCGAGTTTACGAAGCATAGAACCGCATAATCGATGTGTGGGCTCTATTTTCGTAGTCCATACGCTAGCTAGCCGAGAGGCCGTGCGTATGGACCGATCGCCCCTTGGTAAATGGAGTTCCGCACTAACCCTCGAAAGAGGAGGCGCGTAAACTCTACCGGATTGGGTTCCCCACCCAATAGCGGGGTTCTTAGCGTAATGTGGGCATTAAGAGGAATCCTTCGTCGGACGAGAGCCCGGTCGAATAGTCTTAATGTTCAGGTGAGCGATAGTCCTAGAGATAGGTGAGCTCATTTTAGTGGAACCTCCACGGCCAAGTCTCCTCCTTAATTAATTTGAAACTTATGATCTCTTTTTATTAAAAGTTTATTTTTGTTCAAATTTGATTCGATGCGGTTGCGCTAAACTCTTCATCGGCTCCATCTTTTAATGCTTTTATTTTCTGATTTTTATATATAAAAAATATCCTGACAAGATAAAATATAGGTAAAATAATAGTCCCCTCTCGGGAAGAGTAGAAATAATCAACCCGACCCCGAGAACAATACGACCTCGATATTCCACACCGGAATATCTTGTACTACACATGATAGGTGCACTTGCCTCCTTTCGTTAAAACTCGATTTCACCTGTTTTATATCCAAATAATAAATCTGCACGCCCCGTTTTCTAAATAAAACCAAATCCGCTTTTTTCCAAATAAAACTCTCGGGGCGCCGTGTGCTCTAAATAATTTTTGGAGTTTTAACCCCCATCAAGTTTTTGGCGTCGTTGCCGGGGAACATTTCAAGTTGTTATTTTGAACTCTAGAGCTCTATTACTTTTACCTATATATATAAATAAAATTGGCCAATACAATAAGAATAATACTAATAATACTAATAAAACTACATTAAAAAAATTAAAAAAATACTTAAAAAAATTATTATCATATTACTATCCAAAACCAAAAAAACTAAAAACTAAAAATCCTAAAAACTAAAAATCCTAAAAAAGAAAAAAAAAACTACAAAACTCTGTTTCAATTCAAAAACCTAAAAAAAACTTAAAAAACACTAAACCAACTAAAAACAAAACAAAAAAAACATACTTAAAACACAAAAAAATATATATAACAATTTGTTATTTTAATATATATATATATAGAAAAAAATTCTTCTAAAAAACAAAAAAAAATTCGTACATATTTTTTATTTTAACTTGTTTTATTTCTTTTCAAAAACCCAAAAACAATTTACCAAAAAATAATAAACACTACAAAATAAATAAAACTTTTCTATTATTAAAACTTATATATCTATTTTTATCGCTTCGGCACACTTCACTATTGTGTGCGTTGGGGGACGCATATCTGTCACGCTCCTAAAGCCAAGCCGTTAGCCTCCGAGTCACCTCCACTTGCCACCCCCTACCGCCCACAACCTTTTGTCCGAATTTATCGTTTTTGTTTTTTCTGTTATAGTTTTGCTATTTTTTCTAAATAATGCAGGGTTTCAACCAGGCCTCCCCAACCCCGTCTTAGGGAAGCTTCTACCCTCCCTTTTTCTTTTTGTGCATATTATATGGTCTCTTATAGTTCCACATACTTAGATTACAACATTGGGGACAATGTTGGATTTAAGTATGGGGGTGTTTTCGTATTTTGCACTTTTATATTCTGCACTAATAAAAAAACTTACAAAACAACCCAAAAAATGAATAAATTTAAAACTCCAAAAAAAACCTACAAAACTACCCAAAAAATGCATAAATTTAAGTATGGGGGTGTTTTCTTATTTTGCACTTTTATATTCTGCACTAATAAAAAAACTTACAAAACTACCCCAAAAAATGCATAAATTTAAAACTCCAAAAAAACATACAAAACTACCCAAAGAATGCATAAATTTAAAACTCCAAAAAAATTTTGCTTGTTTTTATAATAAAAAAATTCATAAAACACAAAAAATTACAAAACAAAATTATAAAACAAAAAGTTCAAAAAACAATTTTGTTTTTACTTTGTAAATTGTTTTGTACAAATAACCTCTCTCTTCCCCCCCCCCCCCCCCCCCTCTCTTCCAAAAACAAAACTCATAAAAAAACATGAAAACAAAAAAAAAATTGTCTTTACTTTGTAAATATTTTTGTAAAAAATATCTTTCTCTTTCCCCCCTCTCTTCTTTCTGTAAAACAATTTTCTCTTTCCCCCATCTCTTCTTTGTAAATAACCTCTTTCTTTGCCCTTCCTTATAAATTGATAAAAACTCAAAAAAATCAAAAAAAAATTTAGAAAAACCAAAAATCATAAAAAGAGAATAACTCTCAAAATCCAAAAAAAAGATGATAATAAAAATTCCAAAAAAATGATAAAAACCCTAAAATCCCAAAAAAAATGAAATTATGTAACAAATAAATCGAATATCTCATTCTTAACCCTTTTCGCTCTCCAAAAATTTAGTTGCGCGTTAATTTATAAGCGAATTTTATGAATTCTTTGTTTACTATTTGTTTATTAATTAGAGATCGATAGATTTACATATCTTGGGTTAAGTTTTAAAGAACTTCTTATGCTCTATTTTTTTATTTAGATAAGGTACCTATTTTCAACCTTGCTTCTAGTTATCTAAATAGTTGCACATTTATTTTGTTAGAAAATAACAACCTTAGATTTCATATTATGTTCACTCCAAGATTTGTTTTTGAAATATAGGAACGTTTAATTTATAAAGGTTGTTCTCAAAAGTTTTTTTTACTAAATCTAGTTTTCTTCTGCAAAAAAACCTATCACTTTTTTTCATGTTTTACTTGACATGATTTTGATCCTTAAAAGACCCTATGTCAATGGGAATAGGATTTCGTTCCGTAAACATAGGCATCCAATATTTGAAAAGATTATATGTTACGGAGTAAGAGGATAAAATTCATTACTCCTATACATATACATTGGATTTTTATGAAGTTGTTAAAAAAAATTTATATGTTATGGAAAATAAGATTTCGTTTTCTTAACATCCATATTTTCGAACCAAAAAAATTCATTAGAGGTTTGAGCGAAAAAATATACCCTCGCCTCTAAACCAAAGCTTTCTTCATATACCACGATATCCCCCTCCGCCAATTTCAAGTGATTCTAGATTTAATTTTAAAATCTTTTTGAGAGCATAATTTGTAAATTATATTATTTCCTCTATTTCTTATGAGCTACAGTTTCATAATCCAATCTATTTTTGTTATCCTAACAAATAATAATTTTTGCTATCTATTTGATTTTATCAAGAAGTTTTTAGCTAAAACTCTTGCTTTATTTAAATTTTTGTCATAATTTAGGACTTAACTCTTATACCACGGATGTTTATTTAGATCTTTCTTTCAATTAAGTCAAGCGGTAGCTAAACTTAGGATTTCTTTAATTCCTTATAAGTATATCTCCAACTTTTCCTCTGGAATAGCAAAAGCTTAAGTGTGGGGGTATTTGATGAGTCATAATTATACGTATTTTTATGTACATTAAATAAGTCATTTTAGTTTCTTTTTGTTATTTTTTGTTTATTTTTCTTTAATAAATTACTTCTTTTTTGTAAATATTTTCTAAACTTAAGTTTATTTTTGATTTCCTAAAATTTTGTAGAAATTGTCAAAATCAGCATGGTACACGCCCGTGTACTTTTGGGTCACGCCCGTGACCTTTTGGGTCACGCCCGTGACCTGGGCGTGACACTTCAATTCCCGTGAAATCAGATGTTTTTTGAAGAAAAAAATGTGACACGCCCAATGACACGCCCGTATCATTTGACACGCCCTGTGACCTTGGCCCGTGTCACTCCAGCTCGATGATTTTTCGCTCAATGTTCGTCGACCCGATCCGACACGCCCGTGTTAAGATGCCACACAGGCGTGACTCCTCCACCTGGCCCGACAAGATGCGCGGCGACTTTTCGATGCGACCCGCGCCCAGATCGACCTCCCCGACACGCCCAGCGTCACGCCCGTGACCTAGGGCGTGACTGCCACGTGTACAGCCAGAAGTCAAATTTGTCGTGGAATCGTTGGATCACAACATGCACAGTGTTGACACGCCCCCCCTACACGCCCGTGTCAGGGGGCGTGTACTTTGATTTTTTTGCCTATAAATTGTAGTTATCAGTTTGAGCTGTTGTTCCCTTTTCTTGAACCATTTTGTATAAGGAGGTGTTGTTTAGATGTCTTTCCAAAGCTATGTAAGGGATTTTGTCTCCCCCTCTCCTAGGTTTTGTTTTTATCTTTCCATGTAACTCGTTTTTTACTTAATAAAATTTGTGTTTTTCTCCCTTTATATGGTTTTGGATTCCATCTAAATACCTCTCTTATGCAATCTTTTTTTGTTTCTTTTGTTTTTCAATCTTTTAAAATGCGTGTGTTTGTGTATGAGTGTAGCTTTATATTTTTATGTTTTCATTATTTTTACTGAACTTGCTTTACACTTAGGTTTTTAGAACTCTTCACATTCATCCTTATGAACTTATAAAAACGATTACAAAAGTGGTTTTGATTTTTTTTACTTAGTCTTTTATTTTTAGTTTTGTAAAACTTTTCGTTCTTTGAACTTTTCTTCCATTTTTAAGCATTTTTATAGAGTTATAAGAATGGATAAATTGTTATTTTGCTTTTTCAAACACTTCTATTTTCACTTTTATTTTCAAAACCTTTTGCTCCTAAAATTTTTCTGTCTTCATTTTATTCATTTCTACTGCATTCTAGCGGTAGAAATGTATTTGTTTTAATTTTTTGAGTACTTTCATTTTGCATTTATTTGCAAACCTTTTTGCTCGTTTAATTTTTATTTCTGTTTTTTATGCATTTCTACCGTATTCTAGCAGTAGAAATGCAATTGTTTTAATTTTTCAGTAACTTTATTTTTTGTCTTTTTTGTACGTGTGGGTGCGTGTATGAGATAGATTTACCACTTTATTTCATTCCTATAGAGTGCGTGCGTTTTCAATTCAAGTAGAGTGTGTGGAGTATTTTCATTTCTGTTGTGTGAGTGCGTTTTACTTCCTACAGTGTGTGTGGGTTTTCAATTCAGTAGAGCGAGTGGGTGTTTTCATTTACAGTCGAGCGTGTGCGTGCATTTTAATTTATGCAGTGTGCGTGTGTTTTAATTTCTACAGTGTGAGTGTGTTTTCATTTTATGTTGAGTGCGTGTGTTTTCCTTCCTATAGAGTGCGTGAGTGTATGAGTTAGATTTTAATTTCTGTTGTGTGGGTGTGTTTTAATTTTCTGTAGAGTGGAGTGTTTAATTCAAGTTGTGTGTGTGAGTTTTACTCTTTGTCGAGTGTGTGTGTGGGTGCATTTATTTTCTCCTACTCGTTTGAGTAGAACTCACTTTATTTTTCCGCCTACTCATTTGAGTAGGACTTGTGTGTGTGAGTTTTTACTTTCTGTCGAGTGTGTGTGCGTATTTCATTTCTGTAGAGTGCATGTGTGTGTGCATTTATTTTCTCCTACTCGTTTGAGTAGGACTCGCTTTAATATCAGTCCTACTCGTTTGAGTAGGACTTGTCTTTTACTACTTTCACTTCAGTCCTACTCGTTTGAGTAGGACTCGCACTTTCCTGCTTTATTTACTACTTTCTTTTATCGCTTTCATTTTCTGCTTTAATTTTATTGTTTTTTCCCAATGAGTGGCTAACCGCTCTTAGCCCTCAGTATCGAAGAGCATTGGGACAGATAAAATAGCTTTAAATAATTAAAGGTCCTGTTTTTCTAATTAATTAAATTACTTAAGGTTTGCCTCAGGTTTACAAAGCGTAGAACCACATAATCGATGTGTGGGCTCTATTTCCGTAGTCCATACGCTAGCTAGCCGAGAGGCCGTACATATGGACCGATCGCCCCTTGGTAAATAGATTTCCACACTAACCCTTGAGAGAGGAGGCACGCAAACTCTACCGGATTGGGTTCCCCACCCAATAGCGGGGTTCTTAGCATAATGCGAGCATTAAGAGGAATCCTTCGTTGGACGAGAGCCCGGTGGAATAGTCTTAATGTTCAGGTGAGCGATGGTCCTAGAGATAGGTGAGCTCATTTTAATGGAACCTCCACGGCCAAGTCTCCGCCTTAATTAATTTGAAACTTAGGATCTATTTTTATTAAAAGTTTATTTTGGTTCAAATTTGATTCGATGTGGTTGCGTTAAGCTCTTCATTAGCTCCATCTTTAATTCTTTTATTTTCTGCTTTTTATATATAAAACATATCCTGACAAGATAAAATACCGGTAAAATAATAGTCCCCTCCAGGGAAGAGTAGGTATAATAACCCCGACCCCGAGAACAATACGACCTCGATATTCCACACCGGAATATCCTGTACTACACACGATAGGTGCACTTGCCTCCTTTCGTTAAAACTCGATTTCACCTGTTTTATATCCAAATAATAAATCTGTGCGCCCCGTTTTCTAAATAAAACCAAATTCCCTTTTTCCCAAATAAAACGCCCAGGGCGCCACGTGCTCTAAATAATTTTTGGAGTTTTAACCCCCATCAACAATCCTTTGAGGATGTCTGGAACTCGTTACCCACAAACGGCGCCAAACGGTTGCGGTCTAACTCAATATCCCAATCGGGCCGGAATACCTGGACCGTCTTAACTCTCGGAATGGTCGAGCGCGCATACAGTCAATAGAGTTGGTCGATTGTACACAAGCAATTTTAACGTGGAAAAACTCCTCAACTGGGTAAAAACCACGTGACGGGGTCTGTGTTGGTCAAAGTCCACTATCTCCGGGTTGTTATAACTTATTCGTGAAGTTGAGGGTGACAGGCCACCTCTCGTTACAGATTTTGGGGTGAGAGAACACTTGAAATGCGGCGGACGACAGTCCATCATGTCGGGAGTTGTTACGGATTGTGATTCGCGCTGGTGGTCTGCGGATAGTGGCTTGCCAATTTTGAACGAGGGAGTGGAGAACCTGAACTCGCGGTTGTGGGGGCCACTTGAGACTTGAGAGATTTGAATTCTTCGGGTGGCTTTGACTCAATTTTCTTGTAGCTCGGGTGCGGCTCGGGGCAGGCTCGGGTGCGGCTTGTAGGAGGAATCTGGCAGAGCTTCAACCCGAGGAAGAAGAAGAATCAAAGGAAAAAGGTGAGAAATGAGGAGGCCTTGGGCACTTTTTATAGGCTCCAGGTGGTGGTCATAGTATTTACACGGTTATCCGCACACCATAACCACCATCATAATTGTTTTTAGTATAGTTTAAATGCGTGTATTTCGTTATTTGGAGACCATTTAAATAAATTATAAAATATTAATTAAATCCTCTCCCACTAACCGGGGCCGGCGTGGCGAAAGACCATAACAATATTAATTACAAAAAGAACAAAACAATTCTGGTCACGGTCGGGGCCGGCTTTGCGAAAGAGGGCGGGCGGCCGGCGGCCGGGGAGGAGGCTGGCCTCCAGCCGCCGACGAGGTGGGGCTCACAGAGGTTTTCCCATTATGCGTAATGGGATCGGTGCATGGGGATCGGGCACGGTGATCGTGCGCGCGGTCAATTCCATGATCCCACTTCTTTTGAGGTGGGGATCATGGGTGTGTGGTTATGTGCACACCCAATATCTATAAAATGGGGGTCATCCCCAACATAAGTATTTTTATAGTATTCTTCTTCATTATGAGGTTTATGGACAACACTGTAAGACCCCCCCCCAACCTTTACCCCGGGTCGGGCCGGAGGGGATCTTACTTGCCCAAGACGCCCACCCAGTGCTCCTTAAAGGGTAATGACCCACTGTGCTAAGCACTAGTTGGTCGCCTTGCTCGGCTTGAATCACAACATTCACATCTCATCATATAGTTTAGTGGAAGCATTAACAGAAGCCACAACAAATATATATAATAATTGTGCGAACAGAAAAAAGTGAAACGGAAAATTGGACAATAACAGAATTTTTATTTCCAAAAATTGTATCTATTACAAAGGTATGGCCTTCCTTTTATAGAATGGAGGAGAAGGGAGAGAATACAAATAAGCAATGTGGGACTAAATACATTTATGGGACTAGTGGCTAGACAAACCCAGACCGCATAGGCCGCACGGTTAGACAAGGAGGTTTAACTGCCCGACCACACAGATAAGAAAAGACAAGCTGCCAGAGCAAACCGCCAGACCGCCCGATTTCTAACCTGTTGGAGAGAAGCTACCAGACCGCCGGTCTCCAAGTCACTGGAGAGAAGTCGTCAGACCACCAGAGAGAAGCCGCTAGATTGCCCGGTCTCCAAGCCGCCCAAGTGAAGTAGCCAGACTGCCTGGTCTCTAAGCCACCCAGGTGAAGCCACTAGACTGCCCAGACTCCGTATTATAACACCCCCCTCAAGCTGGTGCATATATATCAATCATGTCCAGCTTGTTGCAAATGTGAAAAAAGGAAGCTGACACAGACTTGGTGAAGATATCTGTCAACTCGTTGTCAAAAGTAACAAATGGAATACAAATCTGTTTCTTCAAGATCTTTCTCTGATGAAATGGCAGTTAACTTCGATGTACTTTGTTCTCTAATGAAATACTGGATTTTTGGAGATATATATAACGGCCTTGTTATCGCATAACATAGGTAGAGGATTATTGTAGACTTCTCTTAAGTCCAGCATGAGAGCCCGTAACCACTTTAACTCACAAGTGGTTGACGTCATACTCTGCACTGGACCTGGAGATAACAGATTATTTCTTGCTCTTCCAGCTCACAAGGTTTCCTCCTACGAATGTGCAAAATCCTGATGTGGACTTGCGATCACCTTTGTCGTCAGCATAGCCAAAATCTGAGTAGGCTTCAACCTTTACGTTGGATCCCTAGTTTGATTTGGGCTACGTTCACTAAGCTAGGATGATGTGACCCAATATGTATAGCCAGGGTCATAGTTGTGTCCTAGAGTCTAGGCCAAGTCCTTAGTAACAACATCACATGGACAAGCCATCATCAGACTGCAGAGACTCAAGACTTAGAGTTTTTCCAGAGATTTCTCAAGAAACTAAGTAAAATGAGTTCGACGTTCGTCGAACTCAGGTCGACGATAGTCATTCTCAGCTCGATGATCTTAGAGAAATATTCTCTGAGCTGAGCTTGACGAACTTCAGTCACAGATCGATGATCCTTGGACTCCACCTTCAGAATTCTAAGTCCACACTGTTCTCTAGACTCAGGTCGACGAACCTAGTTCTCAGGTCGACGAACTTCATTCTTTGCTCGACGATTTCTGGACTTCCACTTCAACTCTATTGCCAGAGGTTTATCAATTTTTCTCTAAGTCCAGAATCATTTTCAGCTTGACGAATTCAAGGTTCTCCAGACTTAGCTCGACGAACACCATTCTTTGGTCGAGACTATGTTCACTAGTCTCAGGTCGACGAACTCAGTTCTCTGCCGACGAATTCTGGATCATCTACTACAACAACTAAGAACCAGAAGACTTGTGTCGACACTCAGAGTATATGTCGACACCAACTGAGTCGACACTAGAAGAACTTGTGTCGACACCCAGATCATCAGTCAACACTGTGGAAAGATTATGTCGACACCACACAGAAGACTTGTGTCGACATACGGGAGTAATTGTGTCGACACACAGAATATTTGACAACTCCAGAATAGTTGTTGAACTCCAGTCGATGAACACATTTACCAGCTCGACGAACTTCAGACAGAATAGGCAAAGTTCAAAAGAGACAGCAGTTCAGTTTCCAGCTCGACGATTCTGCAACTCAGCTCGACGAACAGAAGTCATCAGGTTGACGAACTACAGACTCAGCTCGACGAATTCTGCTATCTGTTCGACGATTCTAGACTTAGTTATTTTTGGCCCTCTGTCCCCTCTCTAATACGATAATTCCTGAGTAATTAATGCTCTAACATTCTCTGAATGTAACCGTTAGAAGGAGCATTAATTATGGTCTTCTCCAGGATTATTGCTTGCCATTTTTCCATGGGACAGTTGGGGAAATAAATCAATGTCGTTTATTCTCAAGGCTGTCAGCATTAATTGCAGAAGAATTCAAATTTTTGAAAGACAGATTTCGACAGAAAATATAAAAGAAAAGAAGAGAATAACAAATACAGGAATCAAGGATCATTAAAAAAGTTTTACACATAGCACAGCTTACTCAGAAGCATACAGAGATTACAGAGACATAGAGAAACATTCAGTCTTGAACAATCTGCTCTATCAACAAGAAGCATTCTCTGATACAGAGAAGCCCTTGACCAGAAGCTCATCAGTACCTGAAGAAGAAGAACAACAATACATATATCTAGAGTCTTCTTTCTTCAAGCACTCCAGGACACTTCAAAAGGACAACATCAGTTCCTTCTGTCAAAGAAGTTCCTGAAGATTATTATTGGTCAAGGATTCAGTTTGAAGACCTATCACCCTGAAGCTTAGCTCCTATTTTTTCACAGGGGGAGCCATAAGCTATAATCAAATCCACAGTCTTCTCAATTGTATATTGAGAAAGAGAAGACAAAATCATCTCCCACCCCCCCCCCTGTATAAAGGGTTGTCATCTCCCTTCAAAAGTGATTCCTTGGTTGTAAGTCTCCTGATCAAAAGACTTGGGTTGGTTTTTTAGTACCTGATCAAAAGCTCATTGGTGTCAGGCACCTGATCAAAAATCTGAGTGGATTCCTACCAAGGGTGGTAGAAGAGTGGATGTACCCAGGTTGGGGAACCACTATAAAATTCTTGTGTCATCTGGTTGCCCCTTTTTCTTTTGTTCTTGTTGTGCTTGTGCTTTAGGTTTATTGTGTGCTAGCTATATTTATTTCTGCACTTTTAATTTACACCAAAAGTTGTAATAGCTGTTAAGAATTTTTTAAGAATACTCTATCCCCCCCCCCCCTCTAGAGTATTTCTGATCTAACTCTCACTTTCAATTGGTATCAAAGGAGGTTCCTTTGGTTGTACAAGCTAAACCTTGAACCAAAGATCCTTTGTTAGATCTACACATTATTTTATTTTTATTTAGATTATAAACACAGTCATGGCACAGAACAAGGATTATGAAAGCACCAGACCTCCAGTTTGCAACCTTAATAGGTTTGCCATCTGGAAGGCAAGAATTAGGCTGTACATGAATTCCATTGATGAAGAAATCTACAATTCAATCTTGACAGGTACCCCACAAGAATCCACCTCTGCAACACCTACAAGTTCAACAGCAGTTCCACCACCTGAGTGGACTGAAACTCAAAGAAAGGCAAAGATTATAGATGTCAAAGCTATGAATATCCTAGCACAAACTATGTCAGATGATATCTTCCAGAAAGTTGCTGAGTGCATCTCAGCAAAAGCCATTTGGGATTCCCTAAACCAAATGGTGGATGGATTAGCAGATGAAAGAAAGGATAGGAGATCAAATCTCATATCCCTATATGAGAACTTTAAGAAGGAAGAAGCTGAGACAATTTCTGGTATGTACAATAGGTTAAGCTCAATTATCAATGAGCTAAAAAACTTGGATAAGAACATCACTCTAACTGAAGTGAATGACAAGATCCTGATGTGCTTCCCAAGCTCATGGGATACAAGAATCTGGCCCATCAAGGAGGCCAGATGCCTGAATGAGATTTCAACTGAATCTCTATTAGGCAAACTGAAGTCATATGAACAGCTAATAAAGACTAGGGAGGCAGCTGAACAAAGAACACCTCCAGCAGGCAGAAGAGAACAATGTATTACCTTCAAAGCCACTGAATAGACAGAGACTGCAACATCAAATGAAGAGCTCATGAGTCTCTTTGCTAAAAGATTCTATAAGATGGCCAGAAAGGATTTCAGGAGAAAGCCATCAAGAAAAGATGACAAGCCAAAATATGACAAGACACCAACCAAAGAAATTGTGTGCTATGGATGCAGGAAGCCTGGGCACTTCCTCTCTGAGTGCCCAGAGAACTAGAAGAAAGAGAAGAGAAGAGAGAAGGAAACTAGAAGACAGCACACCAGCAAACCCTCTTCCAGCAAGCACAAGAAGAAGGAAAAGGGCTTTGTGGCTGAGACCTGGAGTGAGACAGAAGATGAGTCAACATCTTCAAGCTCCAGTGAAGATGAGGAAGAAGAAAGAGCAAAGGAGGTTTGCCTCATGGCAATTGATGCCTCCAGAAGTCACTCAGAAGAACAAGAGTCTGAAGTTGAAGGAGTGTCTGAATCAGAGGCAGATCAGGTATTGTCCTCCTTTGACTACAGCTCTGAAACATTTAAATCTGATTTCAAGTTAATGTGCATAGATTTGATTAATTCTGAAAAAGAAATTAAAATTCTTTGGGAAAAATTAGGAAACTTAGAGGATGTTCAATCTGAAAACATTAGGTTAAAAGATGAATTAACCTTAGCAAATGAAAAAATAATTTCACTAAAAACTGAGCTTTGTGAGGCCAAACAACTTGAGGAAACTCTCAATGGGAGAAGCCTCAAGCTGATGGATATCACAAGTACTGTTAATGCCAGACTTAATGGCAAGCAAGGCTTGGGTGTTCCATCAGGTTTTCCCCCCATTCTAAGGAAGAACATTTTATCAACCCCAATAAAATTTGTATCTGCAAAAGGGAAAGAAATAGCAAATGACAAACAAACAGTAGAAAAGATCCCTAAGACAGTAGGACAGAAAACCAAAACTAGAAAACACCTAGTAAAAACAAGGTTCAGCAATTTTAGTCGAACTCTGCTCGACGAAATGGGGCTAGTTCGTCGAACCCAAATTGACGAACTCTGAACGCAAACTATTGTTACATTTATTCATCTAACTGCGATCGATGAACTCTGTATGTTTCGTCGAGCAGAGGTCGACGAACGTGGGGCATAGAGAATGAACATGTTCATTCTCTGGGCAGAGATCGACGATCTCAACCCAATTCGTCGAACTCTGGTCGACGAACTTACAGAAATTCGTCGAACACAGTAAGACTTAATCAAAACTATAATTCCAATAGCAACTTAAATATTTCTAAGAAACCATTTAATCTACTAGCTAACTGGATCATACCACCTAGGAGATATCACCCCCTATGATACAAGTCCCAACCTGAATTCTCTATTATTTCCAGCTTCTATTATCAGCAATACAAAGGACGCAAGGTAACCTGGGTCAAAAACCATTAACTGTTTTCTATTGCAGGTGAAGAGTTCTCCAGGGGTAAATCAAACTTGGTACCTGGACAGTGGCTGCTCCAAACATATGACTGGCAGCAAGGACATCTTATTCAACTATAAGTCCAAGCTGGGGCCAAAGGTTATCTTTGGTGACTCCAAATGTGGTCAGTCATAAGGATTTGGAGAAGTAAGAATAGGAGCTGTCACATTCAAAAAGGTGACATATGTAAGTGGACTCAAGCAGAACCTTATCTCCATAAGTCAGTTATGTGATGATGGTTATCAGGTATACTTTAACCCATCCACTTGTTCTATTATTGATAAAAACAACCAAACAGTTTTAATTGGAAATAGACAAGGCAACATATACTTAGTAAATTTTCTTTCTGCCAAAACTGATATCTGTTTACTTAATTTAACTAGTAATCAGAATGACTTATGGCACAAAAGACTAGGTCATGTAAATCTGAAAAACATTGCTAGGCTATCTAAACACAACCTTGTTAGAGGTCTACCTTCTGGTCCCTACAAGAAAGAAGGTCTCTGCAGGGCTTGTCAATTAGACAAGCAAACTAAAACTAGTTTTAAATCTGTTAATAAGAGTGATTCACCTAGGATTTTGTACTTGCTACATTTGGATCTCTTTGGACTCATTGTTGTACAAAGACTAGGAGGGAAATCCTACACTTTGGTTATAGTGGATGACTTCTCCAGGTTTAGTTGGGTATTCTTTCTGAGATCTAAGTCAGATACCTTCAAGGTTCTTACAGATTTTCTCAGGACCATACAGATTGAGTTCTCTACTCATGTTGCATTGTTCAGAGGTGATCATGGCACAGAGTTTGAGTCTCTTCTTATGTATGAGTTTTGTGAGAAGGAAGGTATCAGGCATTGCTTCTCAGCTCCTAGAACTCCCCAACAAAATGGGGTAGCTGAAAGGAAAAATAGGACACTCATTGAAGTTGCAGGTACATTGCTTGCAGATGCTTACATGCCCCTAACCTTTTGGGCAGAGGCTGTAAGCACAACAAATTATGTCCTGAACAGGAGCCTAATTCACAAACTAAAGAACAGGACTCCCTATGAATTGCTCAAAGGGAAGAAACCTAAAATCAACTACTTCAAAGTATTTGGATGCTTATGTTGTATTCATAACAACAACAAAAAATACATTAGAAAGTTTGAGGCTAAGGCTGAAGAGGGAGTTTTTCTAGGATACTCCCAAGTAAGCAAGGCCTATAGGGTTTTTAATAAATCAACATTAAAAATTGAAGAGTCCATTCATGTTTCATTTGATGAGACTAACATGTATTGCAAGGAGAAAGAAGTTTCTACCAATAGCAACTTGCAGGTACCCCACTTGTGTGAGACCATGGATGGACTAAACCTCACCCAAGAGGTTCCAACTCATCCCTCTCCACAAGCCATTGAAGAAAGTGAAGAAGAAGAATCTGAAGAAAATAAATCTCTGCCAACAGCAAATACAATTCCACAGGAGGAATTAATTCCAAATGTTGTTGCACAACCAACTCCACCCACTGATTTTGTCATACTTAGGGATCACCCCAGATCTCAAGTGATTGGAGACATATCAGCAGTGTACAGATAAGGCATCAACTCACCCAAGATTTGATGCATGTTTTCTCTCTCAGGTTGAACCTCTATCCATCCATGATGCTGAGCAGGATCCCCACTGGATTCTTGCAATGCAGGAGGAGCTAAATCAATTTGAGAGATGTAGAGTTTGGGATTTGGTTCCAAGACCCCAAAACTACCCAGTTATTGGAACCAAATGGGTTTTCAGAAACAAGCTGGATGCCCAAGGAATCATTGTGAGAAACATGGCTAGGCTTGTTGCTCAAGGATATAGGCAAGAAGAAGGAATTGATTATGATCAAACCTTTGCACCTGTTGCAAGGTTGGAAGCCATAAGAATATTCCTTGCCTATGCAGCATACAAGAGATTCAAGGTCTTCCAAATGGATGTGAAGAGTGCTTTTCTAAATAGAGTGCTAAAAGAAGAGGTTTATGTAGAACAACCTCCAGGTTTTGTTTCTCCAACTTACCCATCTCATGTTTTAAAATTGCATAAGGCTCTTTATGGTCTAAAGCAAGCTCCAAGAGCTTGGTATGAGACCTTAGCTAGTTTTCTATTAGAGCATAAATTTACAAGAGGAACTGTAGATAAAATACTTTTCACTAGACATCATAAGGACCAAATCTTATTAGTACAAATCTATGTGAATGATATTATATTTGGCTCTACAGATTCCAAATTATGCAAGAGGTTATCTGACCTCATGCATTCCAAATTTGAAATGAGTAGCATAGGTGAGCTTTCCTACTTCCTTGGTCTCCAAGTGAAGCAGCTCCCTGATGGCATCTTCATCTCTCAAGCAAAATATGCTAAAGAACTTCTAAAGAAGTTTGGGATGGCTGATGTCTCAGCAAAGAAAACACCCATGGCTACCAATACTGTTGTGGACTCTGATGTACCATGGAAACCTGTGGATCAGACACTTTATAGGGGCATTATTGGGTCCCTATTATACCTCACAGTAAGTAGGCCAGATATTATATTTGTCATATGTCTTTATGCTAGGTTCCAGGTGAACCCTAAAGAATCTCACCTAATTTTACTAAAAACGATTTTGAGATATATAAAGAGTTGTCCTAATCTAGGCCTATGGTATCCTGCTGAATCAGAATTTGAGTTAATTGGATACTCTGATGCTGATTTTACTGGATGCAGGGTAGATAGAAAAAGTACTTCAGGGACTTGCCAGTTCCTGGGTATGAGATTAGTATCTTGGTTTTGTAAAAAGCAAACATCAGTGTCAACCTCAACTGCTGAAGCAGAATATACTGTAGCAGGCAGCTATTGTTCACAGATGCTTTGGATACAAAATCAACTTCTAGATTATGGGTTCAACTTAAATAATTAAACCCTACTCTGTGATAATACAAGTGCTATAGCCATAGCCCAGAATCCAGTTCACCATAGTAGGACAAAACATATTGACATAAGACATAATTTCATTAGAGAGTGTGTAGACAAAAATAAAATCAAGCTTGTCTATATCTACACTGATTTACAAAGGGCTGATATATTCACCAAACCTCTGGATGAGAGAAATCATATGTTCTTTGTAAATCAACTTGGAATGATCAATGGAGAAGACTTTATTTAATTTATGTCTGCACTCGACGAATTTTCCAAAGTTCGTCGAACGGAGTTCGACGAACCGGGGAAAGTTTGAGAGATATTCGTCGAATGGAGATCGACGAACTCTCTGTGAGTGAAATAATTTTCATCGAACGGAGTTCGACGAACTTTCTTCAGAAGATATTCGTTGAACGGAGTTCGACGAACTATCTTCAATTCTTCTAGATAAGATCGACGAATTATTTCATTCCAAATTATTTCGTCAAACTCAGTTCGAAGAATTATTTCTATTTTCGTGGAACAGAGTCTGTCGATTCATATTCTTGAAAACCCTATCTTTAGGTTTTCTTCGACCTCCGTCCCGCGCTTTCTGTTCCTTTGCACTTGATCGCCGTTTTTGTGTCTCTCTTGCAGGTGATTCCATGGCGATTCAGGCAAGCATTCTCGTAGGCATGAAGTTTAATATAGGTTTTGATGTGGATTTTGATTCGTTTCAGCATTCTGATCCCATATTCCTTTATATTCTAGAACTCCTTGAAGAACAAGAACTCAAAACCTTGATGTCAAGAAGAATCAAACTGCACAGCACTGAAATCAGAGAATGGGTCTACACCCTATCACCAATAGAGGAGAATACGATGACAGGCACCATTGCGGGAAACCCCGTCTCCTTGACTCCTGCAATTTTAACTGAAATTTTTAGATTAAGGAATTGAAAGTCCACCTAGTGTCAACTATGTTCACCTATGGGGGAGAATAGGTGACGTGAAGCGTATTTGCGGAATTTAAGACGGTACCTGCACAATAAAAACAAACAGCACAGCACACAGAATACACAGGCAATTTATAGTGGTTCCCGTACTTGGGTACATCCACTTTCCCCCTTCGACCTATCTCCCAACACGGGACGACTCGGTCACTTCTCCAACAGGATTGAAATCCAATCCTTGCACTATCGGAAGGAACCCTTCCACACGTACGAGTCAACACTCCCACAAACCGGGTTGCACGCAACCCTTACAACACGGAACAATCGTTCCTTTACAACAAAAGTAAAATAGAATGTACACGAGATACAAACTTCGTTTGGAGACTACGGTGTTCCTCTTCGTTCGACGACGTGTTCGTGAAGTCAACGAAGAGTCTACAACCTTGGTCTCTCTTGGAAAGGATCTCCCCGGAACCGGCGGCGGCAAGACGAGCGGCGGCTTGCTTCGGGATCGGCGGCTATGATGATGAGCGGCTGCTGAACTTAGAGATCCAATCTTCGTAGCGAAGCTAGCTTGGTCTTCCAACGGTCACACGAGGATCGGTCGTCTCGATCGATTCGGACGGGGAAGTTTTTCCCGATCAACAAATCGAGAGATAAGAGATCTCTGGATAGACACGTGAGACTCAAAGCTTGGCTACGCTTCTATCGCCGGAGATCGGGAAGAAACGCGATCAACAGCGGCGACCGACTAGCGCGAGCGGCGACGGCGGCGGCGGAGCAGTTTCGCGATTTTAGGGTTTGATCGTGCTCGGCTTCTTTTCTGTGTATTCTTCGCTCTCCTACTGTTCAAAGATACTCATGTATTTATACACTGTAGACACAAACAATATGACCGTTGTGGGTCCCACACGTAGACACCCGAATTCCGGTTCAAAATCGTCCAGTGGCAGAGTCCGGTCCAGCAGCATCCAGAGAAAACGCCAAGTAAAATTCGTCGAGAATCGCAGGTGATTCTCGACGAATCGGCGAGAATCAGTTAGTGATTCTCGACGATTCGTCGAGAATCACTTGTGATTCTCGCCGAAAGTTACTTGGAATTCATGATCTGCTCAGCGATGGGTTCGGCGAGAATCACTAGTGATTCTCGCCGAATCTTACTTGGCACCGTTTTGAGGTAGCCGGAAAGAGTCGGCGAGAATCACTAATGATTCTCGACGATTCGGCGAGAATCATTAGTGATTCTCGCCGAATCGGCGAGAATCACTTGGTGATTCTCGTCGAATTATACTTAGACGAATTTTCGTCTTTCCTCCCAAGAGCTGCTCCTTGACCCATCTTTGCTCCTTGTCTTCTCTTGCATAAACACTGCCCTGTACTTGAAAGTAAGTGCACTCCAATAGAGAGAGTACACGTAGGCCAACACACTGATCTGCTCAACGAGGGATTACGTCGTGCAGACCCGTGTATATTGACCTACTGCACCCTGACATTGGTGTGCACTTAGCGTGGAATAGCTGCAAGTACAACTTGAAAGATTTTATCAAATACATTGTCTATTGACCTTAGCTTGTCCAGGGGCTTCTTCAAATCAGGTACATTGTGGATACAATACCCAACAATCTCCCCCTATTTGAAGAAGCCTAAACCCTACAAGCTAAGGTGAATAGAGCATATATAAACTTAAAATTGAGTTGAGTGAGTGATCCATTACCAATACCAATTTCTTGGGAGCAAGCTTGGAGCCACCTTAGCCTTAGCCGAGAGGGTAATCTCTCCCTTTTCGGCTTCTGCAAATCGAGGTCGGTAGCATTTGACCCCTTGCTCCCCCTCAGTTCTTGCGTCTGTGCTCACACTTGAGTTCCTCGCTCCCCCTCAGATCGTGCACGAGCCTGGAGCTTCTGTAGTCGCCATTCCTCATAATTGAGCATCCCCAATTCAGTCTTGAAAAGATTGAACTTGGCCTCGTCTAAGGGCTTTGTGAATATATCAGCAATCTGCTTGTCCGTGGGGACATAACAGAGAGAGACGTCCTTGTTCTCCACGTGCTCCCGAATGAAGTGGTAGCGTACTTCAATATGCTTCGTTCTGCTGTGCGATACCGGATTGTTGGCAATGGCAATTGCACTGGAGGAGTCGCAGTACATTGGAACTTCCCTGAACTGAAGGTCGTAGTCGACTAACTGGTTTCTGATCCATAGGATTTGTGCGCAACAGCTGCCTACCGAGATGTACTCAGACTCTGCTATGGAGGTAGCTACATAATTCTGTTTCTTGCTGTTCCATGAGATAAGCCTCCTGCCGAGGAATTGACACGTCCCAGAGGTGCTTTTCGTGTCATCACTACTCCCTGCAAAGTCAGCATCTGAAAAACCTATTAGCTCGACATCATTGTTTCTCGGGTACCACAAGCCAAGATTGGGAGTACCTTTAAGGTATCTTAGAATGCGCTTCGCAGCGACATAGTGAGATTCCTTAGTGTTCACCTGATATCTGGCACAGACACATGTGGAGAACATGATATCCGGTCTACTGGAAGTAAGGTAGAGCAGGGATCCAATGATGCTTCTGTATTTGGTTTCATCGAAAGGTTTACCTTTCTCATCCTTATCCAGAGACATAGTGGATCCCATTGGAGTCCTCATAGAGGTTGCACTCTCCATACCGAATTTCTTAAGGAGTTCATTTGTGAACTTTGTCTGAGAGATGAAGATTCCATCCTCAGACTGTTTCACTTGAAGGCCTAAGAAATACTTGAGCTCTCCCATACTGCTCATTTCAAACTTTCCTTGCATAAGTTTAGAAAACTTTTTGCAAAGATTGTTGTCCGTTGAGCCGAATATTATGTCATCGACATAGATTTGCACCAGCAAAATCTTGTCTTTGACTTCCCTGAGAAACAATGTTTTATCTATTTTACCTCTAGAGAACTTGTTCTCAAAAAGAAAACTAGATAAAGTCTCATACCAAGCTCGTGGAGCTTGTTTCAACCCATATAAGGCTTTATTAAGAAAATAAACATGATTGGGATAAGTAGGATCGACAAAACCTGGGGGTTGAGCGACGTATACTTCCTCTTTCAGGTCTCCGTTCAAGAATGCTGATTTCACATCCATTTGATAGACTGTGAATCCTCTGTGTGAAGCATACGCCAGGAACAATCTGATTGCCTCGAGCCTTGCTACTGGTGCGAAGGTCTGGTCGAAGTCAATCCCCTCCTCATGTCTGTAACCTTGAGCCACCAGCCTAGCCTTGTTCTTTACGATGACACCATGTTCATCCAGTTTGTTTCTGAAGATCCACTTGGTGTCAATCACATTCTGCTTGTGTGGTCTGGGAACCAGCATCCAGACGTTGCATCGTTTGAATTGATGTAGTTCATCTTGCATGGCCAAAATCCATGCCGCATCTTTGTTCGCCTCGTCGAACTTCTTTGGCTCAACCTGTGACAGGAAGCTAAGATGCAATACTTCATTAATAGTACCTCTTCGAGTTCTGACACCGACACGAGGATCTCTGATGATCTGATCTCTAGGATGATCCCTCACATGCCGGAGTTCTAGAAGTCTGGCGTCTGGAGCTTCGACTACTTCTTGGGCTTCTCCTTCTTCTAAGAGATGTGTTCCATTTTGATCTTCAACATTTTCAGATGACGTGGAGGTGGAAACTTTGGCGTACTTAGGAGTGTCATCTTTAGCGGTCTCATCCAGACTCAGCTGTTCCAGTCGTGCACCTGCATCTTCAAGAATACCACTGGAGGAATTTCTGTTAAGCAAACTTCCTTCATCAAATACAACATTTATTGATTCTTCTACCACTAGGGTTTTCTTATTGAAGACCCTATATGCCCGACTGTGGGAACTATAGCCCATGAATATGCCTTCGAAGCATTTTTCACCAAATTTAGTACGTGGGTACTTCCCATTATTCAGTACATAGCATCTGCAACCAAAGATCCTCAAGTAGGACATGGTTGGTTTCCTGCCTTTCAGTAGCTCGTA